>OZ012735.1:955565739-956165739 GCA_963859935.3 Lathyrus sativus
ATCATCAATGTCGACTTCGTTTTGGTTCCATTGTATTCCATTTTGGACATGATTTATCGAGATCTCTTTATTTTCATGAGTTTCAGATACCTGGTCAATCTCTTCTAGAGATGAAATGTTTATTATGTTTGAAGGTTCTTTTAGATTTCCTATATCCTCACTTATTCCATCTTTATTATTAGCTCCCTTTCTTGTTCAAGGATTTTTATCTTTTGAACCGATTGGTTTACCACGCTTCACGCGTGGTTGAGACTCATTGGATTATCCAACAAGGTTGTCAATTTTTATTGGAGCATTTGCAGTTGGCATATATGATTTAGTCACACCATTTGGATCAGTGAATGCATTTGGTAATTGATTTGCTAAGTTTTGCAGCTGAATTATCTTTTGAACTTCTAGTTCAATTGTTTTGTTCGAGGATGAAGATGAGATAATGATAATTCATTCCAACTGATCTCTTTTTCCAAATTCTTATTCTCTCCCTCTAATGCTGGAAAATTTGATTCATCAAAATGACAATCAGTAAAACAAGCAGTGAATAAATCTCTTGTTGTTGGTTCAAGGTACTTTACAATAGATGGAGATTCATATCCAACATATATTCTCATTCTTCTTTGAGGACCCATCTTATTGCGTTATGATAGAGAAATTGGAACATACACCGCACATCTAAAAATTCTTAGATGAGAAATATTATGTTCTTTATCAAAAACTTATGGTAAAGGTGAAGAGGTGTGATAAATCGCTGGCCTGATGCGAATCAATGTTGCAACATGTAAAATTGCATGTCCTCAAGCAGAAACTGGGAGTTTGCATCTCATAATAAGTGGTCTTGTAATTAATTTTATTTGTTTAATAAATGATCCTGCAAGTCCATTTTGTGTAGGAACATGTGCTACTATGTGTTTATTATTAATTTCAATAGACATACAATACTCATTAAATGTTTGAGATGAAAATTCTACGGCATTATCAAGACATATTTTCTTGACAAGATAATCGGGGAGTGAGCTCTTATTCAAATCAGTTGAGCTAGAAATCTCGCAAACGCCTGGTTGCGAGTTGACCATAAATATACATGTGGCCATCTAGTTGATGCATCAATTAAAACCATAAAATATCTAAATGGTCCAGATAATGGGTGTATTGACCCACAAATATCACCATGTATACGCTATAGAAAACTGATAGATTCATTTCTAGTTTTTGTTGGTGGTGGTCGAATTATCAACTTTCCTTGTGAGCAAGAGCTGCATGAGAACTTATTTGATTGAATAATTTCCCTACTCATTAATTAATGACCGCATGAATTTTCAATTATTTTTCGCATCATTATATAACCAGGATGGCCCAATCGGTCATGCCAAATTATAAATTTATCATTATTTGTAAACTTCTAGTTTATAATTGTATGTGCTTCAGTTGTACTAATATAAGTGTAGCACAAGCTAGAGGATAAAGCCAATAGCTTTTCCATTACACATTTTATGTCCGAATTATGTTTTGTAATACAAAGATATTCAATCCCTCCATCATCTCATGTTTCAATATGGTATTCATTTAGGCAGATATTTTTGAAACTTAATAAATTTCTATGAGGCTTGGGGAAATATAATGCATTATCAATGTGCAATATTGTTCCTCCATGTAACAACATATTGGCTCTTCCAGAGCCTTTGATTATTTTCGAGGTGCCAGATATGGTACTGACATCAATCTTTTGATTCACTAAATTATAGAAATATCTTTTATTCTTGAGAATCGTGTGTGTTGTTACACTGTTAGCAAGACACATATCTTCACTACTGGTGCTAGTGCCCATATTCATTTTAAAAGCAATAATAATTTTTAACAATAAGTTATAAGCGCACTTTAAAAACACAAGTCATTTAAACATAAATTATGTAAAAAAAAACAAGTAGAAAACACACTTTATTGTTATTAGAAAATAATTTTTAAAATATCCATAAACACTTATTAATAACTAAAAAGGAGATTTTCATAAATTTTATTTCTTGACACTTCCATCTCCAATAAGGTGATCAATTTTTTCATCAGGATCAGCGAAGTCACCAATATTTAAATGAGTAACATCCATATTATCATAATCTGAATCATCATCTTCATTAGCAAAGTGAGTCTCAATCGTTGCCTTTTTATTTTTTTTAGTGATTTTTTTGATAAAGATCAATAAGGTGTTTTGGATTACAGCAAGTATAACTCCAATGACCTTTTCCTCCACAACGATAACAAGTATTTTCATTGGTTTTGCTACTCTGACCCTCTTTTTCATTCTTTTTAACATTTTCCTACTTCTGGTGGAAATATGTGTTCTTATGATTACCATTGCTACCACGATCAAAACCAAGAACATGAGCATAATTATGACCACGATCACGTCCGCATGCACAACCGTGACCACGGTTTTTCCCATAGTGATTGTGCCTTGCCATATTCACTTTTGGGAATGGAGTTGTACCAGTGGGACGAGTCTCGTAATATTTCATCAATAATTGATTATTTTGCTAAGGCACAAGAAGACAATATATTAGGTCAGAATATTTATTAAATCCTTTTCTCGATATTATTGCCGCAAGATCACATATTGGATGCATGAAAAGTGTAAAATATTTTTCTAACATATCTTCATCAATTACCTTTTCTCCACATAGTTTCAGCTTAGAAGTTATTCTAAACATTGCAGAATTATAATCACTAACACTTTTAAAATCCTGCAAACATAAATGCATCTGATCATATCGAGTTTTTGGTAGGATAATCGTTTTTTGATTATCATATCTATCTTTCAAATTTTTCCACAAGACATGTGAGTCAGTTACAGTAATATATTCATTTTTAAGATCCTCATGAAGGTGACAACAAAGGAATATCATGTTTTTTTCCTTTTGTTGATCAGATAATTTATTTCCTTCTTTAATAGTGTTCCCATGACCTTCTGCGCTTAAATGAATTTTGGTAAGATCCTCATGAAGGTAACAATGTCTAATAGTTCTTTTCTAAAATGTCAAGAGCCCCAAAAATCAACTTCGTAAGATTTGAAATACTTAATTATATCATAAAAAATAAAAATTAGATAAAATATTAAGTATTAAATATTATAATGAGATAATTATCATAAATACAATATTAAATAATAATATTTTTGTAAATTCCAATATTTAAAATAACACAATAATAAACTGGATTGTTACATTAGTCTTAAAATTATCTACTTAAATAATATCAAATTAGTGACAAAATACATGCATTTTCTTTTAATTGTTATCTAATCTAAAATCTAAATTGCTAACTCGATCAAAAACATGAAATAGTAATATTTCAAACAAATTTCAATCTTTTGACACAATTAAATATAAAGATTAATAAATTCTGATATTTTAAAATAACAACTAATAATCTAGAGTGTTTGTAAGTAGATATTGCACCTAATAAGGGCGGGACGGAGGGGGGGGGGGTGAATTAGGTACTTAGAATATTTTTCAAATTTTTGACGGCTTTAAGTTTTACTTTTCTAAGTAATTACTATGTGATGAAAACTGTAAATACGCAAAGTAAATGACACAAGGATATATTCTGGTTCCCCTCACGGTCCGAGAATACTCCAGTCCCCTTTCAACATAAAAGAGATTTTTATTATTGTTAGGACTTTAGACAAGACTCTTCCTAGTCTTTCTATACAGACACTAACAAACCACACCAAGAACAACCACTTGGATTTTTCACTAAGTCCAAATGAGAACAATCCTCTCAAAATAGACCTCTTGCTTTCGACAACCCTGAATAGCAATGATACAACAAACCACACAATCTTATATCCAACAATCCTGGAAAAATAAGATGTGATACAATAATTCTGAATTTTACAAGTATTTGATATGAAGATTACAATATATCAATCCTTAGATTGATCTTCTCTTTCAACAATATCAATTCACAAACACTAAAGTGTTAGATTGCTCAAGAATTTTTTGTTTTAGATGATGTGAAAGTATGCAGAAAATTTCTTGAATGAAAGTTAAAGACTTGAAATGTGAATTTGAGAATTTGAAAATTTTGAATGAAATAGGTGATTGTTTGATTTGAAATTTCAAGTATTTATAAGCACATAACACCCTTGTGAAACATGGTAAACTCTGGAAAAAATCATGAACAAACGCTAAGATGAAGTGAAAAGGTTCCATGAAGAGTGGCATGAAGAGGTGTCGTGGAAGATATTGATTTTTCAATTCCGTTCAGGTGCAAATTGATTCCACATGACCAACGAAACAAATTTTCAAAAACTTACAGCATGCAATCGATTGCACAGTGAAAAAACAACAATTTTTGAAGGCAACAAGCAAGTGCAAATCGATTGCACAAAGTAAAAAAGTGAAAAATTGATCTTTTAAAGATTGATCATGAAACAAGTATGCAATGACCTTTATTTTAATTAAGCATCTAAGACTTTAGTATTTGATAAGAATTATCATTATACCTTCATGAAATGTCAATTACTTGAATATAAAGTCTTGAGCAAAAATGTTTTTATCTTTGAATATCATCTTTGCCTTCTTGTGACTTCTTGTTTTTAAGAGATTTTGTCTTCATCAATACAATGTACAATATAGAGAAACTTGATTTCACATTCTCCACCTTTTTTATGATGACAAACAATCTTCTTTTACGCTTTGTAATTTTCGAAAAATTTCTCCCCCTAAGTTGCATAACTCCCCCTTAATATGTGAGTATTAAAGTATTTTACTTTGTTCATCTTGAAGGAGAATTTGTACCTTTAAAACTTAAAAGCAAGGAAATATACAAACATAACATAGCACCTTCCTCTCCCTTTGATATTATCAAAAAGAAGGGAAAGATGGGTGAAAAATAATTTTAAAAATGAAGCAAGTTAAAAGAAACAACATAACCAAACATGCATATAGAGATGAAAGAAACAACATAATAGAGTTTTGGTACCAAGTACCGTACATAGAAAGCTTAATAGTTCAAACAACATGGGACATAATTTAAAAGCAACATAAAAAAAACAACATAGAAACTACAAATGAAACATAACACATCAAGTTTGATCCATATCATTGTTGGTGTTGGTGTTGGTGTTGTTGTAGTAGTAATTAGGTACTTGGTGTGGAAAATGATTTTGGATTGGAGTCACCATAGGAATAGGGGAAGCCAGGTTGTTCAGGTCATAAGGTGGAATGTGGAGATGAAAGTAAGGGTACAAAAATTGTTGATTCATTTGGTTAGTGGTGTTTTCATAATTTTGAGAGATTCAATTATGAACGAAAGTCCAATGATCATTTATGATGGAGTTAAGATTAGCAAATTGAGTGGTCATATGATCAAAGAGAGCTTGTTGAGTTGGACCACTTGAACCATATGGAGGAGGGACTTCTTCACCACCTTCAACATCTTGTACATTGTCTTCATTTTCTATACCATCTTCACCAATATATGTGATAGATTGTGATTCCAAATCATAACGAACACCCATCCGATTATCCATATTCTTGATAGTTATCTTATGAGTATTGGTGTCCATAAAACTATACTCAAAACCATCCAAGCCAACTTTAAAGTGTTGCAATATCCGAGTTATAATCCAAGCATAGGGTAGAGATTTTGACTTAGTGGTGTGGGCTAACATGTGATTCAAAATCAACCAAGACCAATTAACTTTTATGTCATTCTTAATAGCATACAACACTTGCATCTCAACTTCCCTAACATTACAATGATTTCTATTCCTCAGAAACAAAATATATGCAAATAAATAATGAAGCAACTGATCATCAATGTAGAAAATTTCGGCCGACCACGACCCTCGTGACGCTTCTACCCTACCTAGAGATCTTACTCATTTCTCATGAAATTCCGCTTCGGTCATCCTATCGATACTATAATAAAAATCATGCTTGTTATAGTTCTTCCATTTTTCATCCTCTCTATCATATAGAAGACTACCAGAATAAGAAACGTCTAAAATTTTTCCAAGACGTTTAGTAGTCAATCTTCTTACCCAAAACAAAGATAGTAAATTTTCCATAAACAACATGCATATTGCTATAAAATAACCTAACCAAGTTTGGATAATAGGGTCCAGATGAAGCAATAACAGAGTGTTGCGGTGAAATTTTGATGTCAAGCTATTGATTAACTTGAATCTTAATTCATTTACAACCGGTCTTTGATTTATCCGAAGGAAAGGTTAAAGAAAGGGGAAAACCTATTTTGCATCGTAAACACAATGCGAGGATAGATCTAAAGTTCGGGGGTTGGTTAAGTTTAGGGAAGGTATTAGCATCCTAAACCTCTGTAGTACTCTACAGGAACCTCTTGTTTTAAATGTTTGTTATTGCTATGTTATCTGCTTAAGGGTATGATAAGGGTTAAAGGTGAAGAGAAGGACCTAAAGGGGTTAGTCCTAAGTATACTCGCCAAGACTCGCATCTTGTGCCTACGTATCCTGGGTAGAGAATGGAATCAGAGTAATCGTAGTTCCCCTCACAGAGGGAGAAGAGGAATTTCTTGACTATGGTCAAGGTTCCTGGGGGGAGGTAAGCGTTCATAAGGAAGCGCTTACTTTAGAGTGCGGCGACTCCTATCTCTACGTTAAAGTTGAAATAAAAGGGTATAGGATAAGTATTACACGGCGGGAAACTTATGTGGAGTACGGCGACTCCTAATCCTAAGGCTGGGATAAGGGCTTGATGTCCACGGCGGGACGCCTAGGTATGAGTACGGTGACTCAGATCTTAAGGTTAGGATGGAGTGTAGGTCATTGACTCGGTGGTCAAATCGGGTAACCTTTCCTTCGGAGGGAAAAAACAGTAAAAACGCGTAATAATAAAGGTAAATGAAAGCAATGGATGACATGAGACATGGTTAGAGATGATCTGCGAGTGGAAATGGTAAAATTGTTTTAATCTATTCTGGAATTTTTATGCTATTAGAAAAGACGTTAATTTTAGATTAAAATAAAAGAGTTAATTATTTGTTTGTTTTGAGATTTTGTGATTTAGGATTAAATAAATTCTAGAAAAGGTTCCTAATTTGAATTGACTAATTGATTAGAAATAAAAAAGTTCTTTTGATTTTATTAGATATGATTTTGTTTTTTTTTAATTATAAAAAAGAGGGTAAATTAACTTTAAGAAAAAGAAATTTTGGTTATTGACTTAAAGTTTTTAAAAAAAACTAACTAACTAAGCTAAATTTACTTATTCTTGTTTTTATTATAAAATGAACCAGATTAACATTAGATCTAAAAATTAATCAATTACCTATTTATTTTAAATAAAATTTGTTTCCTTTTTAATAAAATAAAGTATTTTTTGATTTTTTGATTTTTATTTGTTATAAAAAGAGGTGATAAATGATTTAATTAAATTGCTAAATTGAACATTTTTTTGTTTATTTAAAAATATTTTTCTATTTGTTTAGATTTTATTAGTTAGTTAATTAGTGGTTAGTAGTTCATAATTTTCATTAATAATTACAATTACAATAATACATGAAATTTAATAAAAAATAAAACTAAAAAAAAAAGATAAAAAGAAGTTTGGGTTGGGCCGGTGGTGATGAACCCACCGGACCCAACTCGGTCCGGGTAAACAAATTGAGAGGGGGTGGAAGGGTTTCTGAAAACCCTAGCCTCACAACGAAAACGAGGCGTCTCCCTTTCTCTCCTCAATTCTTCTGCAAATCTTCCACCTTCAACTTCTGATTTCTGCAAAACAAACAGAAAACGAAACAATTGATTGTTAATGTCAGCTACAAGAAAACTCACGGTTCTGGATTTTTTTCCAGGGGTTTTGTTTTTGATGGCGGATCGATAGTGAAAAGGGTGGCTCGCGGTGGCGATGTTTAGAAGGGTTCTCTGGCGGAACTTTTAGCGGTGACGGAAGAGGCTTTGCGACGGGAGTGGCTCTGAGGAAACTCCGAGAATTTCGACACTGACAGCGGTTTCACGGTGGAATTATCGCAGATAAGTTTATTCTCTTTTTTTTCCGTTGCGTTATTTTCGTGATGATTCTCTTTGCTTGTGTCTTTTCTGTGAATCGTGAATCTTGTGTGTTGTCCTCTGTTCTCTGAATGTCTCTCCTCTTATATAGGCCATTTGGATTAAAGAGAAGAACATGTACATTGATGTTTTTTGATACCCTTTCCATTTATGCCGTAACGTGTTCGCTGTTGAGATTAATTATATCTCCGTTTTTTGCTTGATTCTGTTGGGAGTATGTCCGGTTCGTTTTAGAAACAAATTTCTACAATCATAGACTTGATGGATTATTGTCTGAGTGTTTTTTTCTTTCATTCTCGCAGTGTTTATGACTCCAATAAATGTGTTTTCCCAACTTGAATTAACATGATTGTGTTTGGAGACATGTCTGTGAAATACTAATGATGAATGGGTTTCCATTTTAACTTTAGTCATGTTCAGACGAATCTCTTGAGAGTTAATAATCAGATTCTTCTTTTTGACAGTAAGTGTTATCAACATAGGCACAAAATCCAAAATGGTTTTGGTAATCTCTCCATTTCAAGATGACTTCAGACGAAGTCTACAAGCTTCAAAGTCTATAGCTCACTTCCAGATGCAGCTAAAAGACCTTCAACTGGAGAATTCTTATGAACATAACGGGTAAATAATGACAAACTCCCTTCTCCAAGTCACCGTTATTCGAAGATATTTTGAATTTGTTCCTTATTTTAAACTCTTCAAGTTACGGTTTATCTATACTCTGCTTCTTTTGCTTGTTTGGGTATTTGAAGAAATTGGAGCTGTAATGTTTTAGTAATCAATCCATTCTCTTCTTTTCAGGTATGCATATTGGAGCAATCTTGAATACGACAAAGTTTGAAATGATGTTTGAACTTTGAAATACCGGGTGTGGCATACGGAAGCAAATAAGTGTTGTTGCTACAGGCTCTTTGACAATCATGTGAAATTCGGTATGGATGACTTTCACAAATTGAGTTTTAAACGTGTGTGTATGTAATCCTCCTCGGACAGAACTAATACGATTTTGTTTGGATGTTGCCACATTTCCTCTATTAATATCTTGAAGGAATATCTTGTATCTATAACAGATGTCGTGTGGTCCTTTGTTGCAGATTAACAATGATGAATGGTGTTTCATGTTTGAACTATGAAGACAAATTAAAAGTGACTGATGGTAATGAAGCAAGACCTGGGTTTTGTCCAACCTGTGCAGAAGTAGTAAGAGATCCAGAACTAGTTGTTACTGGCGGTCCAGATGAAAATACATTTTGACCTGCAGGTCCAGAAGATATCGTCCCACTGGATATCATGTTTGACATGTGAATGGCAACAGGAGTCTGACCCATTGATGAAAGTCCCATAGAAGTTCCGCCACTTAAAGCAGCAGAGTTCATTACCTGTCGTGCCTGAGAGAGATTATTCAAAATGTTCACATTTGCTTGAGCTTGATTCACAGGACGTGGCTGCAACATTGACACCATTGGCTTTGTATCATGTGCATTTTCATTACTTGTCACAATGTCTTGAGAAATAGAAGATGGAGAAGATGTCTGCACGCTTAGAACTCCCTGACCGGTTCTAGTAGGACGTGCAACTGACGAATTGTGATGGAAAGCTGGCCTAGTTACCATGGAAGTTACGGGAACTGGTTCCACTTTAACAGTAGCAGGAGTTACAGTCCCAGCAGGTATTGGTTGTCGGTTTTGTGATAGATCCATTCACTGATGGTAATGTAGTTGGGGGTACCCCTGTAACTGGTATTGTAGCTGACCAAACTTCTTTTACATGACTTTGATTTGAAGGCAAGTTCGCTCCAGATCGACTCAAGGCACCACGGGCTTCCCTGAAACCTATTGATATTAAAACAAGGAAATGAGTCGTTTTGGCATCAACTGGTGGATCAGCAGCTCTATTATTTCGCTTTCCCGCATTGCAAATGGCTTTAACTTAGGGAAGTTGTTTTGGGCAGATGATTGATAGAGAAATAGCAAACTGCGGAAACACTTTAGCAACAACTTCAACATCATATAATTGGTTCCCTAGGTCTGAGTCAATAGATTCACTCTGCTTTACACTCTGCAGTTGCGGAACATATACTGGTGATGCTTCAACTTTGAAACATGATGGCTTCTGTCATTTGCATGTAGAAATTCTGCTAATATCTTTGTGAGGTCACGACTTTATTCCTTGCCATTTGACGGTGTTTTCTTTCTTTCTCAACAGGCCCTGGATTCTCTTGTATGACATGTCGAAATAGGAGCAGGCTAGCGGCGGGTCGCGCACGGTGAATGGTAGTTTTCTTCTTTCGGCCTGCTTTTAAATGACGGTGTGGAGACATGTTTAAGGAAATAATGGAAGTTTCAATCGAGAACCTTTGATAACAAACTAAATTTTGTAGGTGATAGGTAGATTTTGTTATGCCAGATTTTCTTCCGAGAGCATTTGTACTGGTTGTGAGATTCTCATGAATGTAACGACGTGAATTCCCATGAAACCGGAATTTACTTATGAGTTTTGGGACAATAGAAAAGTAGTGATATCTTTACACTTGGATTGGTAATCTGAGTCTAAACAATACCTTGTATTGTACTTTTGAAATTTTAATATGGTTATGGCATTGATTTTGATCTTGATGGTTGAAGTCTGATTGTGAAATTCATATATGGCTCATGGTATTTCAAGATTACTAAGATATATGAACCTTATAAATAAACTTATCAATAAAAACAGGATCCCGGAGGTGCTATATAAGTAATTGTTTCATGATTTTAATATGTGGCTTGCCTAAAATAATTCCATGCCCAGCGTAACATGTTTTCCTCATGTTCTGAATAATCTGACCACTGAAATTTGGATTAATCATGACTTGCACCATTTCTTAAATATGACCTTTAATTCATCAACTTGAATAAGTACAATTTAACTCAGTAACTGACTACTCTCAATTGCAACTTGTGTTTAGATCACCTCATAGAACTCACGCCTTACTCCCATAACTCCTCTTATATTTTGAGCAAAATTACATGTCTCCTGAAGGTTAATTTTGAAAACCAAACCCGAATCCTGTTAAGTCAAGGCCCATTAGAATAAGGGCCTATTCTGAATTCAACGTAATTTAATGGACATATATAGAGGAATTCTCAAGATTTTCACACTTTCTTCAACAAAACTGCAAAACGAACAAACTAGACAAGATGGTTAGCTAAAGCGAAAGATAGACTTAAATGATATGTAAATGATCAATGAGTCTAAGGGTAAAATTTGGGGTATGACACAGAGCCTAATTTTAGAGAAACTAAAGTGTCTTAAAATTTAAAACATTTATCAGGAAAGGCAGAAAGATCACTATACTTAGGGGTTTGAACATTCTTCTAGTAAAAGAATTTCTCAAATATTTCCACTTGCTCACTTGTTAGATCTTTGAGAATGGAAGAAGTGTTAGATGATGACGAGGCCATTCCTTTTCCCTTTTCTACAGTTGTATCCTTTATTTTCATTATTGAAGCCATGGATGAGGGTTAGTGAAGTTTGGAGAAGATGAACTTGAAAAATGAAGATTTTGAAATTTTTGAGTGGGGGAAGAGACAAAAACGAAAATAGAGATGTGGAGAGGTTAAAAATTCTGATTTTGAATAGGGAATAGATAAATTTATGTGGGAATTTGGTGAGAGAGTTATTATGATTGGTTAGGGAAATTGAAGAGAGTAGTAAAGAGATTTGAATTTGGTCAATAAAGGAATAAAAATAGGTTAGGTTAGGAGAATCTAGGACTGAAAAGTTGTTGCAAGGATTAATGGGAATTGATGTGTATGACAATTGAATGGATTAAAACATATATGGAAACACACCAAGTAAAAAAATAATGAAAATTCAATTTCTTTCAGGTGCAAATCGATTTGCACTAGGGTGCAATCGATTACACCAAGAAGAAAACACACAAAAAACGCACGCTACAGGTTGCAATCGATCTGCAACATTGTGCAATCGATTGTAGTAGGGAAAAAAGAAAGAAAAAACATATCTTATAGTGAGCAATCGATTGTAGTAGTTATGCAATCAATTGTTGTGAGGCCAGAAGTGAAAAATATCATTTATTTCAGTGAGCAATCGATTTTAGCAAGGGTGCAATCGATTGCTTTAAGTGAAAATTGCCCAAAAACGCGAAAAAATGTATCATACCATATTTCAAACACACTTTAATACATATCAAATAAAATAAACATATATAATAAGGGAGTAGAAGCATAAATGCAATAAAATAAGTTTCATAAAATGAAGAAGATAAAGACATTTGTGCACCTTTGATGTTTGATGAACCATAACATATGATGAACGTTCTATGTGTCATTTTCGTCCAAAATTCCAAGTTCCCTCCGAATCTTGTAGAACGGTTCTTTTGTAAGCGGTTTCATGAAGATGTCAGCTAGTTGGTTGTGTGTATCCACAAAGGTAACTTCGACATCCTTTTGAAGTACATGATCACAAAGGAAGTGATGTCGTATATCGATGTACTTTGTTCTTAAATGCATAACTGAATTCTTTGTTATGTTGATTGCACTTGTATTATCACATCAAAGGGAACACATCTAAGATTGTGTCCATAGTCACGTAGTTGTTGCTTGAGCCATAGAATCTGGGCACAACAACTTCTTGTTGTAATATTCTACTTCGACTATGCTAAGTGCGACACAAGCTTGTTTCTTGCAAGACCATTATACTAACGTATTCCCTAATATGTGACATTTACCACTTGTGCTCTTGCGATCAGCTTTGTAACCTGCATAATCTGAGTCAGAATAACCTACTAAATCACATATGCCACCTTTTGGATACCATAGCCCAACATTGGTTGTTCCTTTGAGATATTTCATGATTCTTTTAACAACTGTGAGATGTGATTCCTTCGGATTTGCTTAAAAACAGGCACATAAACACACATTAAATATCATGTCAGGACGACTTACCGTCAAATATAATAAAGAACCAATCATACCTCGATAATTTGTAACATCAATCGAAACACCTGATTCGTCTTGATCGATGTAGGTTCCGGATACCATTGGTGGAGACATTACTTTGCAACCATCCATGTTGAATCTCTTCAACAACTCTTTGCAATACTTGGCTTGGTTTATGAAGATGTCATCCTTTAGTTGCTTGGTTTTCAATCCAAGAAAATATTTCATCTTACCCATCATAGACATCTCGAATTCTCCTTGCATCATAAATAAGAATTCTTCACAAAGATATTTGTTTGTTGAACCGAATATGATGTTATCAATGTAGACTTATACCAATAAAGTGATGTTCTTAACTCTCTTAATGAATAAGGTTTTATCTACTTTACCTTTTTCAAATCTTCTTTCGCACAGAAAGTTGTTAAGTCGATCATATCATGCCCTTGGTGCTTGCTTTAAGCCATAAAAAGCTTTATTCAACTTAAAGAAATGTGAGGGATTCTTGAAGTCTTCAAAGCCAGGGGGTTGTTTGAGGTATACTTCTTCATTGATGTAGCCATTCAAGAATGCGCTCTTGACATTCATTTGGAATAACTGAAAATTTAATGGACACGCATAAGCAAGTAATAAACGAATAATTTCTAACCTTGCAACTAGAGTGAATGTTTCTTCAAAATCAATTCCTTCCTCTTGATTGTATCCTTGGGCCACCAATCTTGTTTTGTTTCGAACAATTATTCCATTCTCATCAAGCTTGTTCTTAAACACCTATTTAGTACTTATGATGTGATTACCACTTGGCCTAGGAACAAGTTCCCAAACTTGATTTCTTTCTAATTGGTTTAACTTTTCTTGCATATAAATTATCCATTGGTCGTCTCCTAAGGCTTCATCAACTTTGGAAGATTCAATTTGTGAAACAAATGCCATATTCAAGCATGCAACTTTGAGATTTAGTCTAGTTGCAACACCTTGACTAATATCGCCAATGACTTTATCAATTGGATGATCTCCATGAGTTCTCCATCCCTTAGGTAGATCATTGTCATTTGACTCTTATTGAATCAGTTATTCTTGATATTCTGTTTGAGTCTCATTGTTGACTTTAGAAGTATCTTCTTGAGGAACTTCTATAAAATCATCATCACCATCACACAAAATAATATCCTCCTTGGAGGGTTAGATTCATCAAACTTTGCATGCATAGATTCTTCAATAGTTAAAGTTCGTTTTTTATATATTCTATAAGCTTTACTATTAAGAGAATAACCAAGAAAAATACCTTCGTCAGATTTCTCATCAAGCTTACCGAGAGTGTCTTTGTCATTATTTAAGATAAAACACTTGCATCCAAAAATGTGAAAATAAGCAATGTTTGGGTTTCTTCCTTTGTCATTACTTACTGTATTACTTACAAAGCATGTCGTGCTTATTGCATCCGCCCAAAAATACTTTGGAAGTTTTGAGTCGCTTATCGTTGTTCTTACAAGTTCCACAAGTGACATATTCTTTCTTTCTACCACTCCATTTTATTGTGGAGTTCTTAATGTTGAAAAATTATGATTGATTCTTTGTTATTCATAAAACTCTTCAAAATATGTATTTTGAAATTCTCTGCCATGATCGCTTCTTATGGAGGCAATTTTTAGTGGCTTATCATTTTGAATTTGCTTTGCAAACTTCTTGAATGATTTGAAAGCGTCGCTTTTTTGCACTAAAAAGAATGTCCAACAAAATCTAGAAAAATCGTCAATATTAACTAATGCAAAAACATTACCTCTGAAGCTTCTTGTTCTTAAAGGACCAAATAAGTCCATATGCAACAGTTGTAGTGGCCTTGTAGTGGATACAACATTCTTAAATTTGAAAGTTATTTTGGTTTATTTTTCCTTTTGACAAGCGTCACATAATTTATCTTTGACGAATTTTATCTTCAGTAAACCAAAACAAGATCATGCTTGATTAACTTATTCAAATATTCCATGTGAATGTGAGCAAATCTTTTATGCCATAGCCATGAATCATTATTGCTCACTATAAGACATTTTACCTTCAAAGATAAATCATTAAGGGAAATCATGAATATATTATTTATTCTTTTACCTTTGAGTTTTACCTCATTAGTAACTTCGTCTTCTATCAAGCGTTCATCCTTGATGAACTTGATTTTGAAGTCTTTGTCACAAAGTTGGCTTATGCTTAGAAGATCGTGCTTTAGTCCTTCAACATAAAGAACATCTTCGATGGATGTGAAAGATGGTGCTCCAACTTTTCCTACACCAATAATCTTTCATTTATTGTTATCTCCATAAGCAACATAACCCTTGGCCTTAAGCACTAGATTTGAAATTTTGTGAATGTCTCCCGTCATATGCTTCGAACAACCACTATCAAGATACCACACATTAGAAGTGGTATTCAAGCATACCTCATCATCTTCATCATTGAAGTGGTGTGAAGCCATTAATTCTAGATTTACACTTTCGTCACATTTCGAATCGGATGATGAACTTATGTCATTATCTTCCCATGCAATATAAGCCTTTTTATTCTTTGTCTCCTTTTTGCCTTTGAATCCACATTTCTTGGAGAGTTTTGGACAATCGGGTTTTATATGACCTTGCTTACCACATTAATAATATGTGACATCTTGTGTTGAAGTGGAAGCCTCGTTTTTCTTGAAATGTTTCTTTCTTTTTGAATAATTAAAGAATTTGTCATTTTTACCAAGAAATTTACCAAGTCTCTTTACAAGGAGCATAAAGTTTTCATCTTCCTCCGGTGCATCATCATATTGGTCTTCTTTTAAATCTACTTTCAACGCGATACCCTTTGATTTCTTTTCTTTATATTCATATTTTTCAAGTCGTCCAAGTTCTAATTCATGTTCTTGGAGTTTTCCAAATAATGATGCGGAAGTCATGGTAAAAAGGCTTTTCTTTTTTGATATTGCCGTTACTTTTGGTTGCCATTCTCTAGTCAAGGATCTTAGTACTTTAAGATTCAATTCATCATTAGAAAATGTTTTACCAAGTGCAATTAAGTGATTTGTTAAATGAACGAATCTCTTTTATAATGCAACGATGGATTCTCCGGGCTGCATTCGGAACATCTCATATTCTTGACTTAATGTATTTAATCTTGATCTTTTAACTTCAGCGGATCCTTCATGAATTTCCATCAAAGTGTCTCAAATTTCTTTTGTGGATTTACATTGTGATATACGGAAGAACTCATCCATACTTAGCACACTTTGAAGAATGTTGATAGCTTTCTTTTCATTAAGAATTTTTTTCTTGTCATCTTCATCATAAGAACTTTTAATCTTTGGAGTTCTGACACCATTTACAACACTAATTGGTTGATGTAGACCATTTTCAACGGTTTCCCAAATTCCTTCTCCTTGTGTTTCTAAGTGTGCTCTCATACGGATTTTCCAAAAGTCAAAATATTCTCCAGATAATAGAGGGGGTTCGTTGCTACTACCGCCATTTTTGAAAATCGAGTTTGCGCTATTGGAAGCTATACTAGATCTAATAGGAACATATTACCTATAACCTGCTCTGATGCCAATTGTAAGTGGATATTGCACCTAATAGGGCAGGGGGTGAATTAGGTACTTAGAATATTTTCCGGATTTTTGACGGTTTTAAGTTTTACTTTTCTAAGTAATTACTATGTGATAAAAATTGTAAATGAGAAAAGTAAATGACACAAGGATATATTCTGGTTCCCCTCACGGTCCGAGAATACTCTAGTCCCCTTTCAACATGAAAAAGATTTTTAATATTGTTAGGACTTTAGACAAGACTCTTTCTAGTCTTTCTATACAGACACTAACAAAACACACAAAGAATAACCTCTTGAATTTTTCACTAAGTCCAAATGAGAACAATCCTCTCAAAATGGACATCTTGCTTTCAACAATTCTAAATAGCAAGGATATAACAAACCACATAATCTTATATCCAACAATCCTGGAAAAATAAGATGTGATACAATAATTCTGAATTTTACAAGTTTTGATATGAAGATTACAATATATCAATCCTTAGATTGATCTTCTCTTTCAACAACAATAATTCACAAACACTAAAGTGTTAGATTGCTCAAGAATTTTCTGTTTTAGATGATATGAAAGTATGCAAAAAATTTCTTGAATGAAAGTTAAAGACTTGAAATGTGAATTTGAGAATTTGAAAATTTTGAATGAAAGAGGTGATTGTTTGATTTCAAATTTCAAGAATTTATAAGCACATAACACCCTTGTGAAACATGGTAAAGTTTGAAAAAAATCATGATCAAATGCCAAGATGAAATGAAAAGGTTCCATGAAGAGTGACATGAAGAGGTGTCATGAAAGATACTGATTTTTCAATTATGTTCAGGTGCAAATCGATTGCACCTATGTGCAAATTGATAATGAAACAAATTTTTAAAAACTTACAACATGCAATCGATTGCACAAACATACAAATCGATTACACAATGAAAAATAATTTTTTAAGGCAACAAGTAGGTGGAAATCGATTGCATCTTTATGCAAATCGATTGCACATAGTAAAAAAGTGAAAAATTATTCTTTTAAAGATGTCATGATCATGAAACAAGTATGCAATGACCTTTGTTTTAATTGAGCATCTAAGACTTTAGTATTTGATAAGAATTGTCATTATACCTCCATGAAATGTCAATTGCTTGAATCCAAAGTCTTGAACAAAAATATTTTTATCTTTGAATATCATATTTTCCTTCTTGTTACTTCTTGTTTTTAAGAGATTTTGTCTTCATCAAAACAATGTACAATATAGAGAAACTTGATTTTACGGTATTCACTTTAACAAAAATATTTCTCAACTTTCTTCCTTATGAGAAATAAAAAATTTCTTGCTCCATCTTAAACGAAAAATAGCAAATAGAGCGTTACAAGTTCTTCATAAACTATATAATGTTATTTTATTATCATTCAGGGATGCTATGCTTTATAAGTTCTCCAAGAACTATATAAATGATTTTTTACAAACAATGATCTAAAAATTATAATCATCATCATGTGATGCGTTCAATTTATTTGTGTCATTCTTCTGGAATGACAATCTTTTGGCAACTTTTTAAAATTACAAAAAGTCATCAATAATAATATATTTTTCTAATGTTGAGCAAAGGCTGAATAAATTATATCAGATACGCAACTATTTTCTTCTTCTTATTTCCATGATTCTAAACACACGATGGTTCAAATTTAATTTGAGATAGAAGCGAAAGAATCATATCAGAGAACTTCATGCTGATAACATATTACAAAACTAAATTAAATAATATAGAGATCAAAGAGAGGAAAAGAAGAGAGAAAATAATATTATATTATATTTTTAAAAGTACACTTTACATTACAATGTAAATCTTATTTATATGATTTAAAGGAGATGAAAAATCATAACTATTAATAAAAAATAGGAAGATAAAAAAATAAGGATGAACGTCTATTTTATTTTTTATTAAAATAAAAAAACTTAATATAATATGTTGTGGTGGTTAATAATCCGTTAAATGATTGAAAATTAAAAAAGAATGTTGAAAAATTGGTCTCGTAGATGAATGGTTTGAGTACGGCATTATTGTGAGAGTAGCCTCCGTAGATAGGTTCCACAATTTTTCCACTATGAAGAGAAAAATGAATTAATGGAAAAAGGTGTTTCTTACATTGAGTATTTGAGTTACAAATAGATTTTTTTTTCTTGGTTTGCTAAATCTATATCCTTTTAAATTCTAGATCGGATTTTATTTTTATCATATATTAAAAGAGACATTTTTAATGTCTATGAAATTTCGTGGCACACATGTAAATCATATTTCATCAAACAAGAATTGTAGTTATTATTAATTCATATTAGGTTTAAATGCACTTTTAGTCTTCCTATTTATAAATTTTTAACGTTTTAGTCCCCCTTTTAATTTTTTCAACCTTTTAGTCCCTCAAGTTGTCACTTTTTGAAATTTTTTTAGTCCCCCTCCTGTTTTGATTATGTGTCGCCTTGCTATGAGTGTGTAGAGATAACGGGCTTAATGTGATTGCGCCTGAATGAAAAAGAGAAAAAAGGAGGAAGAGTAAGTTAGGCTTCAGCATAATAACATGATTCGAGTTGATTTGTATATTCAGGAGGTTTATATTTGCACAATTATGGATTAGTGTTCCTACGATATCCTTAGTGTGTAAGATTAGTACCTATCGATGCAAACTTAACCGAAGAAGACTTACAGCCTGGAATGAGTATCTGTTGATGTGTGTGTGCTTCCCTTGTTTTGTTTTAATTTTGCTCGGAGTGCAAAAGTTCAAGTCCGGGGGAATTTGATCAGTGCATATTTATGCACATTCTCCTACATTTTTACTTAAGCATTTCTTTATTTTATTTTGTTTATTATTATATTTTATTATGTTTTCTTATTTTATTTTATTTTTGGTTTAATTTAATTATCGCAACTATTTTTCAGCTTTAACAGTCTGCACGGAAACGATCATAACTGGAGTTCCGGGAATCCGTTTGAGGCGTTCTAAAAATCGCCGGAAAAGCTAAGAGAGAGAGCTACGACTTTTGTGTTGGAGTCGAAGTCAGATTCGGATCTCAAAATTCCAGAATTTCGTTTCAAGTTACAGCATTAGAATTCTGTTTTAGTTTTGATCTTATTTTGGGCCTGAGTTATATTTTCAACCCAGTTGGGTTTTGAAGTTCAAAACCCAACTGGGTCGAAAATATAACTCAGGCCCAAAATAAGATCAAAACTAAAACAGAATTCTAATGCTGTAACTTGAAATGAAATTCTGGAATTTTGAGCTTCGAATCTGACTTCGACTCCAACACGAAAGTCGTAGCTCTCTCTCTTAGCTTTCCGGCGATTTTTAGAACGCCTCAAACGGATTCCCGGAACTCCAGTTATGATCGTTTCCGTGCAGACTGCTAAAGCTGAAAAATAGTTGCGATAATTAAATTAAACCAAAAATAAAATAAAATAAGAAAACATAATAAAATATAATAATAAACAAAATAAAATAAAGAAATGCCTAAGTAAAAATGTAGGAGAATGTGCATAAATATGCACTGATCACCCTCCTGTTTTGATTATGTGGCGCTCAAAATGGTGATTGGGCATGGTCAGTTAGATGCCAAGTCATTTAAATAGTTACAATTTCATTTATAAATTTTAATAAAACATTAATATTTTAAAAAATAAAAATTAATGTTAGACAATCTACATAATGAAGAACCCTAATTTTATCGTGTTTATCCCTTTACTCATCTCTAAAAATTCTGCTACTACTCCTTCTCCTCCACGTCATATACTTCATCTTCTCCGCATCTTCTACCTCGTCTTGTCCATGTCTGGTTTTTCCCAAGCAAGCAAGCGTACACAATCTCATTCGAACTTTAAATCGAACCATGACGAATGCCTGTGCGGCCTTCAATAGGGTAATTCTAGAGTGTAAAGATAAACCCATAATCACTTTGTTGGAGGGTATTAAACATTACTTGACTAAGAGGATTACTAGTCAAAAGGAGCTTATGAATACATACACTAGTGATATTTTCCCTAGAACTCAATTGCTTCTTGAAAAGAACAAAAACATGCAAAAGGTTGAACACCCATATGGCATGATGATGATGGTTTGTCCATCTTTGGTGTCACCAATGGCATAGAGACATACTTTGTAGATCTGAAACAACAGACATGTGCTTGCAGAAAATGGGATTTGACTGGTATTCCATGTAGTCATGCCATATCATGTATATGGCAAAACAAGAAAAAACCTGAAGATTATATCTCTGAGTATTACAGGTCTGTGCATTCACCATATAAATTTGTTTATTATGTTTGCTTAGTATGACTAGATCTGTTTATTATTGGTTGTGCAGGAAGTCACATTTCAATAACAGTTATTCACATAAAACTTACCCTATAAATGGGCCCCAACTATGGCCTTTGTTAGAGGGTCAGGTACCAGTCAAACCACCAATGCTCAGAAGGACCATTGGTCGACCCAAGAAGCTGAGGAACAAAGTGAATGATGAACCAAGAAAACCACATGTACTTCCTAGGAAGCTTACAATTGTGAGTTGTCATAAATGTGGTGCCATGGGACACAACAAAAGGAGTTGCAAAGGAAAAAGGGCTACTAAGAGAGTCATTCCCAAAGGTGGTAACAACAAGAAGGTAATGCATTAAAGGATGGAAAGAGACAAAAACTTGAAACAAAAGGTGGAAAGAAGACAAAGGCAGTTGTAACAGTAATTGAGAACTCATCACAAGCACCTCAACCTTCTTAAGATTAGTTCAAATTAGGTTCTATGTAATGAGTTTGTAGTTATTTTTTAATCAGTTCATTGTCCATGTATTAGAACAAGTTATTGTCTATGCAATGACTTTAATGACATCTCTATGAAGTAATGCTCAATTTTAACTTCCATGTCAGTTAATTATACAGTATTAGAACTGACATGTCCTTTAATTCATCACAACCTTCCTAAGTAATGACTATAATTGGAACTGTAGAAGCATACTTCAATCTCAAAGTTTTGATGATGTCAACAAGACTTAAGCCCATTCCATGTTTTCAAAAAGTCAAGCTTTAAAATTGATCAAGATCAAGACTATGCAATATTGTCATGCAAATCAAGCTTCATGTGCAAATGATCATACAACTTTCAAGACTTGGACACAAGGCTTTGGTATATCAAAATTCACTCCTTTAATTGATATACAAGTGTTCATATAGTCTATCATATCAACATATTGCATTTGCATATTTTAAAATAATTTGGAACTGGTATAACACTTTTAAACTTAAGTATTTTTCTGAGTTTTCACAGTGTTAACCGATTAACCATATAGGTTAACTGGTTAACGGTCTCATTTTTTAAATTCTCAGGGCTAACGTTACAGTGTTAACCGATTAACCTATATGGTTAACCGATTAACACTTAACGAATTTTAAAAAATTGTTTCTTTCCAAATTCAAATCTTGTGTAATTGTTATACCTTTTCATTATTTGATTCATACATATTTATACCTTTTTAAAATTGTGTTTTGACTCATATAAATTCTGAACATTTCGAATTGAAAAACACCTCCAATAATTTTCAAAATAATAATTCAATCAAATTCACTAAATTTCAAATATTTTCAAATATTTCAAAAGTGTTCATATTGTTCATACCATTTCATATCCAGAATTTTTGAACACTTGTATTGATATTGAAAAGTAAATTTTGATCAAAAGGAGAAGATCAATCATTGTATTGATATTATTGTATTACTCTCAAATCAAAAGAATTACATAATTATCTGTGTTGTGACTTGTGATCCAGGATTGTTAGACACAAGGATTAGTGCTTGCAAGAGGATTGTTCTTGCACACTAGTTTTTGTTTAGTTGTTAGATAGTAGGTCTCACCGGTTGATGGTGTGATAGGTTGTACATTCTAAAACTATAGTGAAAAATCTCTTTCGTGTGGAAAGGGGAGTGGAGTACCTTCGGATTGTAAAGGGAACCACTATAAATCTCTGTGTCCATTTTCGTTCTGCTTTTTACTGCTTTCATTGTCAAGAACATAACCGAGTAAAATTCAAGAATCTCAAAAAACCAGAAAAAGTTTCTAAAGCCTAATTCACCCCTCCTCTTAGGCATACTCTGAACTTACAATTGGCATCAGAGCAGGTTAAGATAACCTGTTCCTAACGATTCAGTATGGCTTCCGCTAGCACCAACCCGGTTTTCAAAGACGGTGGAAGTAGTAACAAACCCCCACTGTTTTCTGGAGAATATTTCGATTTTTGGAAAATCAGAATGAAGGCGCATCTTGAAGCCCAAGGAGAAGGTATATAGGAAGCAATCGAAGAAGGACCACACAATCCAGTAAATATGGTCAATGGCGTTGGAACTGCAAAGTTGAAAAGCACGTATGATGAAGACGATAAGAAAAAGATTCTTAATGAGAAGAAAGCAATCAACATACTCCAAAGCGCTCTCAGTATGGACGAGTTCTTTCGTGTATCATAGTGTAAATCGGCAAAGGAGATTTGGGACACCTTGGTGGAAACGCATGAAGGAACCACCTAAGTAAAAAGATCAAGGCTTAATACGTTGAGTCAAGAATATGAGATGTTCCGTATGCAGCCCGGTGAATCTATTGTTGCCTTACAAAAGAGATTCGTTCATCTAACTAATCACTTGATTGCTCTCGGGAAGACCTTCACCAATGATGATTTCAACCTGAAAATTCTAAGATCCTTGACAAGGGAATGACAACCAAAGGTGACCCCTATTTCAGAAAAGAAGAGTCTCTCAATGATGACATCCGCATCCTTATTCGGCAAACTTCAAGAGCACGAATTAGAACTTGGAAGGCTCGAGAAGCACGAAAATCAAGAAAAGAAGTCCAAGGGAATTGCCTTGAAGATTGACACAAAGGATGACAAAGACGACGAGACTTCCGAAGATGAAAATTTCATGCTTCTTGTAAAGAAGCTTGGTAAGTTTTTTAATAATAATAAAAATTCCTCTTTTCCTAAAAAGAATAGACATTTCAGGAAAAAGGATGCATTCACATAGAATTAAGAAGTCACATGTTACGAATATGGGAAGCAAGGTCACATAAAGCCAGATTGCCCGAAACTTGCAAAGAAAGGAGGATTCAAAGGCAAGAAGGATTTCAAGAATAAAAAGGCTTATGTTGCTTGGGACGATAATGAGATAAGTTCATCATCGGAATCAGAAAGCGATGAATGTGCAAATATGGTTCTTATGGCGTCACATCATTCCGATGAAGAAATTGATGAGGTTAGTAGCAATTTTTTGATTTATGACAATGATGCACAAGAAGTCATATATGAACTTCTAAAAGAATGCAAGACTTTATATAAAAGCATCTCATCCCAAAAGAAAATAATTTCATCTTTAGAAGAATAAAATACTGCTTTTATAAAAAATATTGAAAATGAAAAATAAAAATTGATGGATGAAAAACAAAGTCTTGTATGCAAAAATTGTGAATCTTTATCTTTTCAAATTGTTCAACTTAAAATAGTTTTAGAAAGATACGAAAAAGGTCAAATTGGCTTGGAGGAAATTCTTAGGCACCAAATATATCCTAATGATAAAAGTGGATTAGGATATTCTAAGATTTCCAAACCAAGCACAAACGAAACCATTTTTGTGAAAGCAAGTGAACAAGTTGTTAAAGAAAAGGCAAACACTTCTAAAACTATGCATCAAAGTCATAAAAAGAAAAGAATTGTGAAGAAAAAGAATTATGTTCCTAGATATAGAAGTCATTTTCAACCTACTTGTTTTTATTGTGGAATTAAAGGCCATACACCTAATGCTTGCTATGTGCGCAACATTGGTGTTGCTAAAGGGCATTATGTGTGGGTTGAAAAGGGTACTAACTATCAAGGACCCAAAGCAATTTGGGTACCTAAAAATACTTGATTTTGTGTTGTAGGTATGCTTGAAGAAAACTTCTAATCAATGGTATATCGATAGCGGTTGTTCAAAGCATATGACGGGGGATATAAACAAATTTTCAAGTCTATCGTTAAAGGCCAAAGGATACGTTACTTACGGTGATGATAATAAAGGAAAGATTCTTGGAGTAGGAACCGTCGGTGCACCTCCATGTACAATCATCGAAGATGTCCTTTATGTGGAAGGCCTTAAGCACAACCTACTTAGCATAAGTCAATTGTGTGACAAAGGGTTCCAAATCAACTTCACAAAAGATGAATGTTTGATAGAACATGAAGTCACCCATGACATCTTGCTAAAAGGTAAAAGATTTAATAATATTTTTATGATCTCTTTTAATGACTCGTCCTTGAAGGTAAAATGTCTAATGGCGAACAACAACGAGGCGTGGCTATGGCATAAAAGGTTTGCTCACATTCACATGGAGCATTTAAACAAGTTGATAAAGCATGATCTAGTTGTTGGTCTTCCGAAGATAAAATTCATCAAGGATAAGTTATGCGACGCATGTCAAAAAGGGAAACAGACCAAGACAACTTTCAAATCTCAGCAAGTGGTTTCTACATCAAGACCACTTCAATTGTTGCATATGGATCTTTTTGGTCCATCGAGAACAAAAAGCTTTAGAGGTAGCATTTATGCTTTAGTTATTGTTGATGATTTCTCTCGATACACATGGACATTGTTTTTAGTTCAGAAAAATGATGCTTTCAAAGCATTCAAGAAGTATGCGAAGCAAATTCAAAACGAGAAGTCACTCACCATAGTCTCCATAAGAAGCGACCATGGTGGAGAATTCCAAAATTCAGATTTTGAAGATTTTTGCGAAGAGCATGGAATTTCTCACAACTTTTCCGCACCAAGGACTCCTCAACAAAACGGTGTCGTAGAATGGAAGAATAGGTCACTAGTGGAGCTTGCTAGAACAATGCTTAGCGACTCAAATCTTCCTAAGTATTTTTGGGCGGAGGCGGTTAGCACGACGTGCTTCGTAAGCAACCGTGTCAATATTCGACCAATTCTCAAGAAGACTCCGTATGAGATGTTCAAGGGTAGGAAACCAAACATAGCATTTTTCCACATATTCGGATGCAAATGTTTTATTCTCAACAACAATAAGGACAATTTTGGTAAGTTTGATGAGAAGTCCGACGAAGGTATATTCCTTGGTTACTCTCTTTCTAGTAGAGCTTTTAGAATTTTTAATAAAAGAACTCTTACTATTGAAGAATCCATTCATGTTTCTTTTGATGAGACTAACCCCTCGAAAGAGGATAATATTATTGTGGATGATGATGATGATATAGTATATTCTTCACAACAACAAGAAGAGACTTCAAAGGATCAAGCAATACCACAAGAAGATGTCACTCAAATCATTGAAGAACATCAAGATCTTTCGAAGGAATGGAGAACTCATAGAGATCACCCGATAGATAAAGTTATTGGTGATATCAGCCAAGGCGTTGCAACTCGACTTAATCTTAAGGATGCTTGTCTCAACATGGCTTTTGTGTCTCAAATTGAACCAACCAAGATTGATGAAGCCTTAGGCGACGACCAATGGATTGTAGCGATGCAAGAAGAACTCAATTAATTCGAAAGGAATCAAGTTTGGAGTCTTGTACCAAGACCAGACCATAAGCACATCATAGGAACGAGATGGGTGTTCAAGAACAAACTTGACGAGAATGGGATCATAGTTCGTAACAAAGCAAGATTGGTCGCACAAGGCTACAACTAGGAGGAAGGAATTGATTTTGATGAAATGTTCGCTCCGGTAGCACGGTTAGAAGCAATTAGATTATTACTTGCTTACGCGTTTTCTATGAATTTTCAGTTGTTCCAAATGGATGTCAAAAGCGCTTTCCTGAATGGATACATCAATGAAGAAGTTTATGTCAAACAACCTCCAGGTTTTGAAGAATTCAAGAATCCCTCGCATGTTTACAAGCTGAAAAAGGCACTCTACGAATTAAAGCAAGCACCGAGAGCATGGTATGACTGCCTTAGCAATTTCTTATGTGAAAAAGGGATTTACAAAAGGAAAGGTTGACAAGACGTTATTCATAAAGAAGATCAAGGGTAACACCTTATTGGTTCAAGTCTATGTCGATGACATCATCTTCGGATCAACAAACAAATAGTTTTACAAAGAATTTTCACTTATGATGCAAGGAGAATTCGAGATGTCCATGATGGGAAAACTGAACTATTTTCTTGGACTACAAATCAAGCAAACAAAGGATGGAATCTTCCTCAACCAATCCAAGTATTGCAAGGAATTGTTGAAGAAATTTGATATGGATAGTTGCAAGGTGATGTCCACTCCTATGGGATTCGGAACGTACGTTGATCAAGATGAATTCGGTACTCCAATTGATATCATAAAATATCAAGGTATGATCGGTTCATTATTATATTTGACGGCAAGCTGTCCTGATATTATGTTCATCGTTTGTTTGTGTGCACACTTTCAAGCAAGTCCGAAGGAATCACATCTCACCGCCATGAAGAGAATTATAAAGTATCTCAAAGGGACAACGAACGTTGGATTATGGTATCCAAAAGGTAGTACTTGTTCTTTAATTGGTTATTCTGACGCTGATTATGCAAGATGTAAGACCGATAGTAAAAGCACAAGTGGTACGTGTCACATTCTCGGGAATGCACTAGTGTTATGGGCATGCAAGAAGCAAGCGTGTGTGTCACTCAGTATAGCCGAAGCGGAATATATTGCAGCAGGAAGTTGCTGTGCACAAATTCTGCGGCTCAAGCAACAACTCCTCGATTATGGTGTAAATCTCGGTTGCATTCCTCTTCGATGTGATAACACAAGTGCCATCAACATTACAAAGAACCCGGTCATGCATTCAAGGACAAAGCATATAGATATCCGGCATCACTTCCTTCGAGATCACGTACTTAATGGAGATGTAGATGTTACTTTCATCGACACACACAATCAACTCGCCGACATCTTCACCAAACCATTGGCGAAAGAACCATTCTTCAAAATTCTACGAGAACTTGGGATTCTCGATGAAGGTGACATCTGATCTTTTCTCTGGTTTATGTATGCATAATGAATGTCTTCCAATCTGTGTGCATTCTGTTTTAAGAATTTTTCCAAAATTCGCGTGTGTTAACCGATTAACACTGTTAGTTTTTCAATTCTGATTTAATTTTTTAATGTGTTAACCGATTAACACTGATACTTTTTATTTTGGAAATTAAATTTTTAATGTGTTAACCGATTAACCTATATGGTTAACCGATTAACACTGTTAAAATGGTCAAAAATCAGAAACGAAAAATTAATTCAAATTTTGGAAAATGTGTGTGTTAAACGTGTTTTTATGTGTGGTCAATATTTTCTTAAATATCCAAATCAATATCCTTGGAACTCTTCTTCTTCTTCTTTGACTACAAGTTTTGGACTTTCAACCCTAACTTTAAAATCCACTCAACCTCTCTCCATATATATTGCCTCTACTTTACCATACTCTCTCATCTTCAAAAACCCTGAAACTTCAAGCACCCAAAACCCTCAGCATCTCTCAACTTCATCCATGGCTTCATCTCACAAAGGCAAGGGAAATATACCAGAACATGGTTCTGCCTCTGAGGAAGACAACATTCCAATGGAAACTACCAAGAAGCGCCGAATAGATTTCAAGGTTCGGGTCCGTCATCTTCTACCGGTAAAGTACGTTAACCTCAAAGCTTTTCTGACTTCTTCGTTTGATTTTCCTGCACTGCTCAAATTTCAACGAATTCATAAGTTTGTATCTGATACTGGAAAATGCTACCATGATTTGGTCAAAGCTTTTATGAATAAGTTATCTGTGTACTTAAATGCCGATGATGAGCATATTATGGAAACCTCTGTTCGGGACTATGCATTGAAGGAAAATTTGTCTGACATTGCCGGAAGATTAGAGATACCATCCAGAGGTTATTTTCTGAGAAAAAGGGGTAAACCATGTGGATGGGCCATGGACAAATTATGACAAGATGGAATATTACTATCAAATCTGCAGGTTCCCGAAAGAGACAGTTATAGCAAACCAACAGACTGCTCGCATGTTATGTTATGCGAAGAATCTGACGGTTTCTGACCGGGTGCTGCATTATGTGATCTGCTATGTCCTGATTCCAAAGGATTCCAATCATTCTCAAATTAACGATTTGGAAATGCAACTCTTATTCGCAATCAAGAACAAGATCAAGGTGAACTGGATTCTTACGATTATGTACCATCTACAACAGCAACTCTCTCTCTCTCTCTCTCTCTCTCTCTCTCTCTCTCTCTCTCTCTCTCTCTCTCTCTCTCTCTCTCTCTCTCTCTCTCGACAAGGCTTCCATATGCAAGGCTGGTTTCTAAAATTCTTGAGTTGACAGAATTGGATCTCAACCGGGAACCATCTACCAAAATGAAACCGACAAACAACGAGATCAATGAAATCACCATTGTGAAGAACACCGGAATAATTAAAGACGTTGACGACACATATAAGTATGCGGACGAAGGATCAGCTTCCAACCAAGCCTATCCCATTCCCGAATGAGGTATCACAAACGAGTTTCTCTACACCACAATGATGAACCAACACCGAGAAACCTCCCGAGCCATTACTTCACTTCGCAACCTTATCCTTAACCCTCAACATTCCAACACCGACATCATTGAATAAGAGGATGAAGAAGAGGAAGGTAGTGAAGAAGAGGAAGCGGAAGATTAGGATATGTCCGATCAAGATGTTTAGAAAATATGTGCTGTTGTTTTTATTGTTTTTCTTTTCGATTATGTTTAAGTTGTTAAGTTGTTAATTTCATTTGTAACCGTACAATGTTTGCTGCATTTTTTCTATGTGCTGCATTTTTAATTAAATCTATTATGCCGTGTTTGATTACTTATTACTTGATTATATGATGTCATATATGACGATATCTCTTATTATGGATTGAAAACTCATTCCTTTTTGCTAATGACAAAGGGGGAAAAGAGCTTGGTTTTCTAATATCTCTCTGTGCAGAATTTTGCCTCTGTTTAGATAGGGGGAGTTGCTGGACATAGAGGGATAAGCAAACCTAGATCGGAACGAAACATCGTCAAAGATATCGCACAGACTCATTTGATTGTCATCATAAAAAAGGGGGAGATTGTAGAAACATACTTCAATCTCAAAGTTTTGATGATGTCAACAAGACTTAAGCTCATTCCATGTTTGCAAAAAGTCAAGCTTTCAAATTGATCAAGATCAAGACTATGCAATGTTGTCATGCAAATCAAGCTTCATGTGAAAATGATCGTACAACTTTCAAGACTTGGACACAAGGCTTTGGTATATCAAAATTCACTCCTTTAATTGATATACAAGTGTTCAAATAGTCTATCATATCAACATATTGCATTTTCATATTTTAAAATAATTTGGAACTGGTATAGCACTTTTAAACTTAAGTATTTTTCTGAGTTTTCACAGTGTTAACCGATTAACCATATAAGTTAACCGGTTAACGGTCTCATTTTTTAAATTCTCAGGGCTAACATTACAGTGTTAACCGATTAACCTATATGGTTAACCGATTAACACTGAACGAATTTTGAAAAATTGTTTCTTTCCAAATTCAAATCTTGTGTAATTGTTATACCTTTTCATTATTTGATTCATACACACTTATACCTTTTTGAAATGGTGTTTTGACTCATATAAATTCTGAACATTTCAAATTGAAAAACACCTCCAATAATTTTCAAAATAATCATTCAACCAAATTCACTAAATTTCAAATATTTCAAAAGTGTTCATACTGTTCATACCATTTCATATCCAGAATTTTTGAACACTTGCATTGATATTGAAAAGTGAATTTTGATCAAAAGGAGAAGATCAATCATTGTATTGATATTATTGTATTACTCTCAAATCAAACGAATTACAAAATTATATGTGTTGTGACTTGTGATCCAGGATTGTTGGACACAAGGGTTAGCGCTTGCAAGAGGATTGTTCTTGCACACTAGTTTTTGTTTAGTTGTTAGATAGTAGGCCTCACCAGTTGATGGTGTGATAGGTTGTACATTCTAAAACTATAGTGAAAAATCTCTTTCGTGTGGAAAGGGGAGTGGAGTATCTTCGGATTGTGAAGGGGACCACTATAAATCTCTGTGTCCATTTTCATTCTGCTTTTTACTCCTTTTATCATCAAGAACATAACCGAGTAAAATTCAAGAATCTCGAAAAATCGGAAAAAGTTTCTAAAGCCTAATTCACCCCCCTCTTAGGCATACTCCGAACTTACAGGAACATGTAGTATGTAATGATTGTAAGGTCAAAGTTCCTCATACTTAGCTATACTTATTTTAATGATGTCAAAACATACATAGGTAGAAAAATGCACTTTGGACGGTATCATCAAGTCACATATGCATACCTTATTTCTCTTGCGTCAAATATTGGTCAAAACATGTTTAGTTACATATAGAAAAAGTACAATATGTGTTCCATATAGGTTTGATCATGTTGGTAAAGTTAGAGATATATTAAGATCTCTTAAAAGTAGCTAAATATATTTTAAAAAAAATGCATTTTTGCAAGTTCTGAGTCTTTGAGTCGACTCATAGCCTGCTTAGGTTGACTCATACATAAGTCATTTTTTCATGTATTGCTCTCAAGAGAGCTCACGTCGATCCTCCGGTCGACTCATACTGTGTGCATTTGTGATTGTCTAAATTGGGATTTTGTGCGTCGATGCATGACTTGTTTCGGTCGATGCAAAGTGTTGTTTTCTGTATAGTTCTGAAATTGGGAGAGCTCAGGTTGACCCTCCCCTTGCTGTAGGTCGACTGCTCGCACGTTTTTCACCAAAATTCTATTATGTGAAACTTTCAAAGTGTTTGTTAAGTTGGTTAATTATTTTCACATTTGCATAAGCAACATGACTAATTGGAACATGTCCTATAAGCAACGTCTGCTATAAAAACCATATAACCAAGATACCATATAAGCCACAAAATAAACCAAAAATAATCCCCATTCTCATTCATCAATTCATGGGTTATATTCATATAAACTATAAACATGTTAAACCAAAAATTATCATTCTCATTCATCAATTCATGGGTTACATTCATACAGTCAAATTTATTACACTTGTTACAACTAAACCATAAACATATTACATCATTTTTTAACCACAACCTACTTCATTACACTTGATACAACTAAACCTAATAACATTACAAAGCTCATAACACATGTAAACTTCAGTTGCATATTAAGGAACTTGATCTTCATCTTCAAATCATCCTCTTTGACCCTGCATTCATTAACCTTATTTTGCTCTGAGCATAATTTTTCCTTCAAAGATGTAATCATTTCTTTTGCTCTTGGGGTCATCTCTTCGTCATACCAAACAAAATGGCCACACCTCTTTTGTCCCACAAGCTACAGACAACATATGAGAAAAAACGTAAACCATTTTCATGATTGGAGAAAGTAGAAGTGATAAATCATAGAAAAATAATATCTTATACATCCCATAAACCATTTTCATGATTAGAATCAGTCTATGATGTCATCAGTGGTGCTTCTAGGTCGCACAGACATTCGCTATGGTTCGATTTGAAGTTCGAATGAGATTTTGTATGACTACTTGCTTGGGAAAAATCAGACATGGGCAAGACGAGGTGGAAGATGTGGAGAAGATGAAGTATAAGACGTAGAGGAAAAGGAGTAGTAGCAGAACTTCTAGAGATGAGTAAAGGGATAAACATGATAAAATTAGAGTTCTTCATTATGTAGATTGTCTAACATTAATTTTTTATTAAAATTTATAAATGACATGACAACTATTTAAATGATTTGACATCTGATTTATCATGCCTAATCACCATTTTGAGCGTCACATAATCAAAACAGGAGGAGACTAAAAAAAATCTCAAAAAGTGACAACTTGAGGGATTAAAAGGTTGAAAAAATTAAAAAGGGGACTAAAACGTTAAAATTTGTAAACAGAGAGACTAAAAGTGCATTTAAGCCATTATATTAAGTTGTTAAATTATATTGTTAATTAATTAAGTTAAGTAATTAATAAAATAAATAAATATTGTATTTTTTTAAAATAAACTAAATTTGTTTGAAATAAAATATATTAAACATAAATTATAATATATATTGGTTTTAATAAAAAATATTTTTATCTATTTAAAAATAAAAACATTTATTTTAAATTAAAGTCATATTTGTTTGTTTGGTTTTGTGATGAGCATATGAGTGAATTGAATTTGTAGAATTAATTATTACTAAAAATAAATTAAATATAAAATTATTGTATAAAAGTGAGTTGAACAACATATTTTATTATAAAAATAATATTTAAATTCAAAAACTATAAATTAAAATAAATTATAACTTTAAATAAAATCAATTATGAAAGTAGAATAAATTATCAAACACTTTGATATCATTTTAGAATCAATTCTTTCCTCATTAAAAGTCAAACTAAACATAACTGTGTTGTACCACTTCTTTTTAATTTTAAGTTTCATTAAAATATGAGACTTTTGCCAAATGTATTTTTTTATAAGTTCTCAATTGATTTTTCACAAATTTTATTGATCCGAAAATAATCTTGATTATCTTAACTGTAATAAAATTTATTTGAATTTTATAAAAATGTTAATTAAATACCACAATTTTTTTTTTAAAATTCTTTACAATCTCAATCCAATTCATCCCCTAAAATAATAAATTCATATATCTATTATATGAGTTTATAAAAAATTTCATTAAATAAATTTTAACCTATAGTATTCTTACGTGTCACACATACGTACACAGTTCAAAAACATTGCACTCCATTTTCATTGCAAAGGCTTGCCCTCTCTTCCGACAGTTGAAAATACAACGCGTTTCATACTTTCATGTGTGCGTTCTACTCAATCTTAACCCTTTTCCGCCAACCTCAGAGATCCACACTCATCGCTACGCTAATCGCACACCTCATTCATCAATCTTCTCCTCGATTCAATTCGATTCGGTTTATCTCTCTATCTTTCTCTCACTTTTTCGATCCACATTTTCATTTCTCAATTTAACGTCAATTTCGCGTTTATGCTTTCCGAATTGGATTCGCAGGAACTCCTGTAATCTTCTATTTAGGGTTAATATCGTTGAATAATGATTTAGTTAAGTATAGTTATTTGTTAATTAATTTGTTAATTACTTGTTAATTATTTGTTAATTTATTGGAATTTTGCATGTTGAAGATTGTTAGCAGAATTGGAAGAGGGGAAAAAGTGAAAGAGATATAGTTGTTAGTGGTTTTCATCTATGTTTGGAGGTCCTGTTGTTCCAGCTAACAGTCCTCACTTGCGCAAGTCTGGGAGTAGAGCTGTTGTCTATGATTTTGGTATATTTTAATGGATTATGTTTCTATTTTAGGTTATTAGTTGTATTGGTTTTTGGGGTTCTATTGATGTAATTTATGGTTTGTGCTGTTTGTAGATGAATACGAAGGGGAGGATGGGGCTGATGAAAGTTTATTGCATTCTGGTGAGGTAAATGATACGAGGGGTGGTACAACACCGATGAGTGCTACTGCAATGATGCCCTCTCCTATTTTGTTGTGGAGATTCAAGGTTTTTTTATTTTTTTGCTCTTTTCTTTTTTTAATTTTATTGTAAATTTGAATGAATGCAAAAGTTTTCTGAATGATGGAAGTGAATGTTTCTTTTATTCTTGTGGAGTTGCTTTATATTTGATTCGTTAGGAGAGAAAATTTTAGGGTCCGTTGACATAAATAACTTATTTGAGAAGTGTGAACAACAGGCAATCATTCAGTTAATTTTTTCTTCATAGTTGAATATGTTATTTTAATTGTGAACTAAAATACGGCTTTAAGCCTGTTGTATGCTTCAAACTGCTCTCTTTCCTTTTTCTTTTTCTTTTTTTTTTTTTTTTTTTTTTTTTTTTTTTTCCCTTTTTCACAAATGTAATTGAGGATGATGTCCAGGTACTATTGTTCCTTATTTGGGGCTGCATTTGTTGCAAGGTAAGTAATGTTTTCCCTCTACAATACTTCTTCTCATTCCCTCCACGTGGTTTGAGGTTAAGATAACATCTTCTTAAGGATTCACTGCGTTGCTTCAATCTTTTATGCCATGTTGGAAAATTGCAGATTGGATGGGATTCTGTAATGAGAATGAGTGCAGACAAGCGGGATTTATTCATATATGAAGCATTTTTGTATTTTAATCCTCTTCTTCTCGCGGTTAGTTTTCTCCCCATTATTTCATTTTCTATGTTTGCATATGGATTCAAAGATATTAGATTTATACTTTTAAATTTTTATTACATTCTTTATATTGTCACTGTGTTTCATTTTCATCTCATCTTTATGTTTCAGACTTTGATGGTTTGGCTTTGGGGAATCAACTTATGGTTTTTTGCTCAGGGTGGAGTTAGTTATTCAAAAATATTTGATCTTGATCAAAATCATCTGACACATGCAGAAATATGGAAGGTATCAACTCGCCAATTTAACTCATGTCATGTTTGGCACATTGGTTTCTATAGAACCGTAAGGGAAATTAACATTCATGTCACCTGGAAATTGGAAGTTAGCATCCATTTTTGTTCCAATAGTTGGTTTTCTCAATAATAAACTTTTACTTTTATTTTGTCAATCCATTTTTATGCTTAGTACATAAAGTAAGCATCAAATGGAATCATAGTTAAAACTAGTAAAGACCAATAAAGAACAAAACAAACATGGATTCATTCCTGTTTGCAAGAAATGAACATTCATGTGCTTTAGGAGAGAATATACCCTTTTTTTAATATAAAAACATAAACTAAGGAGCACTTGTTCCTCTCCGAATATGATATGTTGAAATGGAAGAATCAATTTGTGTACTACATATGGTATAAGTAATCTTGCTTTTATTACACTAATCTTTTTGTTAGTTTTTGGTGTTTTGGTTTCAATTATGGCTATGATATTGCTGAATGACAGCCTGATACCTGGAAGGCATTAATGCCACACATTTGGATACGGTATCATTGACAAAAGGCATGGGAAACTATAAATTTGAAGTTCTTATAAGATGTAACCCGGATGTAATTCAACCCTCAAAATTAGCATACAGTTAATATAAAAACAGAAACCTGAAATAGAAAAAGAGAACAAATATTTGAAAAATTAGCTTATGACATTTTATGCAGCCTTACCTTACATTTTCCAGAGGCTGATTCTATTACTCAAATCTATGATATCCCCATCAATAGGCATATGGTAAGAAATCCAACCGCTGTGCCACCCTTCACTGTTATTATATCGCTTAAATGACTAATATTCCTGGCTTTCTTCTCAGTTCTCAGCCATTTCTCTAATTTTTTTTTCTCTTTTTACACTTCGTTCCCCACTTTGTGATAATTAGTCTCAAATGTTTGACTGGTAACTTTCCTCCTAAACTTTTTCCATTGATTGTTGCAGTGTGCCATGTGGATGACAGTTATTGTTCCAACCAGTATGACAGCATATATTTATCTTTATTCTCGTGGAGAAGTCGCATATGCTGCATCACAACCAGTGTAATAGATGCATCCACACTTATTATTTGTGTTTGCTTGGTTATCACTCTTATCAATTTAGTATTGTAGTATTGTCATTTGCTAATTGCTTTACATATGTTAAATTTTCCATGTACACTTTTCAGGTGCTCTTGTATGCTGCTATTGTAATGGTTTTGATATTCCCCTTCGATATCTTCTATTTTTCATCTAGATATTTCTTCTTAAGGACACTCTGGCGAATAATTTTCCCACTACAGGCAAGTTTGCTTTTATTTGGATGTATTATGTCGAGTCAAGTTCTTGCTGTGCTACTCTTGAAATAGTGGTCAGTAGTTATTGAATTATATATATGTTATGCACTATATATATATGTTATGCAGGGGCAAGGAAGGAGATATATAAGCATGAAAATAGAATGCTTCATTCATGTGTATCATATTCACATGCGCCTTCTCCGTGTTCAGTTTCATATAAATAACAGAAATACCCATGCAACTCCCTCTTATTTGGCATCCATTAAGAAAGTAGCAACCGGTGTTTTTTCACATTAGATGTGATGATTGTAATGCAGATGCTACTGTACATGTTGTACTTCTCAATGTAATGAAGAGAGAAGAAAACTGCTAAGACTATTCACTATTTATCATAAATAGTAAGCTATTCATAGAAGAATGACCTTTTATCACAGCCATTTCCAAGATAGGTCCCACCAATTAATGACATGTGTAAACAACCTTTGCTAGTACATGCACAAGTAAAACAATTAAAGGAAGTGGGTTGAAGGTTTCTTTGAAGATGCCCAGAACTATTGTAGTGTTTTAAAAAATAGAAGAGAATTATTGTCGTTCTTTATTTATTTAGATTCTTAAGACTTGATATTTGAGCCTTAGGCTTCCCCTTTTTTTTTCTTTATCCCTCACCAACTTATGCTTTTGGCATGTTCTTGGAACTAGGCTTGCGTATGATCTGACACTGTTCTATTTTCATGAAAATAGGCAATATCATTTGCTGATTTTTTCTTGGCTGATATCTTAACTTCCATGGTAAAGGTATGCTTTCTTTCCAATATTATCTTTCACTTGAAAAATCTATTCTCTCCCATGTTATTCTTCATTAATAATTTTATTTATTAGGCTTTTAGCCTAAGTATTAGTTTATTTATAGGTCTAAAGGTATACTTTTTCCTGTATTTAGTTACCTTTATTACTGATATAGAGGTCCAATTCTGCCACACACACATGAAACAACCTGAGAGTTTAGAATTGGCATGATTTGTTGATCTAATCCAAGTTTCTATGAATCCACTTCAATATTTATTTTGATTATTATTGTAATTTTATGCAGGTCTTTTCTGATTTGGAGCGTTCAGTATGTAGAATGGTCCACCGACAGGTTCGATTCTTATAAATACATGTCTTTCTATTATCAGTTAGGGAGTTTATATTAGCATGTTTTAGCGTAATTTTAGAGTTTCCTATTCTGATGATCCCATGAATTTGGTCAACCTCGAATATATGATAATTTTCTTTTGTATATAGCATTGAGTTATCTATGCAAATAGTTTTCTAGAGCTAAATCAGCTCAGTTGATTCTATAATATTAAAATTTGTAATTCAACTACGATTTTGATTGTGCTTACTGTTGAAATACTTCTTATTTAATACTATTTATTTCCTTGTTTAAGTGTCATTATATTACTCCTAAAATAAAGGAGTTAATTTTGTATTTCCTCTCCTATAAAAGGAGCCCTTTTTTCTTCATAATAGTATAACAGAATTATCACCCATATGTTTTTCTACACTTACCATTCCCAAATCTTATAAACGGAGTAATTTTTTTCTTGGTGAATACTTTATATACATTACATAGATTTAACTTAAAGTCGTTGCTTCAGTTTTCTCACATGTGGATCGATTTAAATTTCTTTGTAGGTTGCAACAGTTGCTTGGTTGGAAGCTGATTCTATTTGTGGCAGTCATTCTGTTGCAATTCCTTTAGTTCTTGTTTTGCCTTACCTTTTTCGCTTAAACCAATGTCTCCGGCAGTACAAAGATACTGGAGAAAAATCTGCTCTTCTGAATGGTAAGAGCTCTTGGTTGTGCTATAATTAATTAAAGCTCCTGTTCTGTTTCATTTTTAGAATTTGAATTATATCAGTCATCATTTAAATTTTGCTAGTTTATGAAATTGATGTTATACATTATTTCAACGGACAGTCGTTTCTCACTAAATTGATGTTATACATCACTAATTTAATAGACATATTTTCCTGTTTCGCTTTTATTGCGAAGTCATGCTTGTAGTCAAATACATCACAATTTAGGGCACATTTTCCTCTATTTTACTGCCATGTGTTTTGGGCTTCACTTTGTATTACCTAAATTATATAGTAATCTAATGCAATGTCACTATGTCGGCTTTCTTGAGAGCTTCTGCCGCAGTTTGAAATTTCTTATATTTTAAATAATTTTTGGTATTGTCACCGACTCATTCTTGTGTAATAAATGGACTGTGGTTGTTGCATACTCCCTCTGGAATGAAATATAAGCAAAAAAGAATATCTGAAAATTGATGTATCTTGTCTTGATTTTAAACCACATCACATGCATAATAAATCTTAAAATTTTGGCTGGGTTTAATTCTTCCCCACAAAACCAACTTGTAAGATGAGGACTGTCCAAGCCTTATAAGCCCTAACACAGTTATATCTCTAAGAAATGTGAGATTAGACCCATGCCTTACACCCTGCACAGTGAAGGTGTTGGAGGCTGCAATGAAGCCAGCTAGATGTGGGCTGCAATTACGCAAACTTTACAAATCCCCCTCATGCTAGACCCAATGGGTCTGGAGAGTGGATGATGTCGGACACTCATCAACGTATCCCCGATAGACTCTAATATCATCTTAGAGTTTGAAACAAGTCTAATTCAATTCCACAAAACTAGGTTGAGTTGTAAGGTGAGGATTTCCCAAGCCTATATCATCGATAGACTCTAATATCATCGATAGACTCTAATATCATCTTAGAGTTTGGAACAGGTCTAATTCAATTCCACGAAACTAGTTTGAGTTGTAAGGTGAGGATTTTCCAAGCCTTATAATCGAAACACTACAAAGGTCATATCTCTACGAGACCTGTCCCTCATACCAAACGCAATGAAAGTTATGGAGGCTGCAATGAAGGTAAACCTAAATCCCGCAATTAAGGCGGTTAGAGGCAGACTGCAATTAAGGTGGACTTTCCAACTATATTTTTCTGGCATTCTTTAAAGGGGAAGGAGGAATTTGATAGCAGCAGGGATGGAACCCTAGACCTCCTTCTTAATGCTCCTTCAGAGTCCCAGCTCATACTATAAGAGTATATGAATGATCATCACATAGTGTAACAGAATCAGCTCTGAAACAACTGATTCAAGCCAGTTTGATACGCCTGCAGCTGGCTTTGGTGGTCGCAGTAATCAGTTTTGTGGCAGAGGCCATCGTGGTGGTAGATTTTGTGGTCGTGGTGCTCGCAATGGCTACAGGAATGTGGTTCAGTGTCAAATTTGTCACAAGCATGGACATGATGCCAACTATTGTTATTATCGCCACACTCAAGATTCCTATTGTTTACCTCCCACTTCTGGCAATTTTGGTATGCCTCAGTTCAATGTGTGGACTCAACCTGGGTACAGGGCGCCTAATTCCCTGTATTTTCCTTCTCCCAGACCTGAAAATCCTTTTATGCAGCCTCACTATACAGCACCAAGACCCCAGGCTCTAGTTGCTGGTACTGATCACACTCCCTTCTACAATCAAAATTGTTACCCTGACTCTGGAGCAACTCACCATGTCACCCCTGATGCCTCAAATCTCATGGAATCTATTTCTCTTCTTGGTTCTGATCAAGTCCATGTAGGAAATGGGCAAGGTTTGACTATTACCTCTCTTGGTTTTATGCAATTTCCTTCCAATATATATCCTAATAAGTCTGTCCAAATTGATGGTGGTGTGAATTCAAGCCTCTCACTCATTTTTTGACTTCTCATGGCATAATTCATAGAATCACTTGCCCTCACACCCATCATCAAAATGGGTCTGTAGAGAGGAAGCATAGACTTGTTGAAACAAAATTAACCTTCCTAGCCCAAGCCAAATTACCTCTTAAGTTCTGGGACTATGCCTTTCTTACTGCCACTTACCTCATCAACAGATTTCCCACTCCTTTGGCCAATGTCTCTCCATTCTTCCTTCTCTATTTCAAATATCCTGACTATGAATTTCTAGAACCTTTTGGTTGTGCTTGCTTCCCCCACTTAAGACCCTATAATTCCAACAAGTTTGCCATGCACTCCACAGAATATGTCTTTCTTGGGTATTCCTCATCTCATAAAGGGTACAAATGTATGGATTCTAGTGACAAAGTCTTCATCTCCAAAGATGTATTGTTTAATGAGGTCAGATTCTCTTTTCTAGATTTTTTCCTTCCCCTCAGTCTGAGTCAACTACTGTGTCAGCATGGTCACCTTAGTTTGGCTCTTGCATACCTAGACCTTTGCAGGTCCATAATCCTTCTCAACCTCCTTCACCTTTACCAAGTGCTAGCCCTTCCACTCATGACTTACCCAGCCCCGATGTTTCTATCAACATAAATCTATCTGTTCCTAGTCCTGCTACTAACTCTCAGTCTTCATCTCAACCAACTGCCTCTAATGACTCTTTATCACCTCAATCTAACATTGGTTCCAACCTATATCAACACCTCTTACTGACCCTTCACACTCTATGCCAATGAGTACTTCCTCCCCACTTGCCTCCATAACCCCACCTAATGAGTCTACCTCAGCTAATACCTTTTCATCATCTACCTCCTCACCTATACCCTCCATACACCCTCAAAACACTCATCTTATGGTGACCAGGGCCAAAAATGGCGTTGTTCAGCCTCTGTTACATCCCACCCTTCTCTTAACTCATGTTGAACCAGCCACTTATAAGCAGGCCATGGTTGTCCCTGAGTGGTATGCTGCTATGCAATCTGAATGAGGCACTGCTGAAAAATAACACATGGACCCTGGTTCCCGCTCCATCTCACAGGAAACCAATTGGTTGTAAATGAGGTTTTCGAGTAAAAGAAAACCCAGATGGCTCCATGAACAAGTACAAGGCCAGATTGGTAGCAAAAGGGTTCCATCAAATAGAATGGTTTGACTACACTGAGACATTTTCACCTATAGTCAAACCAATCACTGTCAGGGTTGTATTGACATTAGCTATATCACAAAAGTGGACTATCCAACAGTTGGATGTAAATAATGCCTTTTTGAATGGCATTCTTAATGAGGAAGTATACATGGTTCAGCCTCCAGGTTTTGAACAAGGTGAGTCAGGCTTAGTTTGCAAGCTCCACAAAGCATTATATGGGCTTAAGCAGGCCCCCATAGCCTGGTTTGATAGGCTCAAAGGTGCTCCTCTCTCACTTGGGTTCACAGCCAGCAAGTGTGACCCCTCTCTATTCATTCTACATTCTGCTTCATGTTACACGCTTGTCTTAGTGTATGTGGATGGCATCATCATCACTGGATCCTCACAAAAGTTTATTCACACCTTAGTGCCCAAGCTCAACCTTTCATTCTCTCTAAAGGATCTTGGTCAGCTGGATTATTTTCTTGGCATAGAGGTCCATCATCTTGCTAATGGCTCCCTCTTATTGTCTCAAAGCAAATACATTAGGGATCTCTTGACGAGAACTCATATGTTAGCAGCTAAGAGTATTGCTTCTCCTATGGCTTCTAGTACAAAGCTATCTAAAGTTGGCTCAGCTCAAGTTAGTGACCCAACTTACTTCAGGTCTGTGGTATGGGCTCTGCAATATGCCACTGTCACCAGACCTAAAATCTCCTACGTTGTTAACAAGGTCTGCCAATTCTTATCTAACCCTTTAGAAGATCATTGGAAAGCTGTTAAGATAATTTTAAGGTATCTACAAGGTTTTGTGATGGCCTCTTACTTGAATCAGCTGACCTCAGTGCTCCCATCACAATCACAGGGTTTTGTGATGCAGATTGGCCATCAGACCTGGATGACAGGAGATCTACTTCAGGGGCATGCCTCTTCCTAGGACCAAATCTTGTATCTTGGTGGGCAAAGAAGCAAACTTTGGTGGTCAGATCCAGTGCTGAAGCAGAATACAGAAGCCTAGTACATGCGACAGCTGAGATTTTGTGGCTTCAATCTCTTCTCCTTGAACTTCAAGTCAAGCATCAGGTCCCTAGAATCCTTTGTGACAACCTCAGTGCTGTCTCACTAGCTCACAATCCAGTTCTGCACTCTAGAACAAAGCACATGGAATTGGATATATTTTTTGTCAGAGAGAAAGTCCTTAAACAAAAGTCTGACTGTAGCTCACATTCCTGCTTCTGACCAATGGGCAGATGTGCTAACAAAACCCCTGTCCACCAACAGATTCCTAGTTCTTCAAGACAAACTTAGACTTATTGACAAGTTAAAACTTGATCAACCTCCCTAAGTTTGAGGGGGGAATATTAGAGTATAAATGAATTATCATCACATAGTGTAACAGAATCAGTTAGGATTCTGCTACAACAGCTGTAAGTGAGTGATCATTATAGTGTAACAGAATTAGTTAGAATCAGTTACAAAAGTAGGCTATATATATACCTCAATTGTAACAGAATTACACAATAACAATAATACAGTTTCACTCTCTCTCTCTCTCTCTCTCTCTCTCTCTCCGCCTCTCTCTTTCAACTCTACTCTTTCTTCTTCTTCCTTTCTCCATGTAACATCAACTTCTAACACATACCACTGGGCTACACATTCGGGGACAAAGATGCTTGCTTATTTTGAACCAAGTATTGTAAATGGATTCTCAATATTGATCTTATTTGTTTCCTGTAACATGCTATAAAACAGAACAGTTATGCTAAGGTCTTATGATATGCGGCTTGATATAATATGTTGGAAATTGTGCGATTCTTTTCATAGAAAAATCAAATGAAATAACACAAAAGAAGTAAACATGTTACGGGCTAAACTACTCTCGGTACTTTGCTTCTTTCTTGAGCTGTTTATAAGAGGAACATTTTAACAATTGTAATCATATGTTTATATTTTTATATTTAAATTTCATTGAGAATTGGACATTCAAGTTCAATTTTTCTAAACCTGTTTTTATGATAATATTGTGTTTGTATTTTAATTGCTTGTTTACATCTTTTCCCTGCAGGTTTCTTTAATTATTTATTAATAATGAGTTTATCATGTTCTTTTTTGCTGTGAACCATTGCAAAAACTTAAGCAGTTAGCTGAAGACGCATGAATTGGGTTATAAATTATTTCTAATGCCCCTTCCTATAAAAGCTTTTTGATCTTGAAGAATAGCAAATGCATAAGTCCTGTCTATCTATATTGAACTTTAAAAGATATGATGTTATGGAATGAACCAATTATCCCAAAAGCTTAAGCTGTCATGGAAAGACACCTGAAAGGTTTTTATTATTATATTTCTAACAAGATCTTTTGGTTATGATTTCAGCATTAAAATATTCAACAGCAGTGCCAGTTATTTTTCTTTCTGCTCTTAAATATCATGTTTTGCCCGAGCAGTGGACAAACATCTATAGGCCTCTTTGGCTTCTGTCAAGTGTTGTGAACTCATCATACTCTTTCTATTGGGACGTAACTCGAGATTGGGACCTAAGGTATGAGGAATATTTGTCCTGCCATATATCTTTAATGTTATTTCAAACTAAGCTAAGCTTCTTTCCAAAATGTTTTCATTCCCAGTATTTACTCTCTGGATGGCATTTAATTTTATTTTATCTGATGACTCATGTGACTTGGTGTGATAATATTCCTCTCTCTATTTTGCCAGTGGCTTCACTCGAATATTCAAGTTCAGCAAACCACATGTGTTCTCATATATGTTGCATGGTCGGAGATGGGTAAGTATAATTGTATGAGAATACCTATAGTTCACTAAATCCTTTTCCCTTATAATTTGTCTTTTATTGTGGTTCTTCAAGGTAAACATTTTGCTAGACTTACCTCTTTTACTTTGTAACCGAGCGTGTCTTGTACAATGTTTAGCATGGTAAACAGGTAGGGAGTTTGAAAAATGGGTATTTAAGAGGCCAAAAATACAAACATGATTGGGACTTTAAGATATTTTTTGGGCGTGCCCAAGTATATTTAGTGTAAAATAAAAATTAGCAAGGTAAACACAAACGATCTAATTTAGAAAACTCTAAACAGGCCATGTATTCTTTATTACATGATGAGGACCCAACAAGCCATCTGTGAATGTAGAATTTGTGTTCAATCTTGTAATTTCCTTCAAATTTCAATAAAGATCGATCAAGTCCTTGATGCCATGGTGTAATCAATGGTTAAATTAGCAACTTGTAACTCTTCGAATTAAATCTTATGTTAAATCTTGCTTATGAGATTCTCAGTTTCTATCTGGTTTGATGAATATGTGAAAATCCGCATGGTAAAATTTGAAAGAATAGAACAGTAGAGTGTAGAAAACTGAAACAAAAATTCCGATTGTTTCATCAGTGTTCTGAAGCAGTTTTTGTGTATATGGGATTGCAGGTTTACATTTGGGTGATTGCAAGCAATTTGGTTTTGCGTTGCACATGGACATACAAGCTTTCTGCCCATCTTCGTCACAATTACCTCACGGTGTTCACAATCGCTGCTTTGGAGATTTTCCGCCGCTTCCAGTGGATCTTTTTCCGTGTCGAAAATGAGTGGAACAAGATGAATAACAAATCACACATGCAGCTCTCTATGAGTGAAATGTCAACCGAGGAAGAGAAATTACTTCATTCCATGAATCACAATGTATAGGCTAGAGAACAGTATGATACATGTTTCAAATATTTTGACGATAGGGGAGCTTCATTCCATTTGCTTCACCTTGCATATAAAAATGTCATTCTTTTTCACAAACAGAACAGCTTATATTCAATTATTACTGTGCTTTTCAGTGACATTTTGTTCCAGTCCTCAACAATTGTAATATATTAGTGTATCCCTGATAAGCCTTAGGGTTCATAACATTGTTTATGAATGAACAAGTTGCATCTACAGTATCCCAGAAGCTTATATTAATCTGCAACAAACCTTAGCTATAGTAGTATTTATAGTTTCACTGGTTGAAACAGTGACTACATGGCACGTCCTTCACCAACCAACACTAGCAAAACACTGATTTTGCCCTGTTCTTTGACTGGTGGTTATTGTTTTATGGTCCCTTCATTGGAGCCTAGTATTTAAAGGTACGAAAATGAACCTACAATTATGTTTTGCGTAAGAATCAACCAAGCCAAGTTGCTGTTGCCAACTGTATATTCTCAGGAGTGACTTGGCTTTACCTAGGGCAAATCACAAAGTTGTGGGACCCCTTAAAGAATATAAGTGGCTAGAGGTTTGCAAATATTAAGAAAATCTTTGCTATGGACAGAGCCACACACCCAAACCAGATAACATGCAGAGATGTAATTAGCTCCTTACCACTCAAATAGCAAATTTGAGCATTTGCGACTTCAACTTCCCTGAGTGAAACTTCAACTTACCTGAGTGAAACTTAAATCACCAAGATGGCCTAAATGTTAACAGCAAGTGAGTACAGCAACAACGGCCGGCAGCATCAGCCGGCAACAGGACCTGCTGAACTGAACTTGCCAAGAGTGCTGTGGATCCTGTCTTCCACCTTAGAGAAGCTAGTGGCTCGCAATGAAAAGCTTGTGGATGAGCTGAACCAGCAACTAAATAAACTGAGCTGTGACTCAGTAAGATTAGGGAAGAGCTTGAATGCCTTTCATGGCGTCCGAGCACCAGGCATAAGCATACCTAAGTACCTGGAAAGAATATACAAATACACTAATTGTAGCCCATCATGTTTCGTTGTCGGCTATGTGTATATAGACATGCTGACTCATAAGCACCCTGATTCTCTAGTCTTATCCTTGAATGTTCACAGATTGCTAGTTACCTCTGTCATGGTTGCTTCCAAGATGCTAGATGATGAGTGAGTCCCTAACCCTACTTTACTTCATTCTTAGCTTACTGTTTTATTGTCTTTATTCTAATTTTGTGCATTATTTTTGCATTCTGAGTTGAAGACATTATAACAATGCGGTATATGCTCGAGTAGGAGGGGTGAGCAACGCAGAATTGAACAAGCTGGAATTAGAGTTACTGTTTCTGTTGGATTTTAAAGTTGTGGTTAGCTCTCGAGTTTTCGAGAGTTACTGTCTACACTTAGAAAAAGAGATGCTTGTAAATGGCACAGGCTTGAAGATTGAAAGAACATTGTCACCAAAGTCTTTTGAGACTGAAATTTCAGTTGAAGATAAGAAAAGCTCTTCCCCACCTCAAATTGTGGATTATGGATTGACATAACCTAAGTTCTTCTTTCTTTCTGTTGTCAAATTTGGGGTCCCTTGCCCTGTTTTTAGTCCTTTATGTTTTTCTTCATGGCTAAGCAATTATTGGATTGTTCATTAGCCTGTTGCTTATGGACTTTGTCAAATTTGACTTTAGTTGTGACAAGACATAATCATATCCATTGTTCTCTTTTCTTTTCATTTTTATATTTCATAAAACATGTTACTCTTGGAGTTCTGAGTCCTCATGAATTTTCGTATGTGTGTATAAAGGTGATTTTGAAAAGATTTGTTTTTTTTTTCTTTCTAATTTGATCAATTTTTGTATGTGTCACTTTGGGGAACTCTTCAGCTTGTCGATGGCTAATCAAGAAAACATTCCCCTTGCCATCTCAGGTGGCTCGTTTATGGGCTTTACATGTCCTAAGTGGGACAGATGACACCTTATTTTTAGTCGGTCATTTTGGGATCGTTCTATCTTTCGCTTTACTATGACTTAGTGGTCATATCTTTGGATATAACACTTTTATCAATTCTTCTAATGGAAGTTAAGGGTGTCTGTTGGCATGCGTGTGCTTTAGGAGTTGGTCCCTTTACTGACCTCAACCATCTTGGGCCTGATATTATTATAAATCCATATGCAAATATTTGCGAGAGAATTTCATTGATTATTAAGTTGGAAAAAAATAAACAAACAAAAATCAAATAAAAACAACAAAAATACCATATACTACTTCTGCCTTCAAGTCCAATGAGGTCCTTATTGATCCTTGTCCGAACATTAGTTAATTAACATTCAAACACTTGTTGGCATGTTCTATCTTTTTGGGGTTTTCTCAACCTTCAAGGACCTTTTTCTTGCGGAGTCTTAACGACGCGAGAAAAATAATTTGTATGCTTCTAGTCCGACCTCAAATATGGATACACCATTTTTATTGTGTGGTACTTCATTTTTAGATGCACCGTTGAGGATACTGATCCTTAGGCAACAAATATTGTTTATCGTATGATTCAATTATAAATTGATTTGTAATCAATAACTAAGAACTGTACTTTGACGTTCTTCCTCGATTCCTTCCATTGGAATGTCGCCATTAACTCCTTGCAATCCAATGGCTTTGAGGTCGACCCATTGAACCCCTGAAGGTCATAACCATTGTAGGGTATTTGGTCATTTTTGAGTTAATCGTAGGGTATTTAGCAATCTTGCATACATGATGTCATATGAGCTTCCTTGGTCGATTAGGATATGAAGATATGATAGTTTTCCATAATTTCCCTTACTAGGAGTGGAACATGGTGGTTAGGGATCCTATTGATTAACTACTTGTAAAAAAATGACAACGGGGTTGAATTTTCCTTCTTAGCCACTGATCATGATCCTGCTTTGTTATAAGGGTCATCATCTCCCTCAATTTTCTCTTTACCTGATTGAAAAAGGTTCCCTCAGAGTTGGAGAAACCCATTGATATCATTTCGATGGCCCTCGATCAACTTTATTCATCTAAACTTTCTTCTTACATGGCCTATTCATGTCTTCTTTCTCTCTAATTCTCCTTATTCAAAGAAAAATTAATATGAAGATCCTTCAAGGATTTAAAGAATTTTCAGAACAAGTGGAAAACATTTATACCTTTATGAAAAATACAGTGACCTTCTTTTATACCTTTGTTTTTATTCTTTATTCAAAACCAAGCTTTGTGGGCTCAAAAGTTTTGATCAGAAAAAGTGTTGTTGTTCAAGTCAATTCATTAATGAGTTGTTTTGCTTGTTTTATCCTTTATCTTTTAAAAGACTTAATTCTTTTTTAAGAAAGAATTTATGATCTTGTTAAAAAGCTTGATTCTGAATATGGAGTATTAAAGAATAATGTTGATCAGAAGTAGCTCCATCAAAGTCTTGAATAGTCTCTGATGACTTGTGGCTTCTCAAAAGCATCAGGCTCTGAGACTCGAAAGGAATAAGGATTTCTTGTAACTCTTAAAATAAAAAATTCTTTATGACATATGTTCTCTAAAAAATCCACGTGTCTGAAGATGGGTATGCTCGCTATGAAGCTATCTGGGCAGAATCTGTAGAGTTGTATTGCTTTACTCTTTGGATTCTCTATGGCCTCTCTCTTTTGTCATTTCTTAATTTTCTTATACTTGTTTATCTTACTTGTTGGTTTTCCAAAAGATTTTTTGCATATTGTCTTTTCAAAAATCTAATTGTCTTAAATCTCTTTCTCTCTTGGTTATGCTTTTTTATTCCCTATTTAAATTGATCTCCTTTTGTCTATGTTTTTCACTCTTGTTTCACAACTTGTTTCTCAAACCTGGTTGGCACGGTTGTGCAACCATGCCCTAGTTTTTCAAAATCTCATATCTCTCGCTCCTATTCTAAACTGAGATGACCTATAGCTCAAACCTTGGCGTAAAAAACCAACTGGAGAGCATCAATGAAAGACTAGTCCTCTTTGAAGAATTGGGAGCCCTTGACTATGATCTTATGCTTCTTCTTCACTCAGGCGTACGAATCAAATTTCCTCAAGTAATTTTCAACCTTCTGAAGATAATGTTGCCTCTCCTTGAGAGAAAGTTGCTCTTCGTTCCTTCAAAACGGGTTCTGGGCGAACTCTTCTCTCTGCAAGGAACAATTGTAAATCTGGACGAAGTTTCGTTTAACCTTGGGATGAAGAGTTGTTGGTGAAGATTATGTTGTTTCGTAAGGACAATCCATCCCCCTCTTCCTCCTCTCAAACTTTGGCAGTATAACCTGCCTTAGTTTTCTTTTTTCTTTCCCTGACGTCTTTGTTTTTCCAGTTCTTGTAATAATTTGTGTCTCTTGAGATCCAATGCTTTGGATGTGTTTGTTATTGTGAACTGTATGACTTGTCAAACATTTCCAATCAATGAATGTATCGTGTAAGTTATTATATCAAAAAGATTACTTTTGTTTCAAGGTTGGATGTTTTCTATATTTCCTCTTCTTTTGATTATTCTTTGTGACTTTATTTTGCTTAAGACTTGTATGTTCTGATTCTTAGTTAAATTTTATGTATTCTTTCTTAGACTCTGATTGTATAACCGAATCAATTCCTATGATAAATTGGATGAATCAAATGACAAAGAAATATCAAGTTAAAAGCATAGTGTTTTTTTTGCTAAACTTCTTAATCATAGTTTACATTAACGGAAATAATTTTAATTAAAAGGATCGTATGCAAAAGTTAAAGGGAAAAAACTTCATTGAATTAAAGGAATGATTATAAAAATATATTTATAACATTAATCCTAATCATCCCTAGATTTCCAAGCGCGGGAAATTTTTTCCCAATCTAAGTCTAATTCTTCTTTTTCATCTGAATCAAAATGAACCACTTCTCTTTATCTTCTTCTCCTCTTGAACTTGTAGAAGCACATTTCAATCTCAAGGTTTTGATGATGTCAACAAAGACTCAAGCTCATTCCATGATTGCAAGCAAAAAGTCAAAGCTTTCAAATTGATCAAGATACTTGTTCCGGTATGGGCCCAACCTCGGCAGACCCAATACCGCGTACGGCCCAACAAGCGAATCGGGCGTGCCGGGCACGTGCATCCCTTAAAGACAAGCAGGGCAAGCCGCCAAACACAAGCAACGTCCCAACGACCTTTCATCGTCCACCACACCGGACGAGCAGAACCGTCCCCGGCTCACCAAAGCGCGGCCCTTGGCTCCTCCCCTCCGTGGGGAGAACGACGCGCCCCCGGGGAACCTCCCGGGCTCCCCTCCGCGGGGAGAACAACGTGCCCGGCGCACGTTCTCCACGTGCCCCCCTCCGCGGGGACACGTCACCGGTCAACTGCCCACCTCCGAAAGAGCAGGTCAAACCCACTTTCCGGAGATCTAGGAGCAGTTGAACTAGGGCGAAGACCACGTCCTGGTCTTCACTACGCCACGTAAGCCCTAGAAGTCATTAGGGTTGGGCCTGGACATCCAGCCCACCCCGAATGACCGTTGGCCCAGCGCTGGGGTCTCTCTATAAATACCCTCTTACTCAAGAGGGTCAGGTAACTCTTCTTGCCTCTTTTTCTGTACTCTCACTTCCACTCTGCCAAACTTCTTACTTTGGCATCGGAGTGTCTTGCAGGTACACCCCCCTCCTCCTTCTCACCCCGGTGAACAGGTAGCCGTCCAGCAGCACGTGGCCATATCGTGATCCCTCCTGATTAGGTCAGATCAGTGGCGCTGTCTGTGGGAATCTGAAACTTCCCCGTTACTCCGAGCAGAAAACCAAAAGTTTCACCAAACCTCCACGATCATGGCTAGCCCACGCCGCGACGACACTCCGCATGACCTTACGCTCAACGTCTCCACCAACGGGAAGCAGACAGGAACGACACGTCCGACGGAAGCCGATGAAAGGGACGTGCAAACTGCTTCACCATCATCCGCGGAACGGCCCCTTCAGGCCGATCACCGCCCCCCGAGCCCGCCAGCATTCCACCCCGTTCCCATCCCGGCGGGAGCAGACCCAACGGTGGCCGCTCTCTTTACGACCATCAACCAGACGAACCAGCTGCTGTTCCAACAAAATGCGAGAATTGGAGCATTAGAACGCGTCGGCCCTCCGAGGTACCCCCATCGGGAAGACCAGAACGGAGGTTCGAGGAGTCCCTCACCTCGATCCAGAAACCGCCGACCCCGGCTGGAGAGGCACCGCCCGCAGGTGACACGAGAGCGCACCAGATCCCCGGCAAGACACGTTCGCATGAGGAACCAGAACGCCGCGGCGATCCCAACCGAGGAACCCCGAGGCGAGAACTCAGGCAGGAGATCGAGAACCCGAAACCAGGGACATACCTTGAACGGCTCATCTCCTCACAGATCCCCGACACACAGCGACGAGGATGATTACCGCACCCCGCTGTCCCGGGAGATCATCGCTGCCCCCATACCCCAGGGGATGGAGAAACCGCGGACGCTCTCGACATACGACGACACCTCCGACCCGGACGATCACCTGGAAGACATTGAGGCTATGCTCGACTACCGAAACGTCCGGGGAGCTATCAAGTGCAGACTTTTCCCGACGAATCTGAGGAAAGGCGCTATGACCTGGTACAAAAGTCTGGAGCCCGAATCGGTTACGTCGTGGAGGGTCTTGAAGGACCTGTTCTCCAAGCACTTTACGGCGTCCCGACGTCATCCGAAGACGGAAGCAGTCCTCGGGGCAATCATCCAAGGCCCCGACGAACCTCTCCGAAAATACATCAAGAGGTTTACTCGGGAAGCCGTGCAGGTGACAACTTCCGACGAGATGAAACGCTACTTAATGGAACAGGGCCTGCGCCACGACTCCAAATTCTACGAGGCCGTAGGCATACACCGGCCCGCGTCCCTCCAAGATTTCCTCGACAGAGCCGCGCATTACATCCGATTGAGGAAACACAAGCGGCCAACTCCGCTCGCGACACTCGAGACAGAGAGACCCCCCGCGGGCACCGAGACGATGGAGCTTCGAGCCATCGACGAGGAGGAGACCGCCGTCGGGAAGACCGCCCCCGCGAGCCCCGCGAACAACGCGAGCCACGCGGCCCCGCAGGAAGATTCACAGAGTACACGGCCTTGGTCGCCTCGCGCGAACGCATACTGGCCGAATGCGCTAAAACCGAGTTCGTTCAGGGAGGTGTCCGATTTCCACGACCAACGCCGCCCAAACCTAACGTGGACAAGTCGAAATACTGCCGATTCCACAGGACCCACGGGCAAGTGACAGAAGACTGCATCCATCTCAAGGATGCGATCGAAATTCTAATCAAAGACGGGCACCTGAAGCGATACACCCGAGGAGGTGAACCGCCTAGGCCAGAGGCTCCGGAAGCTAAGAAAATCGAGGAACTTCCCTCTCCAGAGGACAGCAGCAGGCTCTAGGTCGCGTTGTGCGTCAGCCGCCCCGAAGATTGGTTCGCGAGCAGAGAATTCGGCAATCCCGAAGGACCCAACCTAGTCGACGAGCCAATCCGACCAACCAGCCGATGGGAATACTTCCCCAGAGCCATGGTCATCTCTGATGGAGCCACGAGGAGTCTATCCATAGGATCTGTGAAAAGGAAATTCGACGAGCTCATCGCGAACAACTCATGCAAAATGAGCACGCTCGACAAATTCCGAGGCCGCTCTAACCCGATCACATTTTACCTCGAGGAACTACCCGGGGGATCTCCCAATTCCAACATCCCCTTGCTCATACGTGCCCGGATGGCAAACTTCGACGTCAGGCGCCTCCTCGTCGACGGCGGGAGCTCGGTTGACATCATGTACTCACATCTGTTCACAACTCTCCAGCTCGACGAATCCAACCTCTCTCCCTACGTAGGCTCCGACCTTCAGGGGTTCAACGGGACGACGACGAGACCTTGGGGATACGTGGAATTGAAAGTCACCCTCGGAGAAGAGGAAACAGCCAGGGACATCAGCGTCCGTTTCTTAGTCATTGAGTGCCCGTCCCTCTATAACTGCATTCTGGGCAGGACGACGATAGCAGAACTCACCGCGGTACCCTCCACCGTCCACCTGAAGATGAAGTACTACACGAGAAGGGGAGCCGTGGTAACCCTCAATGGAGACATCGAAGCCGCGCAAAGATGTTTCGAAGCCGCGTTGAAATGACTAGACTCCATCGCTCCATCGACCAAAAAGACAGCATCAAGCGCTACGCCGAAGGACAAACCAACGGAGCTGGTCGGATCCGTTGAGCTCGACAGTCGCTTCACCGACGAGCTCGACAGTAAAACAAAGACCGACGGAGTCAACGGGCAACCCTCACACCCAGCACGCCCCACCCCGGATGGAGAATTCGAGCTCATTCCCCTCGGAGAAGACCTGGGCAGGACCGTGAGGATAGGCGCAGGACTCCCAGACCTCGCGAAACGTCAGCTCCAAGCCTGCCTCCGTGAGAATGCCGACCTCTTCGCCTGGAGCGCCGCGGAAATGCCGGGACTCGACCCCGAGGTCGCCTGCCACCAGCTGTCCATCAACCCAACCGCAAAGGCCGTGGTACAACGCCGACGTCGCCAGTCCCCCGAAAAATCGGCAGCGGCCGAACAAGCTGTAAAAGACCTCTTAGAGGCAAATTTTATTTCGGAAGCCCGGTATTCAACCTGGCTGTCCAACGTTGTACTCGTTAAAAAGAATAATGGAAAATGGCGCATGTGTGTTGACTATACTGACCTCAACCGGGCATGTCCTAAGGACGCCTACCCCCTCCCCAATATCGACAAACTCGTCGACAACTCGGCGGGCTTCAAACTCTTGTCCTTCATGGACGCGTATTCGGGATACAACCAGATCCCGATGGCCGAGCACGATAAGCAAGCCACGACCTTCATGACGGCGTCGGGCAATTACTATTACAACGTGATGCCCTTCGGCCTCAAAAACGCTGGGGCCACATACCAGCGGATGATGAACCATGTCTTTCGCGACGAAATCGGGGACATGCTCGAAGTATATATGGACGACATGATCGTCAAATCCGGCACCGAGGACGACCATGCGACACACCTCCAGAAGGTCTTCAAGACCGCGAGGTCATGTCGCATGCGTTTTAACCCGGAAAAGTGCACCTTCGGCGTCTGCGCCGGTAAATTCCTCGGCTACTACTTGACCGAACGAGGGATCGAAGCCAATCCGGACAAATGCCACGCCTTCTCCAATATCACCACGCCGACCACGAAGAGAGCCATCCAGTCCCTCAACGGCGTACTCGCCTCCCTCTCACGATTCATCGCGAGATCGGCCCAACACGCCCTCCCATTCTTCAAACTGCTCAGGAAGGAGACCAAATTCGAATGGACGGACGAATGTGAGAAAGCCCTTTGCCACCTCAAACGCGTCCTATCCGAACCACCAGTGCTGACGCGCCCCGCGACGGGCGAAACACTATACTTATATCTGGCCGTCTCCAACGAAGCCGTCAGCGCCGTCATCGTGAGCGAAGCCGGAGAAGGACAAAAGCCCATTTACTTTACTAGCAAAGCTCTCCACGGCCCCGAAGTCCGATACCAGCTGATCGAGAAAGTCGCCCTGGCCCTCGTGACAGCGGCACGCCGACTCCGACATTATTTCCTAGCACACACCATCGTGCTCCGCACCGATCAGCCCATCCGCCAGCTACTCGGCCGCCCCGACATGGCGGGACGCATGCTGAAATGGTCGCTAGAACTCTCCGAGTTCGACATCACCTACGAGAGCCGGCACGCCATCAAGGCTCAAGCTTTGGCCGATTTCGTCGCCGAGATGACCACACCCACCGACCCTACCGCCGGGAACCACCTCTGGACCATCTTTGTGGATGGCTCCTCCAACTCCACGGGGAGCGGCGCCGGCATCGTCCTCGATAACGACGAGGGTACGGTCATCGAAGTCTCCCTCACACTAGCTTTCCTAACGACTAACAACCAGGCCGAATACGAAGCGTTTCTCGCTGGCCTTCGCCTAACATCCGACCTGGGAGCCAGGGACATCCGAATCTACACGGATTCCCAGCTGGTCGCTTCGCAAGTCCGAGGCGAATACCAAGCAAAAAACGACACCCTCGCCGGATACCTCGCGCTCATCACTGAAAAGCTGAGAGGGTTCGATTCAGCAGAGATTCAGCACGTCCCTCGGGAGCAGAACACCCGCACCGACATCCTCTCCAAACTGGCAAGCACCAAAAAGCGAGGCGGCCACAAATAGGTCATTCAAGAAATCTTGTCCCAACCAAGTACCAGCCCGACCACCGCCCCAATCGACGTCAACGCCATCGGAGACACTGACTGCTGGATGACCCCGCTCCACACCTATCTCAGCACCGGCCGTCTGCCGGCCAACTCTAGCGAGGCCAACGCGACGAAACGACGGGCCTGCTCGTACGTCCTCCTCGAGGGACGACTATACCGCCGAGGCTTCGCAATCCCACTCCTCAAATGCATAGATAAGTCCCAGAGTACGACCGTTCTAGAAGAAATCCACGAAGGCATCAACGCGCAGCACCTCGGCGGAAGATCCCTAGTGCGCAAGGCCCTACGCGCAGGCTACTACTGGCCGTCAATGCAGTCCGACGCGAAGGAACATGTCAAACGATGTGATAAGTGTCAACCACACGGGGACATGCACCTCGCCCCCCCGACCGACCTCACGTCCCTCTCATCTCCGTGGTCGTTCGCTTGGTGGGGGCTGGACATCCTCAGACCCTTCCCCCTAGGTTCATACCAGAACAAGTACCTCATCGTAGGAGTCGATTACTTCACCAAGTGGATCGAGGCCGAAGCTCTGGCCAAAATCACCGCCCACAACATACTCCGATTCTACAAACGAAACATCCTCGCCAGATTCGGGGTCCCGCTCGCCATCGTCACCGACAACGGCACACAATTCACAGACAAAAACTTCCACGACTTCGTCACCAAACTCGGAACCAAACATCACTTCGCCTCGATCGAACATCCTCAGACTAACAGCCAGGCGGAGTCGGCGAACAGAGTAATACTCAGAGGACTCAGACGACGACTCGGCGACGCCAAATGAGCATGGGTCGAAGAACTCCACAGCGTCCTCTGGGCATACCGCACTACCCCCCACTCAACCACGGGGGAAACCCCATTTCGCCTCACGTACGGAACCGAGACCGTGATACCGGTCGAAATCCGCGAACCTTCCCGACGAACGGAAGCTCCCCTGGACACCGACGGCAACGACGGCTCCCTCCGAGAAGAGCTCGACCTCGTCGAAGAAATCCGCTCAGGAGCAGCCCTCCAGGAAGCCCGGCTGAAGCAACAAGTCACACTTCGCCATAACAACAAAGTCATAAAACGCGATTTTCAAACAGGCGACTTAGTTCTGCGCAGAAACCAGAAAGACTCCCACGAGGGCAAACTGGCTGCGAACTGGGAAGGCCCGTACCGAGTCCGAGACAAAACGGAGCACGGGGCCTATTACCTCGAAAACCTACACGGTGAACAACTAGCTCGACCATGGAACGCCGCGAAACTCAAGCGGTACTACAGTTAAAACATTGCCCGCGACGACCCATCGTCCCGACCACTGGGGGGGCGACATGGTACCACCGTACACCCCCGCGTCCACTAGCGACCAAAGAAAAGCAAGCCCTGCCTCTCGTGTGCGCGGGCAGAAGGCCTTGCTCGGCAGGGAATACCTCGACCGAGGCTCCTCGCCGTCGTACCAAACGAGGCAGGACACCCAGCTCGCGATGGGCCGTCCACGCCCCGGGGAGAACTACCCCCGAAACGGCCCGACTATATCGCCGGCCAAATCGGCCAGTTCCCTGCACTACCGGTAACAAATTGTCGAGCTAAACACACCGAGCGCACACTTAGAAAATTTACAAGAAATTTCATACACATCAGAGGCATTCAAACAAATACGAAAAACGAGCATAAAACGACATACAAATAACGAGCGCACACTTAGAAAATCCACGATAAATATATTAAACAAAAGCGGGCACTAGCCCAGTAGTCAATGGTACAAATATAGAGCACGCAGGCCCAAAGAAAAGAGATAACAAACATCGGCACGCAGGCCATAAAAACAACGAGCACGCAGGCCCGACAACCTATGCTTCCTCGTCCGCCCAGTCAGCAGCCACGGGTTCCTCCTCGGGGATAACAAGATAGGGATCGATCACCTTCCCATCAACAATCTCGTGGTACGGCCCTATCCCGTCCACGGCCAGCACGACGCCAGGGTTAACAACCTGAACCTGCTCGACAACACTCTTGAACCCGACCTCAACAGCCTCCAGACAGTCGCTCTCCAACACCCGGATACGAGCGACCAGGTTAGCACGAGTGATTAACCGGCGATCCCCGTCTGTCTCGTCCTCGGCCGGACGAACCGCGCTGTCCAAAACCTCCGTGCGGACCTTCAGCGCCTGCACCTCGGCCGTCGCTGTCCCCAGTTTTTCCTTCAGCGAAGTCACCTTCTCCTCAGCACCCTCTGCCCGTTCCCGCTGCTCAGCAACATCCTTCTGGCTCTTCTCCAACTCCTCAGTGAGCTTGGCCAACCGCGACTGCGTGAAAGTGAGATCCCCTTGCAGTTTGGACAGCTCGGCGGCAGAGCAGCCCTCCTCGTTCAGCACAAGAGCCGCCGTGAACGTCCGCATCATCGCGGCTAAGTCCTCAGCCAGGACACGTCGACGAGTCTCTCGATCGGCCTGACGAGCAACCTTCACCTCCCCGGCGGAGACAGTGGGAGAACGGGCACCATGAAAATATCCTGGATGCTGGTGGCAGGGAGGGACGACATAACCTTCCTCGACGGTGCCGACCGTCAGATCCACCACTCGGGGCTCCTCGGACCTCTGCCTCTTCGACGCTCCTTGAGACGCAGGAGATTGGCTCTCTTGAGGCAAGGAGGACAAACTCTGCCCCCCCGGCGTCGCGACCTCCTGTCCGACCAGCTGGCTCACCCTCGTCCTCGGGGCCGCGGCATTCCTAGTAGCACGCAACTGCTTCACCCGCTCCTCGACGGAAGACATGTTCGCTGCAAAAATAAAGAAAAGAGTTAGCGACGGTCAAAAACCCCGACCACGGGGGGAAAAACGAACATTCCTACCTAGGTAATCCAGAGCGGCCGCCCCGGTCGCACAGCCGAGCAGGGTCTTAGTATTTATCAGACGCTTCTTGGTGCGTACGTTCCCTTGAGCGTCAAGGATATACTGACCGTCAGGCGTCACCAGCTTCGACGGAGGGAGAGACCGCACAAAGGCAATTATTTTCAAATAGGCGGCCATGTCCTTCTCCTCGAGGGTCCCTGCCCGGACGATATACCTATCCGTCCCTCAGCTGAAATGCTCCGTAGTCCACAGTAGATGTATCTTAGGAAGCCACGCGTGGAATCGCTGGCCATCTACCGTTCGCTTGCCCTCGTCGAAGAGAGTATCCGAGCCGTGCTGCGTAATCGGCTTGACGAGGTAGAACCGGTTTTTGAAGTCTTTGACAGAGTCGCTATACGCTTTGAAAATTTTTGTCGATTGCTTAAAAGAAACCCATCTGTGGCGGCCATTCACCGTCTGCCGCTGCAGATGGAAGATGCGGAAAAATAACGGCACCGTCGGCTCCACCGAGAGGTAGAAACACACCACCTCGAAAGCCCGGATGAAAGCCAAGGCATTGGGGTGCAGCTGGGACGGGGCAAGGCGCAACCAGTCAAAAAGCCCCAGATGGAAGGCGGAGAACGGTAACCGGAGCCGAGCTTCTTTAAAGTAGAATTCATGCATCGGGAACATCCGTCGCCCATATCGCGAGCAGATACGGTGATGTTCTTTTGGTCGATACACCTGCCAGTGTTGTGGCTCTCCTATAGGCGTGTCCTCGACCGTGGCGTACACGTCGGACGCGTCGGCCACAAAACAAGAAGGCGTAGAAAGCGGCTCCTCGGCCGCCCACTCCTCGGACGGGGCAATACGCTCATCGTCATACTCCGGAATCTCAGGTTCATTGTCTTCGACCATTATCCCCGGCACCAGAGCCGACATCTACACCTGAAAGCAGAGGACAACGGTGAATTCGATAGCCAGGATCAAATCCACCCTTCCACCGCAAGTCAAGTGAAAGGGCGACAAAGGCCGGGAAGCGACGAGCAAACACTCGCTCCCCCTCTACCCTCCTCGGGGGATCGAAGGCCGACCCCTCATCCCCTCTCGGGACAGCCATCGGAGAAGGTACTTCTCCCCGGGGCATTCATCGGAGAAAGCCCCCGTCCTCGGGGCGCTCATCGGAAAAAGCTCCCGTCCTCGGGGCATTCATCGGAAATAGCCTAACCTCCCCGGGACACTCATCGGAAAATTCGCCAGACACGGCGGATCTCGCGTCCCTCCTCGGGGCGTTCATCGCGCCCCGACCACACGTTCCAATTAAACGACGGAAATAAAAAGGAGGGAAAAGAAGAACTCACTTGTAACGGCGGCGGACGGAAGAAAAGGTCAAACGGTACGGCGGCGATCGGCGGCAAGCGGCGGACGAGCAGAAACGACAAAGCTCAACAGACACAACGGCAGAGAGAAAAGTAGCAGAATGAGCGGGGACCCTCATATTTATAACCCGGCGCGGGACTCGAAGCGACCCTAGGCTCATTAATGACATAGGGTAGCCGCCCCTACGACCGCTTAACGCAAGACACGTGGCGGCAACCTGACAGTCGCGTCCCTTCACCTGCCTCCTCCCCGCTCTGCCGACGACCGGAGATTTTCGCACGAGTGCCCGTTCCAGATGCGGCGACCTTAAGTCCTCGCTCTCTCCCCAGAGCTTCGACTTGGGGGGCTCCTGTTCCGGTATGGGCCCAACCTCGGCAGGCCCAATACCGCGTACGGTCCAACAAGCGAATCGGGCGTGCCGGGCACGTGCATCCCTTAAAGACGAGCAGGGCAAGCCGCCGAACACAAGCAACGTCCCAACGACCTTTCATCGTCCACCACACCGGACGAGCAGAACCGTCCTCGGCTCACCAAAGCGTGGCCCTTGGCTCCTCCCCTCCGCGGGGAGAACGACGCGCCCCCGGGGAACCTCCCGGGCTCCCCTTCGCGGGGAGAACAACGTGCCCGGCGCACGTTCTCCACGTGCCCCCCTCCGCGGGGACACGTCACCGACCAACTGCCCACCTCCGAAAGAGCAGGTCAAACCCACTTTCCGGAGATCTAGGAGCAGTTGAACTAGGGCGAAGACCACGTCCTGGTCTTCACTACGCCACGTAAGCCCTAGCAGTCATTAGGGTTGGGCCTGGACATCCAACCCACCCCGAATGACCGTTGGCCCAGCGCTGGGGTCTCTCTATAAATACCCTCTTACTCAAGAGGGTCAGGTAACTCTTCTTGCCCATTTTTCTGTACTCTCACTTCCACTCTGCCCAACTTCTTACTTTGGCATCGGAGTGTCTTGCAGGTACACCCCCCTCCTCCTTCTCACCCCGGTGAACAGGTAGCCGTCCAGCAGCACGTGGCCATATCGTGATCCCTCCTGATCAGGTCAGATCAATACTTATACGATATACTCGTGGGGGTATATGCTAAGAAGCTGCTTGCACTATATACCCGTGGGGGCATATACACTGAAGATAAAACCAGAAGCATCATGTGCAAATGATCATTCAACTTTCAAGTTTTGGACTCAAGCTTCGGTATATCAATATTCACTCCTTTAATTGATATACAAGTGTTCAAATATTTTAACATGATAACATATTGCATTTGCATGGTTTTAAAATCATTTGAATAGGTATAACACTTTTTAACTCAAGCATTTTTCTGAGTTTTAACAGTCTTAACCGATTAACCATATGGGTTAATCGGTTAACGACCTTAATTTTTGAATTCTCTGGGCCAACATTCAAGTGTTAACCGATTAACCTATAGGGTTAACCGATTAACACTGAACGAATTTTGAAAAATTGTTGCTGTTAAAATTCAAATGTTGTTTGAATATTATACCTTTTCATCTTTTGATTCACACTCAATTATACCTTTTTGAAATGGTGTTTTGCTCATATAAATTCTGAAAATTTCAAATTGAAAAATAACCTCCAATAATTTTCAAAATATTCATTGAATCAAATTCACTACTTTTCAAATATTTTCAAATATTTTCAAAAAGTTTCTAAAGCCTAATTCACCCCCTCTTAGGCATACTCTGAACTTACAATTGGCATCAGAGCAGGTTAAGGTAACCTGTTCCTAACGATTCAGTATGGCTTCCGCTAGCACCAACTCGGTTTTCAAAGACGGTGGAAGAAGTAATAAACCACCACTGTTTTCTGGAGAATATTTCGATTTCTGGAAAATGAGAATGAAGGCGCATCTTGAAGCCCAAGGAGAAGGTATATGGGAAGCAATCGAAGAAGGAGCACACAATCCAGTAAAGTTGGTCAATGGCGTTGGAACCGCAAAGTTGAAAAGCACATATGATGAAAACGATAAGAAAAAAATTCTTGATGAGAAGAAAGATATCAACATAATCCAAATCGCTCTCAGTATGGACGAATTCTTCCGTGTATCACAGTGTAGATCAGCAAAAGAGATTTGGGACACCTTGGTAGAAACGCATGAAGGAACCGCTGAAGTAAAAAGATCAAGACTCAACACTTTAAGTCAAGAATATGAAATGTTCCGTATGCAGCCCGATGAATCTATTGTTGTCTTACAAAAGAGATTCGTTCATCTAACAAATCATTTGATTGCTCTCGGAAAGACCTTCGCCAATGATGATCTCAACCTGAAAGTCCTAAGATCCTTGACAAGAGAATGGCAACCAAAGGTGACCGCTATTTTGGAAAAGAAAAGTCTCTCAACGATGACATCTGCATCCTTATTTGGCAAACTTCAAGAGCATGAATTGGAACTTGGAAGACTCGAGAAGCATGGAAGTCAAGAAAAGAAGTACAAAGGAATTGCCTTGAAAATTGACACAAAGGATGACAAAGACGACGAGACTTCCGAAGATGAAAATTTCATGCTTCTTGTAAAGAAGCTTGGTAATTTTTTTAATAATAATAAAAATTCCTCTTTTCCTAAAAAGAATAGACATTTCAGGAAAAAGGATGCATCCACATCGAACCAAGAAGTCACATGCTACGAATGTGGGAAGCAAGGTCACATAAATCCGGATTGCCTGAAACTTGCAAAGAAAGGAGGATTCAAAGGCAATAAGGATTTCAAAAATAAAAAGGCTTATGTTGCTTGGGATGATAACGAGATAAGTTCATCATCGGAGTCGGAAAGCGATGAATGTGCAAATATGGCTCTTATGGCGTCACATCATTCCGATGAAGAAATTGATGAGGTTAGTAACGATTTTTCTATTTATGATAATGATGCACAATAAGTCATAAATGGACTTATAAAAGAATGCAAGACTTTGTATAAAAGCATCTCATCCCAAAAGAAAAGAATTTCATTTTTAGAAGAACAAAATACTGTTTTCATAAAAAATATTGAAAATGAAAAACAAAAATTGTTGGATAAAAAACAAAGTCTTGTATGCAAAAATTGTGAATCCTTATCTTTTCAAATTGTTCAACTTAAAAGAGTTTTAGAAAGATACGAAAAAGGTCAAATTGGCTTGGAGGAAATTCTTAGGCACCAAAGATATTCTAATGATAAAAGTGGATTAGGATATTCTAAGTTTTCCAAACCAAGCACAAATGAAACCATTTTTGTGAAAGCAAGTGAACAAGTTGTTAAAGAAAAGGCAAACAATTCTAAAATTATGCATCAAAGTCATAAAAAGAAAAGAATTGTGAAGAAGAAGAATTATGTTCATATATATAGAAGTCATTTTCAACCTACTTGTTTTTATTGTGGAATCAAAGGCCATACACCTAATGCTTGCTATGTGCGCAACATAGGTGTTGCTAAAGGGCATTATGTGTGGGTTGAAAAGGGTACTAACTATCAAGGACCCAAAGCAATTTGGGTACCTAACACTACTTGATTTCGTGTTGTAGGTATGCTTAAAGACAACTTCTAATCAATGGTATCTTGATAGCGGTTGCTCTAAGCATATGACGGGAGACTTAAACAAATTTTCAAGTCTATCATTAAAGGCCAAAGGATACGTTACTTACGGTGATGATAATAAAGGAAAAATTCTTGGAGTTGGAACCGTTGGTGCACGTCCATGTACAATCATCGAAGACGTTATTTATGTAGAAGGCCTTAAACACAACCTACTTAGCATAAGTCAATTGTGTGACAAAGGGTTCCGAATCAACTTCATAAAGGATGAATGTTTGATAGAACATGAAGTCACCTATGACATCTTGCTAAAAGGTAAAAGATTTAATAATATTTTTATGATCTCTTTTGATGACTCATCCTTGAAGGTAAAATGTCTTATGGAGAATAACAACGAGGCATGGCTTTGGCATAAAAGATTTGCTCACATTCACATGGAGCATTTAAACAAGTTGATAAAGCATGATCTAGTTGTTGGTCTTCCGAAGATAAAATTCATCAAGGATAAATTATGCGATGTATATCAAAAAGGGAAACAGACTAAGACAACTTTCAAATCCAAGCAAGTGGTTTCTACATCAAGACCACTTCAATTGTTGCATATGGATCTTTTTGGTCCATCGAGAACGAAAAGCTTCGGAGGTAGTATTTATGCTTTAGTTATTGTTGATGATTTCTCTCGATACACATGGACATTGTTTTTAGTGCAGAAAAATGATGCTTTCAAAGCATTCAAGAAGTATGCGAAGCAAATTCAAAACGAGAAGTCACTCACCATAGCCTCCATAAGAAGGGACCATGGTGGAGAATTCCAAAATTCAGATTTTGAAGATTTATGCAAAGAGCATGGAATTTCTCATAATTTTTCCGCACCAAGGACTCCTCAACAGAACAGTGTCGTAGAACAGAAGAATAGGTCACTGATAGAGCTTGCCAGAACAATGCTTAGCGACTCAAATCTTCCTAAATATTTCTGGGCAGAAGCGGTTAGCACGGCATGTTTCATAAGCAACCGTGTCAATATTAGACCAATTCTCAAGAAGACTCTGTATGAGCTGTTCAAGGGTAGGAAACCAAACATAGCATTTTTCCACATATTCAGATGCAAATGTTTTATTCTCAACAACAATAAGGACAATCTCGGTAAGTTTGATGAGAAGTCTGACGAAGGTATATTTCTTGGTTACTCTCTTTCTAGTAGAGCTTTTAGAATTTTTAATAAAAGAACTCTTACTATTGAAGAATCCATTTATGTTTATTTTGATGATACTAACCCCTCGAAAGAGGATAATATTATTGTGGATGATGATGATGATATAGTAGGATCTTCACAACAACAAGGAGAGACTTCAAAAGATCAAGTAATACCACAAGAAGATGTCACTCAAATCATTGAAGAACATCAAGATCTTCCGAAGGAATGGCAAACACATAGAGATCACCCGATAGATAAAGTTATTGGTGATATTAGCCAAGGCATTGCAACTCGACTTAATCTTAAGGATGCTTGTCTCAACATGGCTTTTGTATCTCAAATTGAACCAACCAAGATTGATGAAGCCTTAAGCGACGACCAATGGATTATAGCGATGCAAGAAGAACTCAAAAAATTCGAAAGGAATCAAGTTTAGAGTCTCGTACCAAGACCGGATAACAAGCACATCATAGGAACGAAATGGGTGTTTAAGAACAAACTTGACGAGAATGGGATCATAGTTCGTAACAAAGCAAGATTGGTCGCACAAGGCTACAACCAGGAGAAAGGAATTGATTTTGATGAAACATTCGCTCCGGTAGCAAGGTTATAAGTAATTAGATTATTACTTGCTTATTCCTGTTCTATGAATTTTCAGTTGTTCCAGATGGATGTCAAAAGCGCTTTCCTGAATGGATATATCAATGAAGAAGTCTACGTCAAACAACCTCCGGGTTTTGAATACTTCAAGAATCCCTCGCATGTTTACAAACTGAAAAAGGCACTCTACGGACTAAAACAAGCACCAAGAGCATGGTATGACCGCCTTAGCAATTTCTTATGTGAAAAGGGGTTTACAAAAGGAAAGGTTGACAAGACGCTGTTCATAAAGAAGATCAAGGGTAACACCTTATTGGTTCAAGTCTATGTCGACGACATCATCTTCGGATCAACAAACAAAGAGCTTTGAAAAGAATTTCCACTTATGATGCAAGGAGAATTCGAGATGTCCATGATGGGAAAATTGAACTATTTTCTTGGACTACAAATCAAGCAAACAAAAGATGGCATCTTCCTCAACCAATCCAAGTATTGCAAGGAATTGTTGAAGAAATTCGATATGGATAGTTGCAAGGTGATGTCCACTCCTATGGGATCACGTACGTTGATCAAGATGAATCTGGTACTCCAATTGATATTACAAAATATCGAGGTATGATCGGTTCATTATTATATTTGACGGCAAGTCGTCCTGACATTATGTTTAGCGTTTGTTTGTGTGCACGCTTTCAAGCAAGTCCGAAGGAATCACATCTCACCGCCGTGAAGAGAATCATAAAGTATCTCAAAGGAACAACGAACGTCGGATTATGGTATCCAAAAGGTAGTACTTGTTCTTTAATTGGTTATTCTGACGCTGATTATGCAGGATGTAAGACTGATAGAAAAAGCACGAGTGGTACGTGTCACATTCTCGGGAATGCACTAGTGTCATGGGCCTGCAAGAAGCAAGCGTGTGTGGCACTCAGTACAGCAGAAGCGGAATATATTGCAGCAGAAAGTTGTTGTGCACAAATTCTGTGGCTCAAGCAACATCTCCTCGATTACGATGTAGATCTCAGTTGCATTCCTCTTCGATATGATAATACAAGTGCCATCAATATTACAAAGAACCCGGTCATGCATTCAAGGACAAAGCATATAGATATCCGACATCACTTCTTGGAGATCACGTACTAAATGGAGATGTAGATGTTACTTTCATCGATACACACAATCAACTCGCCGACATCTTCACCAAACCATTGGCGAAAGAATCGTTCTTCAAAATTCGATGAGAACTTGGAATTCTCGATGAAGGCGATATTTAATCTTTTCTCTGGTTTATGTTTGCATAATGTATGTTTTCAAATGTTTGTGCATTCTGTTTTTAGCAATTTTCCAAAATTCGCGTGTGTTAATCATTAACCTATAGGGTTAACCGATTAACATTGTTAACTTTTCACTTATGTCTTATGTTTTTAATATGTTAACCGATTAACCTATAGGGTTAACCGATTAACACTGATACTTTTTATTTTGGAAATTAATTTTTTAATGTGTTAACCGATTAACCTATATGGTTAACCGGTTAACACTGTTAAAATTTTCAAAAATTAGAAACGAAAAATTAATTAAAATTTTGGAAAATTAAGTGTGTTAAATGTGTTATTTATGTGTGGTTAATATTTTCTTGAACATCCAAATCACTATCCAAAGAAGCAGAAGACGTGGATATGTCCGATGAAGATGTTTAGGAAATATTTGTTTATGTTGTTTTTATTGTTTTTCTTTCCGGATATTGTTTAAGTTTTTAAGGTGTAACCGTACACTATTTGCTACATTTTTATGTTTGCTGCACTTTTATTACAATCTATTATGCTGTGCTTGATTATATGCTATCATGTATGCCGATATTACTTTTTTTTTTTGAAAGCTCCTTCCTTTTTGTTAATGACAAAGGGGGAGAAGAGCTTGCTGTCTAATATCTCTCTGTGCAGAATTTTTTTGCCTCTGTTTAGATAGGGGGAGTTGCTGGACATAGGGGGAGAAACAAGAAGTAAGCCTAGAACGAACATCATCAAAAGATATCGCACAAGACGCACTTGTTTGTCATCATCAAAAAGGGGGAGAATGTAGAAGCACATTTCAATCTCAAGGTTTTGATGATGTCAACAAAGACTCAAGCTCATTCCATGATTGCAAGCAAAAAGTCAAAGCTTTCAAATTGATCAAGATACTTATACTATATACCCGTGGGGGTATATGTCTAAGAAGTTGCTTGCACTATATACCCGTGGGGGTATATACACTGAAGATAAAACCAGAAGCATCATGTGCAAATGATCATTCAACTTTCAAGTTTTGGACTCAAGCTTCGGTATATCAATATTCACTCCTTTAATTGATATACAAGTGTTCAAATATTTTAACATGATAACATATTGCATTTACATGGTTTTAAAATCATTTGAATTGGTATAACACTTTTTAACTCAAGCATTTTTCTGAGTTTTAACAGTGTTAACCGATTAACCATATGGGTTAATCGGTTAACGACCTTAATTTTTGAATTCTCTGGGTCAACGTTCAAGTGTTAACCGATTAACCTATAGGGTTAACCGATTAACACTGAACAAATTTTGAAAAATTGTTGCTGTTAAAATTCAAATGTTGTTTGAATATTATACCTTTTCATCTTTTGATTCACACTCAATTATACCTTTTTGAAATGGTGTTTTGCTCATATAAATTCTGAAAATTTCAAATTGAAACATAACCTCCAATAATTTTCAAAATATTCATTGAATCAAATTCACTACTTTTCAAATATTTTCAAAAAGTTTCTAAAGCCTAATTCACCCCCCCCCCCCTTCTTAGGCATACTCTGAACTTACAGAACTTCTTCTTTTTCTTACTAATCTTCTCATGTGACTTCAGTGCTTGAGGAAGAGAGGTTAAAGAAATTTCTTCAGAGGGTCTGACCTCAGAGGCTACAGGAGCCTCTGAAACTATGGGAGTAGTATATTTCACAGAAGTTGTATTTATCTTGAACCAGATGTATGTTGAGTGAATGTGGATTTGTGAATTTGGTTTGAACAAGTTGTGTGCTTTTATAACAAAAAATTTGAGAAATCAAACACTTGACGTGTTTCAGTTTCTGATCTTTGAATTTCCCAAAGCCAGTCACTAATTAAGCATGCCATAATGAATCATAGTTACTTCTTGAAAACTGAAATGGTAGTGATTTACCATAAGAAGTAAAGAATTTCTTTGGTTAACTGTCTTTTCTTTCTGACTCTTGAAAAAGCTTTAAAATTGTTTTAAATTGTCTTATTCTTTTGAATAGTTCTTTTAATCCTTTTACTTTTTTAAGTTTCTTCAATGTTTCAAATTCTTTAGATCTTGAGTTCCAAACACTTTCAAAAATTTGTACGTTTAAACTGTTTTAAAATTCATTTTATTTTTTACTCAGTTTTATTGTTTTTCTCTTTCTTTTAAAATCTTTTTGATAATGACAAAAGAGGGAGAAATTGCATGGAGTGTTTAAGGAGAGGTAGATTTATTTTAATACATCTAAAATCTGAACTCTCAGGTTCTAAGTTATTGTTATTTAAATTCTGAATAAATTTAATCTCACCGTGCTTAATGAAAAATTTAATTAACATAAATAGGACTTAGGGGGGGAGGCTTACAAACCTCAACTTAAGAACTATCATACTAAAGAAGGAGCTTACAAACCTCAACCTAAGGTTTATCAAACTCAACCATTAGACTAGAAAAATCTAATTGTCTTAAAATAGCTTTCCTTTTCAGTAATAAAATAAGTTACAAACATTTGAGTTCTTTCATCCATTTCAGATTCTTAGTGAATAACACGAGTAAATAATAATCATTTACAACTGAACACAAGCATGAACAAACTATTGAATTTATTAATAAGATACTTAATACAAAGATTTTATCAACAATACAAGACATAACTATGCAGAAATCTGACATCAGAATCTTTCATAGATAACTTCAAACTTGTCTCTCCAAATCATGGAAAAATAGCCTCTGAACTTATGTTAACCCCTTGCTGAACAAGCATTTCAGAAATGACTCGTCCAAAAGGTATGAAGAAGTTATTTTCCTCTTTAAAAGAAGAAAGAGACCTCTTTAGGAGTAAACATCTTTAAGGACCAATGCTCAGTATTATTGATCTAATGCATTACAAGATCAGATTGTTGTTGTTGATGAATCCAATCACACGCCTTCCCTAGCATGTACACTAATAATCACTTTTAAATTGTTCAACTGGTTTATTTACTTTTTTGTTGCATTTTAATTTCTAATTTTCAAAGCCCAATCCAAAACCCCAAGGCTTTTGTTTAACTAAAGTACAACCATAACTCTTTATCGTCAAGCAGTCCTTAAGAACAATATTTGGGATTTTCCTTGATTACTACATTGTCAAATTAGTACACTTGCTAATTTACTAATCACACACTCATTTGTTCTTTAAATACTTTGTTATCATCAAAACTCAAGGAGTATGAACAATTTTGTTCCAACAATCTCGCCCTTTTTTATCATGACAAAAAAATGTATTTAAAAACAATGGTTATTGATAATCTTTACAGAATTGATATTAGGGTATTGTTGCACCCCAAAATTTGACCAACCGTTTCTTATTTTTGGCTTATGTTTCGTTTCATTTGCATTTGCATCTGCACACCGCATACTGTGCATTTTTTGCAGCCGGATTGATTTAATCGGGATTACAGCCCTTTCTGTCGTATTCTAGACGATTCAAGCCGTTTCAGATACAGAGATTTATTGTGGAATTTGCGCTCTGCTCGGTTATTCAGTCTACGCTGTTGGTTTCGATGGTATTTCGGTATTCGGTTTTATTACCGTTTATTTTGTCGCATTCTCGCATTTTTTTCGTTCGTCAATTTATTTTTCTAGATTTAATTTCTTATTTTGGCATGGTTTTTAATTTTTTTTAAATAGGTTAAATTTAATTTCTATTTCCTTTTTTAAAAAAAAGTATTATTAGGTTTTTTAATAGGTTTTAAGTTTAATTTCTATTTTTTGGAGGTTTGTAGAATATTATTAGTTTTTTTAAAATAGATTTGTAGATTTATTCTATTTTTAGATTTAATTTTAATATAAAATTTTAAATTTATTTTCTAGAATTTATTTGTGTTTAGAATGTTTTAGGTTATTATTTGATTAGATTTAATTAAGTTTTATTATTAGTTTGAATTTGATTAGAAGATCTTAGAGTGATTTCAATTAGGATTTTAGAGTTGTATTAGCTTGTTTAGCTTTAACGTATTCATTAAGTATTAATTTTCGTTTCAACATTAATTAACTATGTTTTTTGCCTTTAATTATTTGATATTAGTATTAGTGTAATCATTATCTGTCACTTTAATTAATTAATCAACTTTTTTAGTCAGTAATCCGTAGGCCATGTGCCATCAGCAGAGGTATAAATGGCACAATGTTCATTAAATGTTGGACACGTTTCCCGAGACAAACCACCGGAAAATCCATCGGAGAAATCAAATGGATCAAATTCGCCAGAAAATTCGTCGAAATCATCATCATTTCCAGATTTCATGAAGACATTCATCACCACTCAAACACTTTTCCAGAAACTCATCCACCTTTCCCCAGATTTACCTAGAAATTCATCGAGTTCTTCAAACATCTTCAAATGTTCATAATACTTTTCCAGAAATCCATCAGATTCATCATGTTCATAGTTTTTTCAGATCTTGTTCGTCTCCATTTGAACACTTTCCAGATTTCCCCAGATCCATATTCATTCCAACTCAACAACATTCATCCTGTTCTTTATCTTTTTCCAGAACCCCATACGAGATGCATCAATCTTCATAGATCCGAGTTCCACCATAACAATCTTCTTCAGATCTAGATCCACAAATCCGTCTCCAGACTTCACCAACACCATTAACAAACCTCCATCACCAGATTCAAACTTAATATCACCGATCTACAAACCCTAACCTCCATAATCTCAACACCAGCTCACATGCAAACAAGCCAGATTCGGAGAAATCTTTACCTCAACATCAATCAACAACACAAAGCTTTCGTCTCCTACCTCAGATTTCACACGAACCCACAACCTTTAATTCAAGATCTAAACCGTGATCTTCGAACATGCAACTCAAATCTGTAAATTCACCATCATCCGCCATGAACAAATATCCGTGTTCTTTAGATCTTCACCACATTCTCCAGAGTTTCACCTGCAGGTCGGATCTTCAAACTCAAACGCCTCCATCTTCCAATGTCCACATCTCAACGGACCAACATCCATAATCTTCAGCACCAGCGAAGATTCTCTTCGTCAACAACGACTTCATTCAACTCCAAATAATCGCTAAGTCTGCAATATGTGGTGCTGACGTTCGAAAATGATTTGAGAAGGAAAGATGTTTGGTTAAGGTTTTGGGGAAGCAAAAGGAGAGAGAGGGAGGTGATAGACGAAACAGCGGCGGAGTAGAAGAAATTAGGGTTAGTGAGATGAAGAAGAAGATGTCATTTTTTGAGGTTTTTGAGTGGTTAGTGGGCCTCACGGCCCATTTGTGTTTTACTGTACCATACCCCCGAGTTCCCCATACACCCCTGCTTTTTTATGTTGCTTGTGGATGTTGGGCTCAAGGCCCACCCGTTTGGATTCTTCCTGCCACCCGTGTTTCCACTTTGCACCCCCCTCTTGTATTTTCTATGTTGTTTATGGATTTGGGTTTTAAGGCCCAACTGGATTCTTTGCCTACTGTACCCCTTGTTGTTGTTGCACCCCCCTGTATTTTATTTTTATATTTATTTTGTATTAAACTTTTGTACTTATATATGTAAATATATTTTACTATTTTTCTTTTAAAAAATTATAATAGTTTATTTTATATTTTTCTTATAGAATATTATATGTATATATTAAATATAATTTTTATATTCTATTTTCTATTCATTTCCTTTTAATTTCTTTAGGAATTTATTAAGAGTTTTCATTTCACTTTTGAAGTTGATTTCTTATTTCTATTTTATTATTGGATTTTTCTCACCATTTCATTTTTGTAGGTCGATGACGAGACCTCCGTAAACCATTATAAATCAACTTGTTGATGGATGATGTAGGATCCGAGACAACTTTTTCTCTCCTCATCTTTTCTTCTTCTTCTGATTTTATTTTGCTTTTCTGTTGTGTTGTCCGTGTGACATGATTTAATCGGAGAATGATTATCAATATCATTTCTCTATCTTGTCTTTGACACGGATATCAATACGCTATCTCTTGGGGTTTGACTTCATTTATAAGTCGAATTATGACGGTTCAGCGTCACATTGGTTTTGATTCGAAATGTCATCATCAAGGATAAAAGAGTAGAGCTTGGAAATGGAATTCGCACGCAAAAGTCAAGGGTCAACGGAACCACTCTGTTTGGTAACATTGTTTTTATTTCACTTCTTTCATCTCTTTCTTTTCAACCGCCGAGTGTTGTGAGATCGTTAGACACGTGGGAAATGGTGATTGAGTGGCCACCTCTCAATTGCCTAGAGTGTTTAGTATATGTCCTTAGGACAATATGCGACACATTCGCTCCTACGTCTAGGACTTCGCGTCTGCGTCCCGTTCCGAACCTTTTCTCTCGCATCCTAGCGATTGAAACTTCCCCTTTTCTCTCGCGTCCTGGCGATTAAGTTCTTTTCTCTTGCCCCCGTGCAATTGAGACTGTTTTCTGTAGTTGGCTGAACTACAACTGCTCTGATTTCTTGTACCAGACGAGAATATGTAGGCATAGGATGCGATATCCTAGCAGCACATTAACAACTAATTTCTTTATTCTCTCGCTTCCGTGCGATCGAGACTTTCCCGCTGACGACTAATCTTCCCTTTCTCTTGCCCTAGAACACTTGAGACCAGACCGTAGTTCTAGTTCCCGTAGGTTCCCATACCTCTAAACCCTGACATACTACGTCCGTTCTACCGCAAACAAGTAACGCCTAAGTCTCCAATGGTCGAGCAGCATGTACCTAACTGCTAGAATGCGTACGCTAGTATCATCAACCTTCTCTCTCACCCCCGTGTGATCGAAAACACTCTTGTTTACCCGTAGTTAGCTTGAACTATGTTTTTCTCTGATTTCTCATGCCAGATGAGAATACGTAGGCACAAGACGCGATGTCTTGGCGAGCAATTTCCCTCGTAGTTTCTTGAACTCCGGTGACTCTGACTTTCCCATTGCACGAGGGAATACGTAGGCATAGAGCGGCGATGCTCTATCGAGTCAGTTCTTTCTGTTTAGCTTTAGCATCCGTAGATAGATTGTTTTTCACCCATAGACTAGACAACAATGCATGGATCCCGTCGAGTACGACGGACGTGAGGGGTGCTCATACCTTCCCCTTGTGTAACCGACTCCCGAATTCAGACATGGTTGCGACGACCTTGTCTTTCCCTTTTTCTTTAGGTTTTGGCGATCGTTTCCTTTCCCTCTCTTTGGGATAAATAACGAAAGTGGCGACTCTTCTGTTTTTTTTTCGCCGGTTGTTTTTTGCAGTAGCTACAGGTATGAGGTTTGTAAGCTCCCTCAAAATATGATAGTCCTTAGGTTGAGTTTTGTAAGCTCCACCTTAGTCATTTTCTATGCTAATTTTATCTTTTAATTTAATTAATATATTCTAACATCAGGGTCTGAGGTTTGTAAGCTCCCTTTGAGTTTGATAAACCTTAGGTTGAGGTTTGTAAGCTCCTTCTTTAGTCTGATAGTTCTTAAGTTGAGGTTTGTAAGCCTCCCCCCCCCCCTAAGAATTATGGAATCCTCCACTTTTAAGATATCAAAATTTTGGAATTTTGACACCCACAATGCTTTGTACAACTTTAAAGGTAAATGACAAGCTTTTCCATAAACTAACTGATAAGAGGACATACCTATGGGTGTTTTGAACGCAATCTGTATGCTTATAATGCATCATCCAACTTTGTTGCCCAATCCTTCCTAGAGTCACTCCCAGTCTTATCCACAATTTGCTTTATTTACGTATTAGAAACTTCTACCTGCCCACTTGTTTGAGGATGGTATGAAGTGGCAATTTTGTGTTTTACATTGTATTTTCTCAGCAAGTTTTCCATGAGACGATTTAGGAAATGTGTTCCTTCATCACTTATTAGTGCTCTCGACACTACAAACCTTGCGAATATATTAGCTCTCAAAAACTCCATCACCACTTTAGCATCATTGGTGGGTAATACCATAACTTTAACCCATTTAGACATATAATCAACTGCCACCAAAATGTAATTCTTACTGAATGATGGTGGAAACGGTCCCATAAAATATATGCCTCACACATCAAATAATTCTACCTCTAACATGGAATTCTGGGGCATCTGATTCCTCTTTAAAATGTTACATGTCGTGTGGCATCTGTCACATTCTTGAACTATGAAGTGAGCATCTTTGAACAAAGTGGGCCGGTATAATCCTGACTAAAGAACTTTGGTTTTTGTCCTATCTACATTAAAATGTTCGCCATACTCTGAATTATGACAAGCTTTGAGGATGTTCCTCTGATCTTCTTTTGGTACACATCCTCGAATGAACCCATCTATCCTATTTTTGTAAAGGCGTGGATCATCCCACATATATAACCTGGAATCATGTAAAAAAACTTTTCCTTTTTGTTATAATCAAAATCACAAGGTATCACTCCACCTACCAAATAGTTTGCATAGTCTACAAACCATGGAACACCAATAATAGCCAAGACACGTTCATCAGCAAATTCATCATGAATGAGGTGTTTCTCTTCTGTTTCCTCAATTGGGGACATGCGGGATAAGTGATCAGCAATTGTGTTTTCACACCCTTTTTTATCCTAGATCTCAAGATCAAACTCTTGAAGAAGGAGTATCCATATCGTCTTAGCTTTGATTCCTATTTAGTAAACAAATACTTTAAAGCAACATGGTTAGGATACACAATAATTTTCAACCCTAGCATATAAGATATGAATTTGTCAAAAGCATAAAAACAGCCAACAACTCTTTCTCGGTAGTTGCATAATTCATTTGAGCAAGATTAAGGACATGAGTAGCATAATATATCACATTCAACAATTTTTCTCTTTTTTATCATAGCACATCCCCCACAGCAATTTCACTTGCATCTCACATGACCTCAAAAGGGAGAGACCAATCTAGGGCAATCACAATAGGTGCAAAAAACAACTTCTTTTTTAAAGTCTTAAATGCCACCTCTGAGGGGAAACAAAATTCTGAACTTGTTCCGCTGCTGGGAAAACAGTTCCAACCTGCCTGATGGAAAGAACTCCAATCTCGACTCGCTAAGGATTAAGTGTGTACCCACGATTTGCTGAGGATACTAATCTCGCCTTTTTGGGGTTGACCTTACTCTGCCGAAAAGGTCAATCTTGAACTGCTGAGGAATGAGTGCATACCTACAATCTGCTGGGGATAGGTGTACACACTCCACCTGCACACTCAATCTTAATTCCACCTACTGGGGATGAATGAGTCTCAACTACACATCTTCTTTCTGTGGGAATATGGTGATCTTAACTGGAACAGATCAGATGTGCCAAGTGTGTCCGGACTCCAGGTTTTCTGTGAAAGGTCAGGTACCGCTGATGTTGAGAAATGTTCTGTCTAAATACAAGTCAGAGGATAATTTCTATGACTTCCTGATGTTCATCTTGAACTTGAAGGTTGACTAAACTTGCTTGAATAACTCTGATAAGCTCTGAAAATGTAGGATTCTGTAGAAGTCTTCCTCGAAAGGGAGTTTGAAATCTTTGTACCTTGATGGTTTGATATGAACTACTTCAACATTTTGAACCTCGAAGGGCGTTGGATAAGGATAGCTTTTTGTGCTCTTGGGGAATGATTGCCCCAGCCTTGTAATGCCTTTGCCTCTGACTTTGAGAGATTTATCGAATCTTGACCTGATTGCCCCAGATTAACCGACCATCGAATGGCTGACTCCCTTGATATGATCATCTGATATAGCTTGCCCCTGCTCCACGGAGTCCTCAGGCGTTCTGCATTCTATCCTGATCAAACTTTCCACTGTGGAAACTCTCCTGATGTCAAGTGCTTACTCACAAGTAAAACAAATTGTTCTGCACAAAAGATATATTAATGCAATGCATATGGAAGTTTTGAAATCCAAGTTTGTTCATTGGAAAAAAGTTGTGACATATAGTGGACGAATCACTTATCAGAATGTCAACCTTAGTACCAACATGGTAAGAAGGATCCTTTTAGGAGTCAGTTTCGACGCGATCTTTACTGAAGTATGCTTTCGAAACAAACCTGCTTCAATTAGGTCTTTTAAAGGTTGTAACATGGTCAGGCTCACGGTTTGAAAGAAAGGATATAAGGCTCAAAATTTGTTTTAACCCACCCATTCTCCTTGACGTTCTCCGATCCTATATTCATCTAGTTCAACATAAGCTCTAACCTCTCAAAGGTTGAATGAGGAGCGATGGTTCAGGAAACCATAAGTTTTTGGAGTGACAGTCACTCGCTTTTTCGTCTTTGGTGTACCTGGAGTCACACGACCTGTTTTTTGTCATTTTTTGGATTTCTCTATTTTTGCCTGGACTGACTCTTTTGAGTTTCTTTTGATTTCAAAGTCCAGCGGGATGCCCTAATTTTTTCCTAAGTCGCTTGTTTCAAGATTCGACTTAACGGGCTTCTTCTTTCGATTTTTTTTTCTTTTCTTTTTTATTTGAACAAATCGTGTGACTCTGACTTGTCTGACTTGTTTGAAAAGATTGTGACTGTCTCACTCATTGGTTGGTGATGGATAACCACTGTGGTTTTTTAGGCACGACCTCTAGAGGTGTGATTGATCCTCGAACGGGAACACTCCTTTTGCAATTTGGACGCTCGGTCAAATTACCTGACACCTACCCAGCCCCGGGTTAAGATTGAGGTTTTTTCGTTTTTCAGAAAGAAACTCCTACTACTAGGCTCAAAGGGGTTGACAAGGGATTATCATCCTTATATCTCCAGTGTTTAGGAATTTGAAACAATGTCTGTACATCATCAGCAGGTTTCATTCAAAAGCATACAATCGGAAGCTTGCACATTTTTCAACTTCGTCATCCTCCCTCGGATTCCGCTTAAACAAGCGTTTGACATCAATAAAAAGCAATTAGTGAACACGAATGGATTTAATCAAAAACATGCATATTCATTTCATTATTATTATCAATTGAAAACAACAAGTTTTACAAATGAAATTTGCACTTAAACAGAAAAGAAACTACAAATGCAAAGAAATGACATGATAACAAGATTTCCAACTTCTGGGAACTGGGCTTTCAAATCTGGATTTGTTGCTGAATCAGCCATTTTCATATTTGCTCGTCGAAGTCAGTCTGATACTCTTCTGAACCTCTGCCCTCGGTAAATTCGTCCACAATATTAACTGTTGGACCCACATGACTGGATGAAGGAGGATTATTGATCTAGATTCCCTGAGGTGTGATAGAGAACATATTGGAGTCAAGCAGAGTTTGAATCTTGCTTTTAAGCACCTTACAGTTTTTGGTTGAATGCCCCTGTGCCCCAGCATGGTACTCACAGTGGGCGTTGGCATTAAAACCTGGCGGATATGGAGGAATCTCTAGATCGATCTTCTTTGGTACTATCAATCCACCTCCGATCAGATCTGGTAGCATATGATTGTATGACATAGGCAACCGAGTGAAAAGCCTCTCTGGCTTCCTTGGTCTTTGTCGGGCGTGCTGACACGGTTGACGACGGTATGACTATTGACTCTGGAGGGGAAATGATATCTGATGCAAAGACCTAAGAGATTGTTGACTCTGAACAATTGAAACATCTAGAGAGTGAGTCTGAAGTATTGGGGACTTCACTTGTTCAATTACTTTCATCATCAAGCTTGGCCTAGGAACAGGCAACAGATGTGGGCATGGAGATTCTGAAATCACAGATTTCAAGACACACTCCTGACCTGATGTAGCTTCAGGGAAGAATACCAGAATATCCACCTCTTTTGCGGTGAATGGAATAAGACCACCTGGTACGCTTACGCTGCCGGGCGTGAATTCAACTGCCTTTGAATAGATTAAGTCCTAAACTTTGTGCTTAAAAGCTTTGCAGTTCTCGATGGTATGCCCCGGTGCCCCAAAGTGGAAATCATAGTGGGCACTTGCATCATAGCCTGGTGGTAGCTTATCAGTCAACGGAGACAGAGTCCGAAGTTTGACCAACCAAAGATGAAGCACGAGTTGCAATAACTGAACATAAGTCATAGGGATTTGGTCGATGATTCTGTCAGGCTGTTTCGTCCTTTGAGCATACCTCTTAATCTTAGGATGACCTTGGGGAACAAAAGGTAGCTACTGAGGGGGAAGTTCCGGGACTCAGGTTGTGCAGAAAATCTTCGAGTCACATCACATTTTAGGGAAGGTTGCTCGCCAAGACATCACCGTTTTGTGCCTACGTATCCTCGTCTGGTACGAGAAATCAGAGCAAACGTAGTTCGGGCTAACACGACCACATGTTGGTTCAAATGTTTTACCCGAGTAGGGATAAAACTTAGTTCTAGCAGTTAGGTGTATGCTGCTCGACCATTGGATACTTAGGCGTTACCTGTTTGCGGTAGAACCAAGAGTTAACAAAACTCTCTTTATGAAAATGGTTTCCAATAATCCCGAAGGATAAAAAAAGATTTGATGTTTATTTTTGAAGTCTTTAGTGCCACATGAATTACAAACACAACTCAATTCACTTCTTTCCTAAAAGACTTCAAAAACAAACATCAAATCTTTGTTTATCCTTCGGGATTATTGGAAACCATTTTCATAAAAAGAGTTTTGCTAACTCTTGGTTCTACCGCAAACAGGTAACGCCTAAGTCTCCAATGGTCGAGCAGCATACACCTAACTGCTAGAACTAAGTTTTAACCCTACTCGGGTAAAACATTTGAACCAACCTGTGGTCGTGTTAGCCCAAACTACGTTTGCTCTGATTTCTCGTACCAGATGAGGATACGTAGGCACAAGACGACGATTTCTTGGCGAGCAACCTTCCCCACCTTCACCCGTAGTTTTCCAAACTACGTTGACTCTGACTTTCCCATTGCACGAGGGAATACATAGGCATAGAGAGGCGATGCTCTATCCAGTCTCTTTTCTTTTCTTTTGTCCTTGTGATCCAGCCTTATAGATTAACACCCTTTTAAATAGACAACAAGCGTGGATCCCGTTGAGTACAACAGACGTGGGGGGTTCTCATACCTTCCCCTTGCGTAACCGACTCCTGAACCCAAGATTTGGTTGCGATGACCTGTCTTTTCCCTTTTTCGTAGGTTTTCTATGATCGTTTCCTTTCCCTCTCTTTGGGATAAATAACGAACGGTGGCGACTCTTCTGTCTTTGCCGGCCCTCTTCGCAGCGATGCGACAACTGGCGACTCTGCTGGGGAAAATGGAACATGCCAATCACGATTGGACTTATGCTGGGAAAACAGGCCCTGGACAACTTCCTGGAAAAGAACTTTCCTGGGTAATAATGCTCTGACGAGAACAGAAATCCATTCCACTGAGGATCAAATTAACTCCTGCTGAGAGAAAACGCCCTGGATGGCCTTCCAGGATACAACTCTTCTAGGGAACAAACGGCCCGGCTGGGGATAACAAACTCGCTCTACTGGGAAAATCAAAGACTCGACAGGGGAAACATGACCAATCACTGAAGTCGACCTTGTTCTACCTGGGAAAATCAACCCTGAATGGCCTCCTAGAACACTGAAATTCTTATACGGTACCAAGTACACAACTGGGAATAACCTCACTCTGCTGGAGATCAAAATCCACTCTGATGGGAATTACCGCTACCAGGGGTAAACGAATAAGATTTACCAGGAAATAAACCCAAACTCTCTCTGTTGAGGATAGCAATCTCTGAATCAACCCTATTCTGCGGGGGAGAAAAACTACTCTGTTGATTTCTCTGGGGATTACTCAATGAGGGAGTCAATATCGACATCCGCTTGGGGAAAGAAACAGAAGTTTAACTCTGAGGGGACACAAAGCCACTTATTTAGACGAGCTACCAACAATTTTATTAGGCATGACAACATGATCCATACCTACAGGTACCCACCCCGAATTTGACGGGGAAAACTCGCATTAACTGGGTTTGGGTTTTCCAGGATTATAAAATATGGGGACAGGTCGGGCAAGAGGGACACTGGTACTTACCTCGTTCATTTTATTATATACTTTATTATTCTAGTATTGATAATTTAGAATATTAAATATGTGGTTAATATTTTGATATTTTGATTTGCATTTATTATTTAAAATATTTGAAATGTATGCATAAAATTTTTTGAGAATTTTTTATATTATTATTTGTATATTAATTTTATGTTGTAAAAATAAATATTTTTATTTAAAAAATGATTTCACTAAAGAGATGGTGGCAGAGTGGGGATACCCGACCCGTTTGGGATAAGTTTAGGTTTTAATTCTCCATCCCCGATGGGGATTGGAGTGGGGAATGGGGATTATTTTGATATTAGGGTTTTGGTTTGGAGGAGATAAAAACCATTCCCGACCCACCCCGTTGCCATGCCTAAGTTGTATCAATCAGTTGTTTAATCTTCAACCTAAGGCTATTAATAAACATTTGCATCTGTTCAGTCTGGTCTAAGTTGTGAGTAGGACAAGCAACCAGTAACCTCTTGAATCTCTTATATGCATCACCCGATGGTTCACCCTCTTTCTACTTAAAACTCATGATATCATATCTTTTCTTGATATAAACGGAAGTGGGAAAATATTCATTAAGAAAAGTTATTTCCATCTGTTCCCAAGTAGTGATACTTCTAACAGGTAATGAATACAACCATTCTTCGGAATCTTCAGCTAGAGTGAACATAAACATTCTTAACATTTTGGCTTCTTCAATGTGCCCATTTATCTTCAAACTAGTGCTCATAGTAAGAATCCTTTGCAGATGTTTATTAGCATCTTCATTAATTTTATCTATAAAAGGTCTCTTTTCAAGTTGACAAATAGTTGTTGGGTGCAACTGAAAATTTGCAACATTCATTGGTTGATTTACTATGGTTAAATGACCCAATGGGGTGTTTGATCCTCCATAATCTCCAAGAAGTCTTTATTCTTTTTTCCGAGCTTGTCTGAGCCTAGCGTGCAATGTTCTTTTTAGTTCTATGTCAAAAGGAAAATCACCTGAGGGATTTCCTCGCATACAAAGATTGGACGAAGGTTAGTAGTAAACAAAAAATAGCTACAAAAACAAAATAAAAATAGAAACTGAAATTAAAAAATTTAGTTACAAAGAAACAAAATTTTAACTAAAATAAATTTATGAACTCTATAATCTTTGGCAGTCCTCGACAATGGCACCCAAATCTTGATCGATAAATTGGCAAATGCACTAATATTCTGATGTAGTAATACTGGGAAATCCCAAATATAGTTCTTAAGGACTGCTTGACGATACAAAGTTCCGGTTGTTCCTTAGTTAAAAAAAAAGCCTTGGGGTTTTGGATTAGGTATTGAAAAGTAGAAATTAAAATGCAACAAAAAAGTAAATAAAGCAGTTGAACATTTTAAAAGTGATTATGAGTGAACATGCCAGGGAAGGTGTGTGATTGGATTCATCAACAATAATAATTTGATCTTGTAACGACTTAGTTCAATAATACTGAGTATTGGTCCTTAAGGATGTTTACTCCTAAGTCCTTAGTAAGAAAACCTTTAATCATTCAAATTAATCCCTATGGCCATAGTGAATTACATATGAAATTAAAAATTATTTTAATCAAGAATATTCTAGTTTCCACCGCCTATGTGATATTTACTATGAAATGCTCACAATTAAGCGTTAATAATGGTTGTCAAACCTAAGTGCTAACCACATATCAAACTCAATTTGTCCGAGAGAGAAAGTATTAAGAACAAAAAGTAAGCAACTTAAATATCATCAAAATAAAGTCATTACAAGGTTCAAATCAGAATTGTAGCATAGATCTGAATCAGGGGCACCCTTTAGCATTAGGTGGTTTAGCTACTCATAGTCATAAAGAAAAACAAAATAAAAGTGTAGACATTACAAATTAATGGAAGAAAAGAGGTATTCAATCACTAAAGTTCATGAAATCATTGATCCACCATGAATTATTTAGTGCTCCAGCCTTCAAAATGCATTCATTGTACTAAAAAATCGTCCAACCCTTGGAAATTCGCATTTTTAGGCTAAATAGACAATTTGGGCATTTTTCAAATCTGGGTCATGCCATATGCGTATGGCCTCCACCTATACACGTATGTCTTCTTTTTTCACTATCTCATATGCGTATGGCCCATGGTAGGGTGTATGGCCCAACTGGAGCCATACGTGTAAGGCTCTTACTGTGTAGAAGGTGGCATGGCTGGCTGGCTTGCCTCATACGCGTATGGGCCTTCCTATATGCATATGAGCATAAGCTTGATTTTTCATCCATTTCTGGTGATACACGTATCCTGGGGGTATGGCTGATTGGCCGCACACGTATGAGACCCCTCATATGCGTATGGGCAAGAGATGTGCAAAATCTTCTCCTTTTCTCTCTTACTCATGCATCGTTATCTAGTTTCTTCTCTGAACAACTTCCTATTGAATCTTCATACCTGTAAACACATGAAACACTACATCAAGCGCGTAAAATAGTCCAGAATTAATAAAACCTCAACAAATTAAGACATGATAAAATCTACCAAAATAGGCTTAAACTACTGCCCAAACTCGGAGCAACTCACCTGTTTTAGGCATTTAAATGAAAATAAAACTAACACAAATGGTGAGTGATCAGCATGCTAATATTTATTCAAGTGTGCATAATCATAAACTAAGAATTCATTATGAATTAATCCTGTTGAAAGCATAAGTGTAGAAGCAATACTACTCAGATTCTAGTTGATCAGAATCTCAATATATTCATCAGCATCTGAAGGTTCAGATTCTGGTATGCTGTTCCAACATCTGATGAAAGCTCAGACTCTAAAGGTTTAAGGAGTGTCTAGTCCATACTCTGCACTAAAGCTGACCAGTCTTGTCATAGTGACAGATTTCTGGACAGAGTCAACAAGGGTTTGGTTTTACAAGGCTTAAGGAAGGCGATATGACCTCTTAAGTCTGTACTACCTTTTGGTATATACCTAGTTATTTGAAAGGTGTTATGGACATTGCTTTTATTCAGTGAACACTACTTCTGATCATATACAAATAACCATGTTGCTTGAGTTATTTACACATACTCATTCCTACCTCGTTTAAACTGTTATGGTTGTCGTTTCAAATAGAGTGGCTACAAAATATGATTTAAATATCTATTTTGCATCAGCTTTAAATCTACCTTGGAACTAGTTCTTCATCTCTTCAAGGATATGAAGAAACAACTAACTATGTTGATTATGTTGATCAAGCTTATGAATATTGGTTCGTTGGTTATTGTTGAAAAACTTTGAAAGTGCTAAGATTCAAATATTATGAAAGTCTTTGAATAAGCTGTCAACAGAACCACACAACATAAAAAGCATCTAATACAAGCAAGAACACATTTATATATTTGTTAGCTTGTACATAAGTTCCTAATATTTCTTATCATTTTTTATCTTAGAAATCTTAAAGACATCAGAACCTATGTTATGACTGTGCACCTCTGATAAGTTTATCAAGTGCATTTATATTTACTATACTAAATTGCGTTTTAGAATATATAAATGTCTCAGACTGAGTGTTTTAGCAGGAAGTCTTGAACTGTGGGTTTAAACAGGAAGTCTCATTCTAGATTGATTGAGCAGGAAGTCTTGAACTGTGGGTTTAAGTAGGAAGTCTCATTCTAGATTGATTGAGCAGGAAGTCTTAAACCGTGAGTTTAAGCAGGAAGTCTAATTCTAAATTGATTGAGCACGATGTCTTAAACCAAGGATTTAAGCAGGAAGTCTCATTCTAGTTTGATTGAACAAGAAGTCTTGAGTAGTTGGCTTAAGCAATTGTAATCTAATTGATTATAGTAAAAAGCTCTTGTTGAGGCAAAGGGACTGGACTATACTCGGGTTAAGAGGAACTAGGATATATTGCATGTCTCGTTATTTACTTATGCCTTTATAATCAACTGTGCAACAAACTCTGAAGTCAAAATCTAATTTGATTCAACCTCTTACTTATTTCAGAATTTGAGCTTGATATCTTAGGTTCTGAAACAGGTTTAAGAAAAATAAGTAAACTTTCCTATACACAATTTGTAACACCTTTTTCTACCCCACAGATATTACGGTAAAAATAACACAGATTTCAGAGTAAAATATTAAATTTCATAAAAAGCCACCAAAAAGGGCGTACATTTCTCATGTTACTCAAATTAAGTCAATGCTCCGTGTACAACGAGTTTTCTCAAAATACCACAAACTACACAAAACAGCGGAACTCAAAGGCCTAATCAAGGTTTTCCTCATACGGGAAGATAATCAAAATAAAATCAATAAACATAACTCAACTCAAGACCCCCAACCCGATGTTACATTATCAGAGCAAGACTCTCTAAGTTGACCAAAGGCCAACAACTCAAAACTTCAAAAGTCCTCAACGACATCCACGGCTAAATCTGGTATCTACACGTTACCCACGTGGAGGTAACATTCAAATAGGCAGGGTGAGTAAAACGATTCATAATGATCAATGTATAAAAATCAACATATAAATGGCATCATAATCATATTCAACCTTCATATTCATCAATAGGCCTCGAAAGCCACAACATCATAATTTATACAAAAAGACTCATAAATGCAATGCAACAAGACTCAATGCATGTGGTACCAATCATCACAACATGATGGACACTGGGCCATCAACCCTCCATAGATCACCATCAATAGGATCGATTCTACTAGAGAACCGGAGCACATCAAAATACTTCACATCCGCACAGTGGCACAGTGGGATTGAAGCCAAAGTAATCGAGGTCCTGAACCGAAATCCGGATGCACGTGAATGCATGATACACACGTCACAAATCATCCTCATAATAACATCATAGGTGCATCATCATTCATCATCAAACGTCATAGCTCATCATATTCATCATCATCAAACGTCATAGCTCATCATAATAATCATCATCATACGCCATGTCATCATAACTCATCATAATAACCATCATCATACATCATATCACCATAATTCATCATAATAATCATCATCATACATCATATAATATCATCATATAATTATTTATAAATTACGTAGCGCTCACAGTCATACTCATATTAGTTCATCATATTATCACATATTATCACCTATTAATTCATAATTATACTCGCGGTAATCCTCATACCATCGCCTATTAATCACATAAACTTCACAGTCCTACTCATATTAATTTATCATATTATCACGTATTATCACAGTTACCCTCATGGTAATTCATCAGGAAAATCGTAGCATCAAAACATCAAGACATCACTGAACCAGAACATGATTCATTAATAGAACATATACACAATTGACTTATCAAACATAATTAGATATACAAATATTTGGAAACCAATTCCCTTATCTATAATATGTTATAACTTTATTTATTAGCTTTCCAACGGTTCGAACGCGGCCAAAACGAACTTACGGATCAAAAGTTACGTCCTAAACAATTTCGACCGAAAACATGAACAGGCGTGACGGACAGCAAAACGCTGTTATGCTCCAGAACCTAAATCAACCCAAAAGTCCACACGATTCACTTTTCCAATGCCCCAAAACATCCCTAAATCATCCCTAAGGTCCTACAACGATAAAGGCACAAAACCTACGGTTTATTAGGCCAATCCCGTAACATATTCAGCCCTAAATCACAATTTTCCTACAATTACCCTGCAGGCATCTGAGTTACTCACTATCAAATATTCATATTGGGTTAAACAAAGTTCAATCAGCTTTTTGGCCACGAAGGCCTAGGTTTCTGTTTCCCCCCATCAATTCACATTTAGATTTGCAATTACAGGTTTAGGCCATGAAGGTCAAAGATCACTATTTCTCATCTCTACCTTTAACATCCCTACGGTTACAATCTCCATGATAAATTTAAGCCACGAAAGTCATAGATCACTTGTTCTCATGTCCTTCTAATCTTCCTTAACCCAAATAAATCTCCACGAATAAATCCCCACGTTCAAAATCTTAATAATTGATTTAGGCCACGAAGGCCAAAATCCTTTTTTCCCATAATTCTCCATAAAATCCTTAAATCAACCATAATCACATCGAAATCTACACATAGAAAATTATGAAAAGCTATACTCCTCATACCTTAAACGTCGATTCAAAGCCTTCACGAATCTGTAAGGGAATAAGTCTTCACGAATCTGTCAAGGAATCTTTCAACGCTTCCGCCTTCAATTTCCTCTTCAGAGCTCTCTGGCCTCAGTTCTTCACGGTTAACACAAAATGAATCCTAAAACCCTTCAAACCTCCCTTTTTGTTAAACCTAGACTTGGACCAAATAATTGGGCTTTCCCCATAATGCCCTCACTTACTCCTCTCAAATGTCCCAATTACCCTTCTTTCACTTTTATTTATTTTAATTTATAATAATATTAATAAATTAATATTATATACTACCAATTAAATAAATAACCCACAAATTGTATAATTCTCAATAATCCACACAACACACCAAAAATCATCGAAAACACCTAAAATACGAATATTTTCAATTAAATAAATAAATTAAAATAATCTGATTAAAATTGAGGTGTTACACAATTCAAATGATCAATTTACATATTCAATACACTTGAAAAATGGTCCATTTGAGATTTATCAATAAGTTGTTGTGGTTTTGCTTGCATTGCAATGCCAAAGGCATTTAAAAATGAATTTGAGGAAGCTGGATGAAAGGTGGGGCAGTCTCCTATTTTCAACAAGGTTGTTGCAACTAATGAGATTATTAAGGTAGTAAATAAAGGATACTATAATCACAGTTCAACAAACCTATCGATGTTTTTAATTTATGGTTTTTCGGCTAACTACTACTAACCAAGTTAAAAGTCAATAAATTGTAAATTTTTATAAAAAGTGATACTTTTCTGTTGGATTTTGACTTTGCAGTTGCTGTTAGATTTAAAGGATAATAAATTGATTAAAATTGTTGGTATTTCGATTGAAGTGATATAATGGTCTACATTGATGTAGTGATTTTATGTTTAATGTCTAACCAATACTTGAGTTTTATGCTTGTAAGAATAAAATGCGTACGATAACAATTAAGCTAACTTGTGCGCCCGCACAGATTTTTAATTAGTTGATTAGAAAACACTATAAAAATAGGTTATAGATACTCAAATATTCATAATAGTGTTCATACTATATCCCTTTTATCTTAATCATAATATATTCATTTTATATTGCATGTTTATTAATCATAATCATGTATCTTTGAAAAAAAAAATGTTTCTTAATTTTAAAACATAAGTTAACAAATGAAAAATATTTAAGCAAATGAATTCATCATGTTTTGCTTTATAAGGTAACTATATAATAAACAACTAAGCCTACATCATTTTCACTATTACATATTCATTAAATTAATAGAACTTTTTTTTTATATTTTAGTTTTCAAAACATATTAAAATAAACTATCAAACAATTTTTTCCAATTTCTCTTTGATTAAACACATTTAAAAAATAATATTATCATACATGATTTTTAGAACCATTAATTATTATGTGTAAAAATAGGTCTTAAATATTAATTTATAAAATTATTTATAAGAACTAAAAAATAAAACACAATCAAACAACTTCATGATGAGATAGAGTTTTGAAAGAGATGCCCATTATTAATAAGGCCATGTTTGACATGCATTATAACAACCCGTATAATATATATCAGGAATAATATCATACAAGTGTTATTATTTGGTACTGACACAATCATAAGTGTCTATTGGCATCATTTACATACTTTCCAATTAAATAAAATAAAATACCTCATATGGTACAAGATATGGAAAGTAGCAAAAATAAAAATCTAAGATCTAAGTACAAGATTCACAATGGAAAATCACAATAAAAGCTTCTCTTGAAACATCAATGCCCAACACCTCTTGTGTACTAAACCTGCAAATAATACCTGAATATCAACAACAATATTGGGGTGAGATAATAATCTTAGTGAGTTCCCCTATCTTATGGATTCACTCGGCTCTATAGAGTTCTAAATGAATCCTAACTCAAGTTTTCAAAAGCTAAAGACTTAAGCAACTATGGAATTTTCGCATTGTATGAAAACAAGTACATTTGAGTTCGTCAACAAGTCAAATAATCACTAGTTCGTAAGTAGTACCAAGGCATCTTTATCCAGCAAGCCCCACGTCTAGGGTTATCGACAGGGGTCACGAATCCTCGTATCATACTTTGAATTTCTTGAGCTCTTCAAATTCTTTTATGGGACTCTAACTCATTTGACTGCACTACGGGACTCTAACCCATTTGGTTGCACTACGGGACTCTAACCCATTCGGTTGAACATATGGGATTCTAACCCATTTAGTTGGCGCGAAGTATCGAAGCATTCATCCCAATCTTACACTATATAAATATCATAACTTGGGATAACACAATCAAAGAGTTATTTCCGACTACGAGATTAAATAGAAACACAACGTGATTGTATTTGGAATTTACAAGGTGATCACATTCACCTTAATCACATAACAACACAACATGTTCCATGCAAAGCATATTATTCATCAATCCTGTGACTACTTGTTTGTTGCACACACCGCAGTACAATCATGTCCAAGTATCACTATCTAAACCATTTAACATTCAAATTATCTTACTAAGTCATTTACCTAGTTATCTCCTAGATTTTCTCACTCATCTTCATAGGATTTTAAGTATATTATTTCACAATCAAAACATCCTATCCATATATATATATATATATATATATATATATATATATATATATATATATATATATGTGTGTGTGTGTGTGTGTGTGTGTGTGTGTGTGTGTGTGTATGTGTGTCTATATATATATATATATATATATATATATATATATATATATATATATATATATATATATATATATATATATATATATATATATATATATATATATATATATATAAAATAGCATAACACCATACCAAACATGAAGCACATATAGTATATAAACAAGTCAAACATAATTAACTCACTTAAGGCATATAATCATCATTATTATCTACCAAGTATTCTTCGTTGGTTCATGGTCTCTCCTCACCATACAATGACTCATTGTATCATCTTTCCAATGCTTCAAGTATCATATCAATCAGTCCAATCATCATATTATTCACATTCATTTCAATTTCTTGTCTATCTTATCAATCAATGGAGTATATCCATGTTTTACTTCACTATCACATATAGCATTGAAGAATCTTTTCAACGCTTCCGACCGTGCCTTATTCCAAGTTACGGTTCTCAAAATATGGGAAAAATAAGAATCAAAGATTCTGCATACTGTCATGGTCACCCGGTGAACTGAAGGCGAGCTTTCCAGGAAAACTGGGGCCGAGGTAAGCTATTGGAAACACGCTCCGGGCTATCCCAACAAAGACCTTACGAGACTATCTCGCCCGACGAAGCTGACATAACCCAGAATTCCCAAAACAGGATTTGGAAGGGGGAAAAGGCCAAATTTCTCACACCCATTAATGTAATGCATCCAATAACCTAATTTAGCATGGTTTAACATATATAGGCATATAAATCATAAAAATCATCATGAACTCAACAATAACAACAATAAGCAACATCAATCCAATCATCAACACAAACACTAACCCAATGTTTTCATGATTTTCCCCCAAAGATACACTATTTGTGGAACTCACCTTGTCACATGGAGATGATGAAGATGATGGAGAAATTGAGATGAGAAGATGGTGGTGATGATAGGTTTCCATAGTCTTCATTTTTCTCTCTTTCTTCTCTTATTTACTTTTCTCTTCTTTTCTCTTTTCTGATAACTCTCTTCCTTTTTTATTTTCCATTTTTCTTATTTCTACCACATACACATATATAATATAACATATAAATAATATATATTATAATATTAGGTAGTTATATAAAATATCTCAATTGGTATTTTATCGTCTAGCACCAATTGACCAATTATTAATGTTACCAAAATGCTGGCTCTCATACTTATTAATGTTGGTCTGTCTCTTTTATTAATAATTAATCTCTTCAGAGTTTAGTGGTTACTCTATTGGTCTCAACTGATAAAATTTATAGCACTTAAGAGCTCTAACTATTCTAACTGACAAAATATAGAGTACAAAGGAACTCAGTTGATCTTAATTGACACCCAATTGAACACTTAAGGGAATATGGGATATTACATTCTCCCCCCTTAAATTGAAATTCGCCCCCGAATTTCCTCTACTCAGCAAATAAAACTTCTTGCACCATTGTCCCATTTCAACACTTGACTTTGTTTTAGTTAAAATTTCTGACATATTCAATCATTCAACTAGTGTTCACTGGAAAATTTCCTTCTTTCATAAATTCTCAAAACTTCCTAGTCTTGACCATACTCTTATTCCAATATTTGATTAACTTCAAACCTTGCTCATACTTAATTCACCTAACATGTCGTTTTGAAACAATTGGTCTCTTTTCTTCTGGAATCTACAACTCCATATTTTTTTACTGAGTCGCGCAAAGCATAACCACGACATCTCATCTTGGTTCAGATAACCCACACTCTTCAAATCTTCAAGAGATAATTTGCTTATTCCTTTACTACACGCAATACTGACGACTCTTATCTTATAAATCCTTCAATAATTAAGACAAATTTATAATTCACTAATTGACATCCTTATCAATACCACTTGACCTAATACTATATAATGCAAGCGTCTACGCCTGATCCTTCACTTCTCTCGTACTACCCCAATAAGAAAACACCCTAGGCACTAGATTGTCTTACTTCCATCCTTACGAGCAACCACCTCTCTGATCCCCATAAACTTGATTTAGCTCTTTTATCCATCACCTTCCACTTATCTACTCTGATTCCAAAAATGGAGCACGTCGAATTCCTAGGCACTACTGGTTAGCTAACAGTCTGCATAGAAAATTACACTTATCCTCTAGAGTGTGCACCACCTAAAACATTACTAGAACCTTACTACCATCCATTAGTATAATAACTTCCTTGTTGACACACAAAAGGTTAAAATAAGACTAACACTCTCTGGTAGATAGATATGCAGGAGTCACACGACTAAAACCATAAAAAGTGTACAACCTTGATTCATCCTTAGCTCGAAGTAATTTACCCAATTTAGTTTGACAACTTCTAATTCTGGTTACTACATCCCATATCAAATCTTCCTAAAGGGTTATGATTCATTTAAGGTTTTTGCTGACACATGATTTCGATCAACACAAAATAATACTATAAAGGAACTTCAAATAATCAAGGAGACACCACTTCCAAATAACATAAGCAATGTAAAATGTAACTGTGAGTTTCCATGTTACTCACAGGGTCACACACAACATCATACACACATATGGAGATAACATTGCACTTCCTATCTAAATTCACTCATCTCAATTGTCCTGTTCCATTTCTTGCAACTCTAGTTTGTGTTCTCTTTCACATATGATCTAAGTCACGTGCTTAAATTCAGAAAAATCTCATTCTTACTCCTTCTTCGAAGTACAACTCACGAATCCTTTCAATTGGGTAAAGCATAATTGCACACATCATTTACCATTCTCATGAGGTCTACCTCTGACACCATGTATCTGGGTGAACTTTCTACATGTCGTATCCTGACTATCCACTTATACTTTACTAACGTTTACAAGATACCAAACAGATCTCTTGGGATCACCACTCGATAAGTCCTCTCCAATTCTTCCTTATCAAAAATTTATGTTGACAACCTTTCTAATAATTCATACTCTAACACCATACTCCAGCCTTATACATATCTGATCTACTTAATACTTTCACCCATCTAACTTCCATTCACTCCTGCTCGCGATAACACATGACTAAGGAACTCCGCTCTGGCCATGAAGACTTAATATGATAAAATGTACCAGAAGTTTCATTAATCCTTGTGGAGTATAAGAATCATTAAGGATATTGTCGATAAACACCATTACAACACAACTTGTGATACTTACATAAAGGGAAACAACACAATTTATAACTCAACATCAAAATCACAACACCACAATCATTACGTCATCTAAGAGGTATCATGAACAAACCACGTCAAGTATACTACCTCACTCTCTCACTTGATTCCTTTGTGAAAATCAAGGTAATAAACTTTACTAGTCCAACAAAAGGTAGATTTGGAATACTTCGACCATTTACAAATACGTAAAATTCTCCCACTCTTGACAACCAAGATAATACACCCTCTTGAAGAACCTTGACATCTACCACACGCATTTTAACTCAAACTATGTTCCAACCTAATATCCACTGAATACTTCATCATACAGAATCCACTTATCTAAACGATTCGTAACAAAGAACTCTTATCAACTACCTACAAGACCACCCAATATAGTTCGTTCCATGATTCACACTTAGAACCATACTCATCCTTGGTTTGTCTTTCGGTACTTACCACATAATTAAACTTTTCAAGACACAAGACTCACTGCTCGAAAGAAGAAGTGTGACACTTCACCACTTAACCCAACGAACGATAACTAATTACACATACGGGTAACCACAATGCTACTATCACATGATCCTCTTAATACCAATATGTAACTTTCCCCACTCCACTTCACACTATAAAAGTATTCATATATGAACAATCATCAATTACGCATTCCTACTTAGCCTCTATAAAATCTTAATATCTCCCTTGTCTCTTTATCTTAAGTGCATTCAATCACAATAATCATATTGCAAGGTTTACACTGCTCCCAACTCTGCATTTACTTATCTTTTAAGGTAATTCTCTTAACTCCTATTATGAAACAATTATAATAGAATTCCTCGAATGCAAATTACTTACTCTTTTCCTCAACACATGTCTCCTTCAACCAATTCCCTTAGAACTTCTGATGATCTGTGATGTTTGTCTATCTCTTCGATACAAATATCTTACAACTAATCCTTTGGTAACTCAACATTTCCCATGATGTCATCTTACTAACACTGAATCTCTGACGAATTATTCTGAACTCGATCTCTCTTCTAAGACTGAATATACTTGATTTATCTTTCACCCTTCGTCTGGTGCATACATGTTTCACTTGGAATATGTAAACATATCCTTGAGTTTCTTCTCACACTTTACCACTACCTTAGATTCCCAACAAAATTTAAACGTCCTTATCTCTCAAGCTCTCAACCATCTGGAAGGTACTATTCTAAACATACTCCTTAAAGTACTTCTGTTCTTCCAAGACGTTCTTGTGACCTTAGAAGTTGAAACACTGATTCACCATCTCACTTCCAGACCTTATGTCATACTTATAATAAAACCATCCTTTCTTCTTCACTGTATGGAATTTCTTACAACACTTATTCCATACCAGAGAGCCAATCTTGTTCTACTAGCAGATTCACATATTTTTAAAACTCCGAAAATTCATCCGATTGAAATTCTTAACTTCTCAACTTCATCAATTCTACAAGATTTCTTGGACCATACACTACTCTTCAATTCCACATTACCCGAATCCCAATTCCTACAGAAACCTCAACTGAGCTGACTAGTTCTCCTTACTTGCTAACTCTTGGTCTGAGCCTACCCTCAAAGCAAAATTTCCACCAACACTTCGGAGTCCTTATGGTCACTCAACCATGATCCTATCTACCATGTATATATCATTAGGTTGATCGGGCTTGATACTACATACAATGATATTAAGAATCATGTTGGTAAAACACACATATGAAGCAAGAATATATTTACTTATGATATTTCAAGGCTAGGTCGAGAATCGACCGCTTTGACACCAACTATGATAACCCGTATAATATATGTATCTAGAATAATATCATATAAGTTTTTTTATTTGGTACTGACACAATCGTAAGTGCCTATTGGCATCATTTACATACTTGACAAATTAAACAAAATAAAATGCATCACACGTACAAGATATGAAAAGTGCCAAAAATAAAAATTAAAGATATAAGTATAATATCCGTCATTTTACAAGATTCACAGCGGAAGGTCACAATAAAATCTTCCCTTGAAACATCAATTCCCAACCCCTCTTGTGTACTAAACCTGCAAACAATACCTGAAAAGCAACAACAATTTTGGGGTGAGATAATAATCTAACTGAGTTCCCCTATCCTATGCACTCGGCTATACAGGGTTCTAAACAAATCCTAACTCAAGTCTTCAAAAGCTAAAGACTTAAGCAACTAGAAGATTTTCGCATTGCATGGAAACATGTACACTTGAGTTCATTAACTCGAACAATTACTAGTTCGAAAACTGTACCAAGGCATCTTTCCCTGGCAAGCCCTACATCCAGGATTATCAACACGAGTCATGGATCCTTGTATCATTCTTCGTCTTTCTTTAGATCTTCAAATTCTTCTATGGAACTCTAACCTATTTGGTTGTACTATGGGACTCTAATCCATTTGGTTGAACATATGGGACTCTAACCTATTTTGTTAAACATATGAGACTCAAACCCATATGGTTGCACATATGGGACTCTAATCCATTTGGTTGGTATGAAGTATCAGTGCATTCATCCCAATCTTACTCTATATGAGTATCATAGCTTGGGAAAGCACAATCAAGGGGTTGTTTCTCACTACATTATTAAATAGAAACACAACATGATTGTATTCGATAATTACAAGGTGATCTAATTCACCTTAATCACATAACAACATAATATGTTCCATACAAAGCATATTATTCATCAATTACGCGACTACTTGTCCATTGCACACACCGCGGTACAATCACATCCAAGCATTACTATCTAAACTATTTCATATCCTAATTATCTTACTAAGTCATTTACCTAGTTATCTCTTAGGTTTCCTCACTTAACTTCATAGGATTTTAAGCATGTCATTTTATAATCAAAACATCCAATACATATATATATATATATATATATATATATATATATATATATATATATATATATATATGTATATATATATATATATATATATATATATATATATATATATATATATATGTGTGTGTGTGTGTGTGTGTGTGTGTGTGTGTGTGTGTGTGTGTGTGTGTGTGTACACACACACACACACACACACACACACACACACACACACACACACACACATATATATATATATATATATATATATATATATATATATATATATATATATATATATATATATATATATATATTTAATAACATAACACTATACCAAATATGAAACACATACAGTACATAAACAAGTCAAACATAATTAATTCACTTAAGGCATATAATGATCATTATCCTCTATCAAGAATTCTTGGTTGGTTCATGGTCTCTCCTCACTATACAATGGCTTATTGGATCATCTTTCCAATACTTCAAGTCTCATATTAATCAGATTCTTGATTCTTGAACTATGGTGGAAATAAGAATCATATTATTCACATTCATTTAAATTTCATTTCTATCCTATCAACCAATCACATATATCCATGTTTCTACTTCACTGTCACATGGTGCATTGAAGTATATTTCAACCGCTTCTGACTGCGCCTCATTCTGAGTTACAGTTCTCAAGATATGGGAAAAACAATAATCAATAATTATGCATACTGTCATGGTGGTTCGACAAACTGAAGGCGAGCTCTCCCGGAGAACTAAGGGCTAGGTAAGTTAGCAACAACATGCTTTGGGCTCGCTCAGAGAAGATTCAGCAAGAACAGCTCGCCCCGGGCTCGCCTGACGAAGCTTACAGAACCTAAAATTCCCATAATGTGATTTGGGAGGGAAAAAGGCCAAATCTCTCACACCCATCAATGTAATGCATCCAATAACCAAATTTATCATGGTTTAACATATATACACATAGAAATCATCAAAATCATCATGAAATCAACAACAACTTATAAGCAACATCAATCCAATCATCAACGCAAAGCCCAACCCCAATGTTTTTATATTCCCTTCAAAGCTACACTATCTATGAAACTCACCTTATCACACGGAGATGATGGAGAAATTGAGATGAGAAGATGGTGATGATGATGAGTTTTCATAGTCTTGCTCTTCCTTGAGCTTTCTTTCTTTTCTTCTTTTTCTCCGTTCTTTTTCCTCTTTCTCTCATTCTCCTCTTCTCTACTTTTCTATTCTTTTCTCTTTTCTGATAACTATCTTCCTCTTTTCTTATCCACTTCTTTTTCTTTCTACCAGATACACATATATAATATAACATATAACTAATATATATTATAATATTAGGTAGCGATATAAAATATTCTAATTGATATTTTGTCTTATAGAACCAATTTACCAAAATGTCTCCTCTCATACTTATTAATTTTGATCTATCTCTTTTATTAATAATTAATCTCTTCAGAATTTATTGGTTACTCTATTGGGTCCAACTGACAACATTTAGAGCACTTAAGAGCTCTAATTGTTTTAACTGGAAAAAGATAGAGTACATAGGAACTCGGTTGATCTCAACTGACACTCAATTGAACATTTAAGGGAATATGAGATATTACCTGCATGTTTTTGAGCTTATAGCTTATAAATTCATATGATAATCAAAAATTTGTTTGATAAGAATCTTTTTATCACGAACCTATTACTTATTTTCTAAACGCTACTTCAAATAGCATTTTAACTTTGTCGCTTGCGCGAAAATAAGGTGCCGGCAAAACAGAAGAGTCGTCACCTTTCGTTATTTATCCCTTAGAGCGGGAAAGGAAACGATCGGAAAAACCTGACGAATAAGGGTAAGACAAGGTCATCGCAACCATTGTCTGGGTTCGGGAGTCGGTTACGCAAGGGGAAGGTATTAGCACCCCTCACGTCCGTCGTACTCGACGGGATCCCCGCTTGTTTGTTTACTTGGACGGGTTGGTTATAATCTATCTACCTATCAAGGCTGGCTGAAAAAGAAAAGAAAAATGACTCGGCAGAGCGTCGCACTTTATGCCTACGTATTCTCATCAGAGAATGAGAAATCAGAGTCAACGTAGTTCGGCCTACGAAGGGTTACGGGGGAAAGGTTGAAGGTTACTCACTAGGACGTCGCATCCTATGCCTATGTACTTCCATACTGTATGGAAGATCAGAGCAAACGTAGTTCGGGAAACTACGGGTTATTTCCTGAAAGAAGTGTTTTTTATTGTGTTTGCAATTTCAACCGCACTAGAGACTATGACCTGAGAGTGAATGCGTCGCATGTCACCCAAAGGGTACCATACTAAACATTCAGACTGTGGAAAAGAAACTCTCCCACAATCCTTTCTCAGATAGCTTAAGGCTCGTAACGTACGAAAGAAATCATTCATGATTACTGTATCTTAAACTGCTTTGAGATGAGAAGAGAACAGGCCCAACTAGGAGGGAGACTATCAAGTCCTACTGTTGTCATGCCATGGATTCATCCTATGGTTGAGGTTTGAACAGGGAACTCCTAGATGTTGTCATGCATAGGTTTCAACCTAAAAGTCTATCATCAAATCCTTATCAAAGGAAATGAGAGTCCTAAGGGATCATGTCAATGATACACCAAAACAGACAAAAGCATCAGCTTTAACAGTAAAATGCATGCAATGCAAGTGAGGGAGGAAATGTGTGTGGGGCTTCAGCCTCCACAAGCTCGTCTCGACCTCAAGCCAGTCATGAAATAACAGTAATCATACTGAAAATAAACAACATGCTATCAAGCACTAAACAGTAAACTGTAATCATACAGATAAAAGAAATGAAATCATGCTATCAAGCAAAATAACCACATAGGCAAGGGAGCTGGGCTCTACCGAATACCCGCAAGCAAAGCCACACAGTAACAATACAAGCAGATGCACTCATGCTCTTAGATTGAACTTATTCTAGATGACCTTAAGTCTAATGCAGCAGACAAATCAGACAAAACAAACAATACAGAAAAGAAAAAAACAGGAGAAAGCCTCAGTTCCTCCAGCAGCTACTCAGTCTTCAGACTTCAGAGATCACTTGCTTTCCAGGTATCAACCCTACAACATGAGTATCAACTCATCTTCTCCCTTGAGCTTCAGCTCCTTTGATTAGCTCCACCTTCAGGCTTCACTATCTTCAGGGATCTTCAAGCATCAACTTGATCTTCACAAAGTCTTCAGACTTCAACAATCTTCAAGTAATCATCCTCTTCAAAGCTTCAGCTTCTATCTTCAATGGCTCACATGCTCCAGCAAACAAGATTCAGTCAACAAGATGAGGTGAGGATGTTACAGTGCTCACTGACTTCCAAAGGATGCCATTGAGGACTTAACATCAAAGGGAAATGCTCTCTCAAAGTTCTACCTTATAGGGCAAGGTCACTAATCCCTCCAAAGGAGAGAGGTGAATACCCTTAAGGGACTTTATGTCACAGAGAAGGAAGGAGGTGAACAAGACACTCCTTGTTTATTGAATAAAAGCATTCTATCTAAGGCTCTACCTATGCACTTATGATCCTATAAACAAAACAACAAAAGCTATCTAACATCCTCTGCAAAGTCTTCAAAGCTTCAATGATGATCCACAAGGTCTTCAACTCAATCTTCAAAGCTCACACACTCAAAAGAGAAGAAAAACAAACACAACAATACAACTTATGCCTTTAAGCAACACACATACTATCCATACATTCAAAAATCAATGAAAAATACTAAAACACCATACAATATTCTAGCAAAATTCTAGGGGATTCTATACATACTTACTCTTAACCCTTATATTCCCCATACACTAATTTGGCCTATAAACCCCAAAACAAAATGGTTCAAGTTTACTTATACAACCTAAAACCCTAATTTGAACATCTAAATGTCCAACAATCAAACTATACCAAATTTTAATCTAAAAATCAAGAAATAAATCCTACATGAACTAGGGTTCAATACCTAACTATGCCAAAAAGAATGGCTCAAAAATCCTAAGGGGAAGTCCTAAAACAAATTGTACAAAATCAAGTATCAACTAAAACCATTAAAAATACCATTTATAAGAATAATATGCTAAAAAATATTAAAAGAAAAATAAAATGGAATTTTATTTTTTATTAATTTTCTGGACAAAATCATGATTATGTGAAAAAAAGAAGAAATGAAAAATATTAATTTTTGGATTTTTTATGAATTTTATAAAATGCAAAGAATCAAAAGAAATTAATAGAAAAGAATATAAGAAATAAAGGGGAGGGGGTGTCAAAAGTAGGGCGCCCCAGTTCATATGTGAGATGGGCCAAATCAGGGGGGGTGTGGATAGAAACGAGTTGCTGAAGCCCAAGTCTATCAACTAACCAAAACGGTGCGTTTGGATTAGTAGAACGCTGCGTTTGTTTGTAACATTTCCCTCCGTTTTTGAGATTGAATTCTGGCCGCTGGATCAACTGAATTAGTCAACTATGATGGACAATCCAACGATGGCGCTTCATCGTCTCCAAACAAACCCTAGGGTTTTCAGAAAACCCTAATCCATGCAGGGATCTTCTTCAAGCTCGTTCTCACTGATGGCTGGATGAAATCAAGAAATTTCAAAAGCAAAAATGCACTATTGATCACCCAGAACACGATGCTATCCATAGTTTTCTCTGAAACCTCTTGAATCATCCTAACAGAGAGCTCCAACATTAGGGTTTCAATTCTTTCCTCTGCTATCAATCTTGATGTAACTCAAATCCATTGATATAATCTTGTTCTACACGCTACCCTAACCATTCTGAACTATACCATGCATGCTAACACTCACTGAACAGCTTGTTCTTGTTCTTCCAAGAATCAACACCCTGCCATGAAACTTCATAGATCTTCCTCTAATCCTCAGAATATAGTCCTTTACCTTAACCTAACCAGTCTAAACCTAGAACTATGGTGAAATGCATATAAATAAGGTGATACAATTGAAATCACCAACCTGTCAAACTTCAATGGTGGATATGGTCTCACTACAATTCAATGCCTGCAACCTTCCCTGATTGATCTCCAATGGCAGATATGAATTTTGTATGCAAAAAGATGGATGAACAAGGCTTGAATCTTGTGTTTGATCTCAATATGCTCTTCTTGCAAATTCTTCAAAACAGCTTCAAACCTCCATGGATCTACCTTCAATTTGGTATGCAATTGCTCCTAAAGATCAGAGTAGTGTGTTTGTGGAGGAGAAATGAATGAAGATGGAAGAGAAAGAGAGTTTGTTATGGAAATCCAAATGGAAGAATCTCACTTTTTCACACTCTAACCTCACCACTCACCAACAATTATCACCAACCCTGGCCACATTGTGATTCACCCTTCTTATAGCAATCAAAAGAATGATCTAGATACATCTAGAAACTTGTGGAATCATTTGGAAAGTTTTAGAACTTCTCATGAAATGATACATTGGATATCCATTATCTCATGCCTTAGGCTTGCCAAATTGACTTTAAAATCTCCTTACAAGAGATATTGAGAAAGAATGAGTGAAAAACATGCACTTCCTTGCCTTTGGTGAAGTTTTGTTTAGTTACCTTATGATTCAAGTAACAATTTTCCAAAGCAACCTTCATTTTTGAGCTTCAAATCAAAATTCTGTTTAAACCAAAGTTTTTAGAATGTCATTTACATTCAAAATGGTATATTGGATGACTTATTTTGGACTCATAGATCTCCCAAACCAAATTTCAACTTGACTTGAATTAACTTATATGCCTTTTTTAGTTCAAATTTACCAAACTTTGTCATTTCATGCTATGAGCTTTTCCAACAATTCATGACCTCTTTTCTAGGCTTAAAATCCCATTTTGAACAACTTTCATGTTTTGAGTTTTTCCATTTGAGGCTTGGAAATAGGAGATATGGCCTTTGCTTAAAATGACCTATAACTGCCAAATGACCAAAATACCCCTGTCTTGTTCACACCATAAGTTGAGTTATACAAATCCTATCAAGGACTTATAGTACTCTCTAGAAATCTAAGAAGATGCTATTCAACATTCATGTTGACCAAGAAATCATAGGAATCATCCTACTAGGGCAAAAGTTGTCTGCAAGTTGGGTGACTTTCAAGGACCCAGATTCACACACCTCAGCTGACCTGTAATTTGTCAAAACCATAACTTGGGCTCTGCAAATCCTATCAAGGACTTCCACCACTCAAATTAAATCTAAGAACATGCTCTACAACATTCATGTTGTGGGGAAGATGAGATATCAATCACATCTTGAGCTAAAACTGCCTGGAAGATAGGGATCAAACTAGGGTTTTTTCACTGACAATCCTCAGAAACCCTAACTCAAAACTTCTCAAACTCTTCAATCATGATGAGTTGGTTTAGGAATCACCTTTATAACATCTCCATACATCATTCCATGATCTCATGTCCCTTGTATTAGGTCTCAACCTTCCCCAAATCTTCAGTTACCCTAGGGCTGACCCAGTCAAAACCCTAATTCTACCATTCATGGTTGAATCTTCTGAATTCTTGCACAATGACTTCTTTGGGCTTCATGATGGCTATAAAGACATCTCATACACTTTCTTAAAGCATCAAGTTCATTCTCAAAGTCTCAGAATCATCTGAGGAGCACCCACAACTCTCAAGCTATGAAGCACACAACCCTGGTTTCAACCAATTCCTCTGAGGATCTCTTGAACTGTCTGGTGAAGGTATCAACCTTCAAACACCTGATGGATGAATAATTGTTGGTCAAATTTTGGGGTGCAACAGCTGCCCCTATTCAAACGGCTTGAACCTGACTGGGTGAGAAGCGAACGGCTCTCAGCCAATCAAGGTGCGAGACGATTGAATACCGGTAAACCCGAAAATTTGCCAACTGCACGAGCACACGATACTATGCGGGGAACAAATCTTCAAATACTGCAACACTAGCTGCTCAACAACTAGCTGGAGAAATATCGATCTGACATCGCCGTCAGTTATCCACATTAAATTCTTCTGACATTGCCTTCAGACAACCACAACACCCAACCTCGCCGCTGGAGAACTGAATCTGACATCGCCGTCGGAAACACACATCATTTGGAGACACTGGACATCGCCGTCGTACAAACATCATCTTTGATGGGGATTTAAAGAGTCTGACCTCGCCGTCAAACAAACATCCGACCTCGCCGTCGAACAAACATCCAACCTCGCCGTCGGACAAACATAATCTGACCTCGCCGTCAAATCCAAACGTTCAACCTCGCCGTCGAACAAACATCCAACCTCGCCGCCGGACAAAACATAATCTGACCTCGCCGTCAAATCCAAACGTTCAACCTCGCCGTCGAACAAACATCCAACCTCGCCGCTGGACAAAACATAATCTGACCTCGCCGTCAGATCCAAATATCCAACCTCGCCGCTGGAGAAAATACAACACTGAACAACTCTGACCTGGGGTTCACCCCTGGTAAATGGAACAAAAGGTATACTTGCATATTTGAAACTACTCCGCTGGGAATGAGAGACTCAACTAAGCATGCTCTGATCTGGGGTTCACCCTCAGCACCATAACAAACATCCGAATACTACTGCACACTGCCCACCGTAGAACTTCAACATTAAAGATATATGAAACCCTGGCCCCTGGCCACTCCAGATCCGCTGGAGAATCTTCAAGTTCTTCTGAAGATGAATGAAACCCTGGCCCCTGGCCACTCCAGATCCGCTGGAGAATCTTCAAGTTCTTCTGAAGATAGGTGGAACCTTGCCCGTCGGCTATTCCAGCTTCAGCTAGAAAAACATCCTTGGCCTTCAAGGATATAAACTTTGCCCGTCGGCAACTCTGCGGGAGGTATCTTCGACTTCAGTCTGAAGAAATGGTCCTTGGCCTTCAAGGATACATGGATCTGCCTTCAGGCAACTCCGCCTCTGCTATAGAGCATCCGTGACTTCAGTCAGGGATATATTTCGGCCTTCAGTCCGAAAAATGAATCCTAGGTCATTCATGACCTTGGGGATAACCTTGCCCTTAGGCACCTTCGCTTCAGCTTGGGAAATCTATTACTTCAGTCAGAGAAATGGTATCCAGAGCCATTCATGACTCTACAGGGATTCAAACACTTTGCCTTCAGGCAAAACTCCGCTTCAGCTGGAGAAACATCTTCGACTTCAGTCAGAAGAAAAACTATTCACTTGATCGCAATCAATCATCACCTCAGGATAACTGACTTGGTCTTCAGACCAACACGGATCATCCTGAATACAAAATTTGGAACCTTGTCTTCAGCCACACGTTGATTCATCAACAAGGAAATCTGAATTCACAGGAACCTTCTGATACCGCCTTCAGGCGTTTACAAAGTCAATCTTCAGATTAGACATCACTGTTGGAGCAAACATTTCACGCTGCTAAGGACTTCAAGAATCATCCTGAACAAACAAATCCGTCGGGCACCTTCAAGAATCATCCTGAACTGATAACCATTCTGGAGACTTTATTCTGCTGGGTATTCCAGGAATCTTCCTGGGCAACTCTTGTTGGGTACGCTACTGGGGAGCTCAAGAATCATCCTAAGCAAACAACTCGGGAAACTGCGCTGAGGTCTTAAGAATCATCTTAAGCACACGGCCCTGCTGAGGAATTCAAGAATCATCTCTAACTGAAGACTTCGCTGGGGATCTCAAAAATCATCTTGAGCGAGCAACCGTGGGAATTACACCGGGGTCTTGGGAATCATCTCAAGAGAGCGACCTCGTTGGAGAGAATATCAGGACTCGTCCTGAGCAACTGGTCTCTTGGTGGAACACCTGTAAAACAAGAATGATAGCAACATGGATCATGCTTATGATGCGTATGCTTCTGTGCCATGCCCCACACGGTGGGAATGCCATGCGTTTATGCTAAATGCTGTGCAATCATGCACAACGCTATGCAATGTTAAATGCTATGCAATGTTAAATGCTATGCAATCATGCACAGTGATGCGATCCCGTCAGCAAAATAAATGCCGAGGGGGAGATCCTCCTGCCAAGGAGAAAGAACTACTCAGACAGAGGAATCATCCTGCTGAGGAGAACGTGGACACGCTAATATCAATCGGACTCTGTCTGGGGAATTGATCTTCCGTGGACTGCTGCAGGGAAAACAACTTCAGTTGATCTGCTGCGGGGGAACGAAGCTCTACGAGAACCTGGACTTGCTGATATCAATCGCGAGAATGAACTGCGCGGCCGTCTCGGCTACTCTTCTGGGGATAATAACTTCGTGGGGAAACAACTTCAGCTGCTCCACACTCCACTGGGGAAAACATGGCCTGATCAACTTCCAAGGACTCGGCTCTCTTGGACATCTGCCAACTCGGCTGAGGAAGGAGAAGCCATTCTGCTTCGCTGGAGAGAGTGGGACTCTGGGGAAATACAGCATAAGCTGTTCAACATCTGCTAAGGAACATCCATTCAAGGTCCCAAATGCTTCCAAGGATTTGGCTTTTCTGCGGACTCAGCCGGGGAGAGAAATCATTCTACTTCACTGGAGGGTACGACTCTGACGAGGAATTTCAATTTCGCTAGGGAAGAAAGAATCATCTGACTTCGGGGGAGAGTACAACTCTGCAGGGGAATACAACATCAGCTGTTCCAACACTCTACTGGGGAAATAGAATTCATTCTACTTCGGGAGAGAATACGGCTCTGGTGGGGAATCTCAATTCCGCTGGAGACCTCAGTCTGGCACCATCAGTTACTGCATCCTTTGGCGCAAGAATAGCTTCCTGCGAATCCTGCACTTGTGACCCGGTGCTGGGGGAGACACCTGCTTCGGCGACCTTACCGGGGAAACACGAGCTTCGGCACCCGAACATTTCTATGCAATCTGCACTTGTGACCCGGTGCTGGGGGATGAGCTTTGCCCCTTGGCTCAGCTGATGAGTTGACGTTCCTTCAGGATGCGTCTGCTTGGGGAAAAGAATCATCTCTGCCTGGGGAGATATATCAATGCTCAATTTCTGGCGTTCAGATTCTGCGGAGGAGACCACTAAACACTGTTGGAGAAAGAGGACTCGCCCTGCTTCGGGGATGCGTACGGCACATCTTCTGGAAAGTGCTACACCTGCAACAACACAAACAAACAGACAAGATACCCTCCTCAAAGGGGCCTATCCAGGTTATTATCTCGTGACAATATTCAGTTAATTAATTGTTTCAACAATCAATGGGCCTAGGCCCGTAAGTTTATGCATGCACATTTTATTAAGAAACATCGGCGTTTTCATTCGCAAACAAAACAGATAAATGCTAAACAGACAAGCAGAATTGCTGAATAATGTGCATTTTATTGATGATGAACCCCTGAATGGGCAAAAATGTTTTACAACAGAGGCAAACTCCTGGAATGAGGAAGCCGCACAAAAAAGAAAACATAAATATACATCAGTATATACAAATGTCGGTAACGAGGCGTAGACGAACACCATGAGTTGATCCCTCTAAGACCCACTCGACTTCGATACTTCTCCGACGCTTCAGCTTCGGAAGAGATTGATTCAGATAAACGGCCCTCGGGTCTTCCAAACCACTAAACAATGAAAGTCCACACGCGGAACGCAGTCATTTGCTTATTCAAATCCCTAACTTTTGCGTGAACCGCCCTTTACGGGTTTTCAGTTCACCGGGATACCCTTTTTTGCCGAAGCCGCCCAGTGTAGGTTTTCGACTTCGCGGGTGTACATTTTTTCAATATATCCCTAATTTTTGCCCGAACCTTTTATTCTGTTTTTGGTTCGCCGGGATGCCCCTTTTTTGCCTGGACTCTTTCTTTTTTGTCCAGCGGGTCTCTTTCAAGCAAAGTATTTTTTAACTGCGTCCGCGTTCACCGGGGATGCAAAATCTTCACCATCCATCGTGGATAACAACAAAGCTCCTCCCGAGAAGACCTTGCTGACGACATACGGCCCTTCGTAATTCGGAGTCCATTTGCCCCGGTGATCGGAGTGTGGCGGAAGAATCTTCTTCAGGACGAGATCACCCGTCTGAAAGCTTCTAGGACGCACCTTCTTATCATAAGCTTTCTTCATTCGGCTTTGGTACAGGCGACCAAATGCAATCGATGCTAACCTCTTCTCGTCCATCAGGCTGAGTTGGTTCAAACGATTCGTAATCCATTCTGCCTCGTCGAGCTTCACATCAACCAAAACTCGCAAAGAAGGAATCTCCACTTCTAACGGTAGGACAGCTTCCATACCGTACACCAAGGAGAAAGGAGTTGCCCCGGTCGACGTACGCATTGTCGTACGATAACCGTGCAAGGCAAACGGCAGCATCTCGTGCCAATCTTTATACGTCACAACCATCTTCTGAACAATCTTCTTGATGTTCTTGTTGGCGGCTTCAACGGCGCCATTCATCTTCGGCCGATAAGGAGATGAGTTGTGGTGTTCAATCTTGAAGCTCTGGCACAACTCCTTCATCATCTTGTTATTCAAATTCGAACCATTATCAGTAATAATTCGCTCGGGAATTCCATAGCGACAGATGATGTCCCTCTTTATGAATTTAGCTACCACCTGCTTGGTCACATTAGCATACGAGGCTGCCTCCACCCATTTGGTGAAGTAGTCGATAGCTACCAGAATGAAACGATGACCATTGGATGCAGTGGGCTCGATCTTGCCTATCATGTCGATGCCCCACATGGAGAACGGCCAAGGGGAGGACATGACATTCAATGGGCACGGCGGCACATAAACTTTATCAGCATAAATCTGGCATTTGTGACATTTCTTCGCGAATCTGAAGTAATCTGACTCCATAGTCAGCCAGTAATACCCTGCTCTCAGGATCTTTCTCGTCATGGCATGCCCGCCGGCGTGCGTACCAAATGTGCCCTCATGGACTTCTTCCATGAGCATACTTGCTTCTTTCTCATCTACACATCCGAGTAGCACGAGATCATGGTTTCTCTTATACAGCACTCCATCAGGATTGAGATAAAAGTTTCCAGACAGCCTCCTCAGAGTCTTCTTATCCTGGGTTGACGCACCCGCAGGATACTCCTTAGTCATAAGGAAGGTCTGGATGTCGTGGAACCATGGCTTGCCGTCGGTGGCATCCTCGATTGCAAAAACGAATGCTGGTCTATCAAGACGCGAAAGCACAATTCTTGGAGCCTCATTCCAATAATTGACCTTATACATTGAAGCCAACGTGGCTAAGGCATCAGCCATCTGATTTTCAGCCCTGGGTACATGATGAAGTTCCACTCGATCGAAGAACTGAAGCAGCCTCCTGGCATAATTCATGTACGGCACTAAATTCGCTTGACGAGTTTCCCACTCCCCTTTAATCTGATTGATTACAAGCGCTGAGTCACCATATATGTCTAGATTCTTGATTCTCAAATCGATTGCCTCTTCTAGACCCATAATACATGCTTCATACTCTGCTTCATTGTTGGTAACTGGAAACGTCAGTCTCGCAGTAAACGGGATGTGGGATCCGTGAGGAGTCGTGATGATAGCCCCGATACCACTTCCGTAGGAATTAACCGCTCCGTCGAATATCAACTTCCACTGAGACTTCCTATCTGGCCCCTCATCGGGCAATGGCTCATCGCAATCCTTCGCTTTGAGAAACATAATATCCTCGTCAGGGAATTCGAACTTCATCGGCTGGTAGTATTCGATTGGCTGTTCGGCAAGGTAATCAGACAATACGCTTCCCTTAATGGCTTTCTGAGAGACGTACTGAATATCATATTCCGTTAACACCATTTGCCATCTGGCAATCCTGCCCGAAAGAGCCTGCTTCTCGAAGACGTACTTGATCGGATCCATCTTTGAAATTAGCATAGTGGTGTGATTGAGCATATACTGTCGTAGACGTTTGGCGGCCCAAGCTAATGCACAACACGTCTTCTCCAGCATCGAGTATCGAGATTCACACTCAGTGAACTTTTTACTCAAATAATAAATGGCATGCTCCTTTCTGCCTGTCTCGTCGTGCTGACCGAGAACACACCCCATACTATTCTCCAGAACCGTCAGGTACATGATTAATGGCCGTCCAGCCACTGGGGGTATCAAGATTGGAGGTTCTTGAAGATACTGCTTTATTTTGTCGAATGCCGTCTGGAAATCCTCATTCCAAGTAATCGCCTGATCTTTCTTTAAAATCTTGAACATCGGTTCACACGTGGTCGTGAGTTGAGAGATAAACCTTGCAATGTAGTTTATTCGGCCCAAGAAACCACGAACTTCTTTTTCTGTTTTCGGCGCTGGCATTTCTTGAATAGATTTTATTTTCGCAGGATCAATTTCAATTCCTCGTTCACTAACGATAAACCCCAATAACTTTCCAGACCGCACTCCAAAAGTGCATTTGTTAGGATTCAGCCTCAGCCTGAATTTCCTAAGCCTCTCAAAAAGCTTCAGTAAGTTGACCAGATGCTCTTCCTCCGTTTGGGACTTTGCAATCATGTCATCAACATAGACCTCGATCTCATGATGAATCATATCATGAAACAAAGTTACCATTGCTCGCTGGTAAGTGACCCCTGCGTTCTTCAGACCGAAGGGCATTACTTTATAGCAAAATGTTCCCCAGGGGGTGATAAACGTCGTTTTCTCCATGTCCTCCGGTGCCATCTTAATCTGATTGTAACCGGAGAATCCATCCATGAACGAAAACACGGTAAACTGGGCTGTATTGTCGACCAACACATCGATATGAGGCAACGGGAAATCATCCTTAGGGTTCGCCCTGTTCAAATCCCGATAATCGACGCACATGCGTACCTTACCGTCCTTCTTCGGTACAGGCACTATGTTGGCGACCCACGGAGGGTAAGTGGTAACGGCTAGAAATCCTGCGTCCAACTGCTTCTGGACTTCTTCTTTGATTTTTACAGCCATGTCTGGTCTCGTCCTCCTAAGCTTCTGCTTGACTGGAGGGCAATCTTCTCGCAACGGCAGGCGATGAACCATGATGTCAGTGTCAAGTTCGGGCATATCTTCGTATGACCAAGCAAAGACGTCACTATACTCTCGAAGCATCTCGACCAGTCTATGCTTGACATCATTCTGCAGTGCAGCCCCTACTCTGACATTTCTGACGAGCTCTTCAGAACCCAGATTTACAATCTCAATATCCTCCTCATGAGGCAGAATAACCTTTTCTTCTTGTCTCAACAAGCGGGCCAACTCTTCCGGAAGGTCTTCGTCTTCATCAATCTCATCCTCGGCTTGATAGATCGGGCAATCAAAATCGTAGTGAGTCGTAGAGGGTCCAGAGTCGATGTCATCTGTCATGTGGATCCTGCAATAACAAGGGTTAAGTTTAAAGCAAGAATATGCAGGTTAGCACAAACCTCGTTGCCATTTTGCTGTTTTTCGAAATAAACATAAAACAGGAATAACAGAGAACACAATATTTGAGTACGAAGAAAACGCCTTTTATTTATTAACAAAATGCATGTACACAATCCAACAAGGCCCTGACAGTAAAACCACTATTCCCCGGGCAGGACATAGGGTTGTACAAAGATTGTAAAAAGCAAATCATTACTCTTCACTTGTCAGCTGGATAATCTCCTTGATGGACCAATTGGTGAGGCTCTCGCCTGGCTTGCTTGGCTGAATCCAGGCATCAAGATCACAATCACTATCCCCGCTGTCCTCCGACGCTGCGTTGATGCTCTCGAAAATTACTCCGCCCTTGGTGAATAGGATCGGCCCCTTCCCGCGAGACGAACTGCTAGAAGAAGATGAAGCTTCAGCTTCAGGAGAATATCCCAATCCAAACTTATCCTGCTTGATTGGTATATCCAAAACATGCCCCCAGCCTGGGGTGGAACCGGCTTCGACAACGGCCCGAGCTTCTTTAAACGAGGAGAGATTCATCTCTTGCCTCTCTGCGACAACAGGAGCTACCTCTTTCACCTTGACGGTTTCAAATGCTTGGCAGAGCGTTTCATGGATCTCGCCATCCATTTCAACATATTTAAAGGACGACAGGTGGCTCACCATGATGTCCTCCTCACCACAGACGGTTACTATGCTGCCCCCGACAGCATATTTAAGCTTTTGATGCAGCGTGGACGTCACGGCACCAGCAGCATGGATCCATGGCCGACCTAAGAGGCAACTGTAGGCAGGCATGATATCCATGATATAGAAAACCGTATTGAACGTCTCCGGACCAACTTGAATTGGCAGGGTCAACTCTCCGAAGACGTGGCGCTTGGTTCCGTCAAAGGCTTTCACTACCAGATCACTGGGCGTGCAAAGCAGTCCACGGGTATCCAACTTCATTAGTGCCTTCTTCGGAAGCACATTAAGGGATGAACCCGTATCCACCAGGACATGCGACATGATAGTACCTCTGCACTCTATCGAGACGTGCAAGGCGCTATTGTGGTCTCTTCCTTTAGGAGTCAGCTCTAGATCTGTAAATCCCAGCCCATTACCAGCATTGACATGGGCCACCACCTCCTCCAGCCGATTTACTGATATCTCGTGCGGCACGTATGCAGCATTCAATACCTTCAGTAATGTGTTGCGGTGCGCTTCAGAACACAGCAACAGGTTAAGAATAGAGATCTTTGACGGAGTCTGATGAAGATCATCTACAATTTTGTAGTCGCTCTTCTTGATTAATCGCATGAATTCTTCAGCATCTTTAACCAGTAAGTCCTTCTCTGCCCCTGCAGGGACCTCTTCGACAGCTTTACCTTTACCCTTTTCCGCAGCGTCGGCTCGGACCACTTTCTCTGCTGCAACCTCCGCTGGTGCAAACACTCTACCGCTTCGAGTGATGCCACTGACTCCGATAAGATTCTGCACAGTCGATTCGTACGGCTCAAGCTCTATCTTCTGACCATTGCAGTAGACTTCGGCGCCGTAATGCCACGGAACGGCATTAGTGCTTTTGAATGGGATTGGTCCGGCCCTGGTGATAGTGATTGTAGGCGGTCGGGTGCAGAAATAGTAATAGGGTGACGAGGAATAGTAATGGTGGCCACTTCATCTGCCTGCTTCAGCATGACTTCCCCTGATGCACTTTCAACGCTCCGGCTGAACTGCAAAATGCCCTCAGACATCAGACTTTGGATACCTTCGATCAGCTGCTCACACCCATCAGGAAATGTAGCACAAGCCATACATAACTCTCCGCATCCAGGAAAGAAGCCCTTCTTCAGCAACTTAGCCTTAACAAAACTCAGCGGCGTCTTCAAATCTTTGACATCAGTCAGCAAGTCCGCACTCTCCTCAGTGATAACGGCATTCACTCCGCCCCCCTTATGATGAGGCATGGGGTTTTTGGTAACATAGGGCACGTTGTCAGAAAAATTGATGACCTTGGCGTCCACCAAGTCCTGGACTTTGTGCTTAAAAGCTTTACAATTCTCAATCGTATGGCCTGGTGCCCCAGTATGGAACTCACAAGTAGCATTGGCATCATACCCCGGTGGTGGTGCCCCTGTTAAGGGAGCCAACGTCCTCTTTTGAACTAGCTGAAGCTGCAGCAAAGTTTGCAGAAGCTGCGCATATGACATAGGTGGAGTTTCAAAATGACGGTTTGTCAGGGGAGCCCGATTCTGATATTTCCTGTACCCCTGCTGATTCTGCTGCTGAGGTTGCTGCTGCTGCGGCTGCGGTGGAGCAGCTGGGATATTTATGCTAGCAATCTGTTGCTGAGGGCCCTTGCCCTTTCTCCGAGCATTAGTGACAGCACTGGCATCTCCCTCTCGACGCTTGCCAGCGTAAGGTTTCTTACTACCTCCTCCAGCTGAGGATGATTCGCCCTGAATTTTTCCAATCTTTATACCGTTCTTAACATGCTCGCCCATAGTGATGAGAGCCGAGAATGTTCCAGACATGCCACTGACCAGCTTTTCATAATAGATTCCAGGAAGGGTAGCCACGAACATTTGCACTAGCTCACGCTCAACCATCGGCGGTTGAACCCGAGCAGCCAATTCACGCCACCGCTGGGCGTACTCTTTAAAGCTTTCATTGTTCCGCTGTGAGAGATTCTGAAGCTGAACTCGGTTGGGGGCCAAGTCGCTATTGTATTGATAGTGGAGGACGAACGCTTCTGCAAGATCTTTCCAGGTGCGCACAGTAGCGGGCTCCAAACCCATATACCATTCGAGTGATGGACCAGAAAGACTATCCTGAAAGAAGTGCATCAGCAACTTCTCATCGTCAGAATAGGCGAACATCTTTCTATAATAAGATCGAAGGTGAACACGGGGGCAAGTAGTACCCTTATACTTCTCAAAGACAGGCACCTTGAACTTATGAGGTACCTTAAAGTCAGCAATCAACCCGAGCTTGGACATATCGACGCCCAATGTGTTCTGATTTTCAAAGTCTCTCATCTTGTCTTCCAGCGCCTTGAACCTGAGTCGAGCTTCAACATTCAACTCTGCTTCTGCACCTCTCTGAGAGAATATGTCATCCTGATGGTCCTCCAGCCACGGTTGAGGCACCAACAGATTTCCTGCACCAGCATTGCCGTTGATCGGCCCTATGTTAACATTGGCTCCCAGACTGCCATTGCCGACGCCTGCCGCATTGAGTCCGAGATTAGTCATCAGATTGCCGTTAGCGCTGCCGTTGCCCCCGGTAACAGGAACAACATTCTGTGGAGCGTCCACTGGAGGAGGAGTAGGAACGACCCCTCCATGCAGTATGCCATTACTGTCAACCCTGGAGATCAGAGGTTGAACCAAAGTACGAAGCTGGTCTTGACCATTCGCGACCACCTGCATCAGCTCCATAAAACGATCCATCCGTTCACGGAGCTCTTGAACATCTGACTGCACCTGGTCCATTATCCTTGTCTGATTAGCGCGAGTTGAGTAGCGGTGGATGAGTCTTTGATCAATCCTGGAGACCGGAGACAGCTCGGAACCTGAAAAACCTGTCAACAATAAAGGTTAGGAAAAGCAATAAGATATACACCATGCAAATATGCTTCATGCAGATGCATGCGTGTGTCTGTGTGCGTGGGAGATTTCCCCCCGATCCTAGTGCCTTAGTGACGGTGCTGACAATAATAAGAGGAAGAAGAAATCCGAGCCCAATCATGGAAACATCAATCTCATATATATATATATGGAAAGGCCTGTCAAGGCGGTACACAGTATCAGCGAGTACAAATCAACAGCATGACCTCAGCCAACAAGTCTGGTGATGGTCAGCATACATCAAAGATCAAAACAACAGGAATGCAACTAGTCAAGTATGGCCACGGGCACGATACTCTGCTAATAACTCCTTTGTCTCTGAGTGATCTGGCGAAGTGAGCAACCCTTCGACGAGTAGTTCCCTCTGCCTGATAGTATGCTGAAGCCCCTGAACTGAACTCTCCCAAGCTCCTTCGCCAAAGCAATCCTCCAGTTTCCGCTTCTTAGACTCAAACATTAGCTTATGCTCCTTCAGGTTAGAAAGAGCTTTGTTGAGACGGCTTTCGGCGGCGTACCTGCGGGCGGTCTCTTCATCAAACCTCCGCTCACTGTCTTTTACTTCGGCTTCTAGCTTAGAAATCTGCAGCATCAGCTTGTCCTCTCGCTCCTTCCTGGTGGCCATGGAGGTCTTCCAATGCTGGTCGAACTTAGATATTCTCCGATATGCTTCCTCCAAATGCTGCTTCTTCATAGCTAGTACATCATTAGCAGCCCTGAAGTCTTGACCTAAGCGTTCCCGATCAGCAATCTGCTTTGCCAAATCCGCACTCAGTTGGTTCACCGACTCTGTTTGCTTTTTAAGAGCATGCACGACTTCGTTCCTCTCACTTCGAAGCTGAGCTAACTCCTTCTCTAATTCTGCATTTGCCCTCTTCAGTTCATCTCGCTCAACCAATACCTGGTTGTGCTGATGAATGGACACAGTGGTAGGCTCTTCGACTGGTGGAGGACTCTCTGGTCTGACATGAGGGAATGGCATCCCTATAACGCTGGCTCTGGCTCTGATCCAATCTGAATAAGGAGGGTAGGCTTGGCTGTTGCTCTTTCCCAACAAAGGCTTTCCTCTCGTGCTGATATTGTTCCACGCATGCTGAAGCTTGGACAACAAATCCCCCTCTGGAGTACCCGTGAGGTACAGAGATTCCTGTACCTCTTCCTCCTTCGGTGGAGTCCTCAAGGCATATGCGAACTGACGAACTAGCAGTGATGGATTGTAGTTGATGCAACCCTTCCTACCTATCAGAGGTACATTAGGAAACCCACTACAACTGAAGATCAACTCGGTGCCCAGCCTGTCTCTGTCAACGAACCAATCAATGTCTTCTGCTGACAAACTCATCAGACGCTCAGGCCACTCAGCTGTGGCTGCAGACAAGACAGAAGAACCCTTCTTGGGCAAATGACTATCAAACCACCTGTACAACAACGGTACGCAGCATGAGACATTCTTCCCTCTCCGGTTCTCATTCTTGTAATGCACTGAATGGTAGACGTCTCCGATCAGAGTAGGGACTGGATTCCCTGAAGCGAAGATGTGGAATGCATCAAAGTCCACGAAATCAGGCATGCTGGGGAACAGGATAATGCCATATATGCACAAAGCAAGGATGGCGTTGAATGCGTCCCAACATTTGTCCTTAGCACACTGCTGAGCCTTAGCTATCAGAAACTGCAGAGAGAACCCTGGGACCTTGTTCCAGCTCGTCACCACTAATTCAGAAGCGCTCAAATGGAGTGAGGAAGCTAAATCAGCCAGATCAGGCTCGACATCCATGTGTACGAAAGGCATCTGCCTTTTGATAGGCACACCCAACATATCAGCATACTCTTCCAATGTCGGCGCGAGAATGAAGTCATGAAAAGTGAAACACCTCAAGGGAGGGTCATAAAACTGCAGAAGAGCATGTAACCCATTCAACTCGGACGTAGAAGGTTTGTAAACCAAACTAAGCAGCCTGCCATAAGACTTCCTGAATCTATCCTTCACAGAATCCCCTGCCAGGGCTATCAAACCAGTCAGCTTTGACACATCGGGGGTCGGGAATTTGTACGCAACAGTCTTCCTGAGAGAGGCCATAATAACAGTAGAAGGCGGGAAATCCTGGATCGGGGAAACGGTACCTGCAACACAGACACACGTTAATGGAATGCAGATGAATGCGCAAACTAATGCAAAATGCAGGCATGCAATAATATATCCAGGTGGCTGCTGTGGAGATTCTGTATCAACAATCACTGATGAGAAGGAAACCCCGGTGTAAGACCACTAATCTGATCTGCTGAGAATAACCATCTGATAGGACCGAGATCAAAATTCTGCTCTGACAAGAATAAGTGCCTGATAATAAGGACCCCGAATGCAAGATCAAGGAACATCTGTTGATGAAGTCTTCAGACCCCCAAATCAAAAATCTGCCCTATCAAGAACAAACACACAGCTGCTGATGAGATCTTCAGACCCCACTAAAAATCTGCCCTATCAAGAACAAATAACATCTGCCGATGAGATCCTCAGACCTCAGTCAAAATCTGCTCCATCCAGGACAAACCACTGATGATAATACACTGATCAAAGCCTGTTCTATCAAGAACAGACACTCACCCGATGATAAGATCCTCTGATCAAAAACTTGCTCTGTCAAGAACAGACGAGTCTGTAACTGAGAACCTTGATACCAACATAACTGATCCACTGTCAAGAAAACCAGGTAGTCTGAAGGTATAAGTTTCCTGCAATAAACCCAGTCCCGCTCACAGGTATGGACCTAGACTGACTCAAGGTACGGCATCCTATGCGTTCATCAGCGTCACAGACTTTCAAAACTGATGATACGATTCCCAGAAGGAGTGGCATCATCAAGTCTTGAAGAGGCCTCACTTAGCTGAATCACAAATGATCGGTCCCCAGAGTCGACAATCCACCAAACCAGCAACCGTCTCAACCCAAAGGGTTGAAAGTGAAGCCAACCGGATGAACCTTGTCTGAGCGTGGATTTCATGAGACACTAGTGCCTGCAAAGCAAGCACGTGCCCACTAATTTCCACTCTAAGTCTATGGTGCACTCAAGCCTGGGTCTGGCTTCTCACTCATCAGAACTCCCATCCCACAACAGCACAAATAATCATATTATACTGGAAATAAAATGCGGGAAATAAAGGGCGAGAAGTAAAAATGCGATAAATAAACGCAACCCAACAAGTAAACACACAAACGGTAGGATTGACTCGCACAGGGAACCGTTGGAGTCCCCAGCAGAGTCGCCAGTTGTCGCTTGCGCGAAAATAAGGTGCCGGCAAAACAGAAGAGTCGCCACCTTTCGTTATTTATCCCTCAGAGCGGGAAAGGAAACGATCGGAAAAACCTGACGAATAAGGGTAAGACAAGGTCATCGCAACCATTGTCTGGGTTCGGGAGTCGGTTACGCAAGGGGAAGGTATTAGCACCCCTCACGTCCGTCGTACTCGACGGGATCCCCGCTTGTTTGTTTACTTGGACGGGTTGGTTATAATCTATCTACCTATCAAGGCTGGCTGAAAAAGAAAAGAAAAATGACTCGGCAGAGCGTCACACTTTATGCCTACGTATTCTCATCAGAGAATGAGAAATCAGAGTCAACGTAGTTCGGCCTACGAAGGGTTACGGGGGAAAGGTTGAAGGTTGCTCGCTAGGACGTCGCATCCTATGCCTACGTACTTCCACACTGTATGGAAGATCAGAGCAAACGTAGTTCGGGAAACTACGGGTTATTTCCTGAAAGAAGTGTTTTTTATTGTGTTTGCGATTTCAACCGCACTAGAGACTATGACCTGAGAGTGAATGCGTCGCATGTCACCCAAAGGGTACCATACTAAACATTCAGACTGTGGAAAAGAAACTCTCCCACAATCCTTTCTCAGATATCTTAAGGCTCGTAACGTACGAAAGAAATCATTCATGATTACTGTATCTTAAACTGCTTTGAGATGAGAAGAGAACAGGCCCAACTAGGAGGGAGACTATCAAGTCCTACTGTTGTCATGCCATGGATTCATCCTATGGTTGAGGTTTGAACAGGGAACTCCTAGATGTTGTCATGCATAGGTTTCAACCTAAAAGTCTATCATCAAATCCTTATCAAAGGAAATGAGAGTCCTAAGGGATCATGTCAATGATACACCAAAACAGACAAAAGCATCAGCTTTAACAGTAAAATGCATTCAATGCAAGTGAGGGAGGAAATGTGTGTGGGGCTTCAGCCTCCACAAGCTCGTCTCGACCTCAAGCCAGTCATGAAATAACAGTAATCATACTGAAAATAAACAACATGCTATCAAGCACTAAACAGTAAACTGTAATCATACAGATAAAAGAAATGAAATCATGCTATCAAGCAAAATAACCACATAGGCAAGGGAGCTGGGCTCTACCGAATACGCGCAAGCAAAGCCACACAGTAACAATACAAGCAGATGCACTCATGCTCTTAGATTGAACTTATTCTAGATGACCTTAAGTCTAATGCAGCAGACAAATCAGACAAAACAAACAATACAGAAAAGAAAAAAACAGGAGAAAGCCTCAGCTCCTCCAGCAGCTACTCAGTCTTCAGACTTCAGAGATCACTTGCTTTCCAGGTATCAACCCTACAACATGAGTATCAACTCATCTTCTCCCTTGAGCTTCAGCTCCTTTGATTAGCTCCACCTTCAGGCTTCACTATCTTCAGGGATCTTCAAGCATCAACTTGATCTTCACAAAGTCTTCAGACTTCAACAATCTTCAAGTAATCATCCTCTTCAAAGCTTCAGCTTCTATCTTCAATGGCTCACATGCTCCAGCAAACAAGATTCAGTCAACAAGATGAGGTGAGGATGTTACAGTGCTCACTGACTTCCAAAGGATGCCATTGAGGACTTAACATCAAAGGGAAATGCTCTCTCAAAGTTCTACCTTATAGGGCAAGGTCACTAATCCCTCCAAAGGAGAGAGGTGAATACCCTTAAGGGACTTTATGTCACAGAGAAGGAAGGAGGTGAACAAGACACTCCTTGTTTATTGAATAAAAGCATTCTATCTAAGGCTCTACCTATGCACTTATGATCCTATAAACAAAACAACAAAAGCTATCTAACATCCTCTGCAAAGTCTTCAAAGCTTCAATGATGATCCACAAGGTCTTCAACTCAATCTTCAAAGCTCACACACTCAAAAGAGAAGAAAAACAAACACAACAATACAACTTATGCCTTTAAGCAACACACATACTATCCATACATTCAAAAATCAATGAAAAATACTAAAACACCATACAATATTCTAGCAAACTTCTAGGGGATTCTATACATACTTACCATTAACCCTTATATTTCCCATACACTAATTTGGCCTATAAACCCCAAAACAAAATGGTTCAAGTTTACTTATACAACCTAAAACCCTAATTTGAACATCTAAATGTCCAACAATCAAACTATACCAAATTTTAATCTACAAATCAATAAATAAATCCTACATGAACTAGGGTTCAATACCTAACTATGCCAAAAAGAATGGCTCAAAAATCCTAAGGGGAAGTCCTAAAACAAATTGTACAAAATCAAGTATCAACTAAAACCATTAAAAATACCATTTATAAGAATAATATGCTAAAAAATATTAAAAGAAAAATAAAATGGAATTTTATTTTTTATTAATTTTCTGGACAAAATCATGATTATGTGAAAAAAAAGAAGAAATGAAAAATATTAATTTTTGGATTTTTTATGAATTTTATAAAATGCAAAGAATCAAAAGAAATTAATAGAAAAGAATATAAGAAATAAAGGGGAGGGGGTGTCAAAAGTAGGGCGCCCCAGTTCATATGTGAGATGGGCCAAATCAGGGGGGGTGTGGATAGAAACGAGTTGCTGAAGCCCAAGTCTATCAACTAACCAAAACGGTGCGTTTGGATTAGTAGAACGCTGCGTTTTGTTTGTAACATTTCCCTCCGTTTTTGAGATTGAATTTTGGCCGCTGGATCAACTGAATTAGTCAACTATGATGGACAATCCAACGATGGCGCTTCATCGTCTCCAAACAAACCCTAGGGTTTTCAGAAAACCCTAATCCATGCAGGGATCTTCTTCAAGCTCGTTCTCACTGATGGCTGGATGAAATCAAGAAATTCCAAAAGCAAAAATGCACTATTGATCACCCAGAACACGATGCTATCCATAGTTTTCCCTGAAACCTCTTGAATCATCCTAACAGAGAGCTCCAACATTAGGGTTTCAATTCTTTCCTCTGCTATCAATCTTGATGTAACTCAAATCCATTGATATAATCTTGTTCTACACGCTACCCTAACCATTCTGAACTATACCATGCATGCTAACACTCACTGAACAGCTTGTTCTTGTTCTTCCAAGAATCAACACCCTGCCATGAAACTTCATAGATCTTCCTCTAATCCTCAGAATATAGTCCTCTACCTTAACCTAACCAGTCTAAACCTAGAACTATGGTGAAATGCATATAAATAAGGTGATACGATTGAAATCACCAACCTGTCAAACTTCAATGGTGGATATGGTCTCACTACAATTCAATGCCTGCAACCTTCCCTGATTGATCTCCAATGGCAGATATGAATTCTGTATGCAAAAAGATGGATGAACAAGGCTTGAATCTTGTGTTTGATCTCAATATGCTCTTCTTGCAAATTCTTCAAAACAGCTTCAAACCTCCATGGATCTACCTTCAATTTGGTATGCAATTGCTCCTAAAGATCAGAGTAGTGTGTTTGTGGAGGAGAAATGAATGAAGATGGAAGAGAAAGAGAGTTTGTTATGGAAATGCAAATGGAAGAATCTCACTTTTTCACACTCTAACCTCACCACTCACCAACAATTATCACCAACCCTGGCCACATTGTGATTCACCCTTCTTATAGCAATCAAAAGAATGATCTAGATACATCTAGAAACTTGTGGAATCATTTGGAAAGTTTTAGAACTTCTCATGAAATGATACATTGGATATACATTATCTCATGCCTTAGGCTTGCCAAATTGACTTTAAAATCTCCTTACAAGAGATATTGAGAAAGAATGAGTGAAAAACATGCACTTCCTTGCCTTTGGTGAAGTTTTGTTTAGTTACCTTATGATTCAAGTAACAATTTTCCAAAGCAACCTTCATTTTTGAGCTTCAAATAAAAATTATGTTTAAACCAAAGTTTTTAGAATGTCATTTACATTCAAAATGGTATATTGGATGACTTATTTTGGACTCATAGATCTCCCAAACCAAATTTCAACTTGACTTGAATTAACTTATATGCCTTTTTTAGTTCAAATTTACCAAACTTTGTCATTTCATGCTATGAGCTTTTCCAACAATTCATGACATCTTTTCTAGGATTAAAATACCATTTTGAACAACTTTCATGTTTTGAGTTTTTCCATTTGAAGCTTGGAAATAGGAGATATGGCCTTTGCTTAAAATGACCTATAACTGCCAAATGACCAAAATACCCCTGTCTTGTTCACACCATAAGTTGAGTTCTACAAATCCTATCAAGGACTTCTAGTACTATCTAGAAAGCTAAGAAGATTCTCTTCAACATTAATGTTGACCAAGAAATCATAGGAATCATCCTACTAGGTAAAAAGTTGTCTGCAAGTTGGGTGACTTTCAAGGACCCAGATTCACACACCTCAGCTGACCTGTAATTTGTCAAAACCATAACTTGGGCTCTGCAACTCCTATCAAGGACTTCCACCACTCAAATTAAAGATAAGAACATGCTCTACAACATTCATGTTGTGGGGAAGATGAGATATCAATCACATCTTGAGATAAAACTGCCTGGAAGATAGGGATCAAACTAGGGTTTTTTCACTGACAATCCTCAGAAACCCTAACTCAAAACTTCTCAAACTCTTCAATCATGATGAGTTGGTTTAGGAATCACCTTTATAACATCTCCATACATCATTCCATGATCTCATGGCCCTTGGATTAGGTCTCAACCTTCCCCAAATCTTCAGTTACCCTAGGGCTGACCCAGTCAAAACCCTAATTCTACCATTCATGGTTGAATCTTCTGAATTCTTGCACAATGACTTCTTTGGGCTTCATGATGGCTATCAAGACATCTCATACACTTTCTCAAAGCATCAAGTTCATTCTCAAAGTCTCAGAATCATCTGAGGAGCACCCACAACTCTCAAGCTATGAAGCACACAACCCTGGTTTCAAACAATTCCTCTGAGGATCTCTTGAACTGTCTGGTGAAGGTATCAACCTTCAAACACCTGATGGATGAATAATTGTTGGTCAAATTTTGGGGTGCAACAAACTTATAACTTTTTTTCTAAATTTATAGCTTATTCATTTGCTTTTTATCGAACCATGTAATTTATTTTTTTAATCTAAATTATTTTCATAAACGGGAAAAGTATATTGTTAAATACAAATAATTTTATAAACAGAAAAAAGTATATTGTTGATAATATTTTTATGAACAAAAAAAAGTATATTGTTGATAATAATATTTTTATAAATGAGAAAAAGTATATTGTTGATATGAATATTTTTATAAAGGGTAAAAAAAGTGTATTGTATATACAAATATTTTTATAAATGAGAAAAAATATATTGTTGATACAAATACTTTTATAAACGAAAAAAGAGTACTGTTGATACAAATATTTTTATAAACGGAAAAAGTGCATTGTTGATACAAATATTTTTATAAATAGAAAAAATTTCATTGTTGATACAAATATTTTATAAACAGAAAAAGTGTATTGTTGATACAAATATTTTTATAAGCGGAAAAAAATATATTGTTGATACAAATATTTTTATAAACGGAAATAAATTTATTGTTGATACAAATATTTTATAAACGAGAAAAGTGTATTGTTGATAAAAATATTTTTATAAACAGAAATATGTTTATTGTTGATACAAATATTTTTATAAACATGAAAAATTTATTGTTGATACAAATATTTTGTAAACGGAAAAAAGTATATCGTTGATACACATATTTTATAAATGAGAATATGTTTATTATTGATACAAATGTTTGATAAATGGAAAAAAAAATATATTGTTGATACAAATATTTTTATAAACAGAAAAAGTATATTGTTGATACAAATATTTTTATATACGAGCAAAAGTGTATTGTTGATAGAAATATTTTTATAAACAGAAAAAAGTGGATTGTTGATACAAACATTTTTAACAACGAGAAAAAATGTATTGCCGATACAAATATTTTTATAAATGAGAAAATGTCTATTATTGATACACAACCTTAATTATAGATATTGTATTTTGAAAATTGAAATCACTCTGATATATTTCTTCATGTAGTTGTTGGATGGAAGAATAAGTTATGAGATTATTATTGCATTGATGAAGACTATTGTTAAAGCCACAAATTAAGTTAGTTGACAAAATGATTTTGAGATGTTTAAAAATGTTTTCTTTTTACATTTTTAATGTAAGAAATCACAATTTAACAACATATCAAAAGTACCATCTTGCCTTTTCAAGTTTATAATAAGTATGTTCTCATAATTTGTTGAAAGATATTTCCATTGTCTTTGAAAATACTACTTATATCTATATTTATTAGTCTATATTTATAATTCTGGGAATGTTTATGATATGTAAAACAAATTTCAAAGTTGGCAAATGAGATACCACAATGTGTAATATAAACCCAGATGAAACATGTGCGATAACACAAGTATTTTACTAGTTTATGATAGAAATGAATACACATGATAAAACATTTTAATAATTTTTCCAATTTTATTTATTTATATATATCCTCTTAATGTCACTTGGACGAGATGGTAATGAATCTATTCCAGTCGAACTAGAAGCCATCGGTTAGAATTCAGCTCTAGGCATGCATTAATGTTAAATTCTCTTGAGGGAGAGCTTTGCCACCCATTGAGCTCCTACCCAAAACGAGAGATTAGTCTCTGCAGTTGAGAGTGCTAAATTTTCTTGAGGGAGAACTTTGTCACCCATTGAGTGAAGGTGAGAAAAACACAAGAAGAGGGATTGAATTATGTTGGCTTTTCTCTTTTTAGCTTTTCATTCTTCTGCTTCTGATAGATCTCAATCAGATTCTAACTTAGTTTTGATTCTGACTCAGATTTACTAGGGTTTGCTTCTGAAATTTCTTGTCAAATTTTGAACCAGAATATGACTCAGAGTTGCAAAGTTGATAGCAGCGAAAAGATAAGATCATAAAGCAGGAAAGTAAAAGCAAAGACACACAATATTTATCATGTGATTTTTATAACTTGAGAGTAGTATAGTCCCCTTGCACTTCCAAGGGATTCTCACTATAACTAAACTGATTATAAGAGACTTTAAATGCTCAAACTCTCAAGTAAGAGACTTCTATGCTCAAAACCTCAAGCAAGAGACTTCAAATGCTCAAATACTAAAGCAAAAGACTTCCGACTCTATAACAAATTGTTAAGAGATTTGGGTCAAAGTACATTTGATATGCAATCAGGGGTGTAGATAGAATACAACATGTTAAGATTCTTAAGACTTAAAGAACTCCTAAAATATACACAACGATAAGAGGTTATAAGTCTAGCAAATTTGACAGAGTAACTTCTCTTTGAAATGTCAAGATTCAAAGTCTTGTATTGTAGTGTATTAGTTTTCATCTTCATGTTATTTTGCTATTTATATAGACAGAAGGAAAAAAGGCGTTGGAAGACTTTCACCAAAAGGTTGGACAAGCTTTGTACTTGATTAGACACATCAAGAAAGCACCTTTCTGCAAGAGGAATTATTTGTTGAAGCTCAGACAACTAAGAAATTTTTTTCTTAAGTCTTCACGTGAACAAAAGATCTTTGAGTCTATCAGAGGTTCCTCGATTGAAGAGATTAGACAACCTTCAAAGGTTGAATTTCTTCATGCTTCACTCTTCAGAGGATGATCTCTTTAGAGTCTGCTTCTTGGCTTCTGATGCTTCAGAGTCTGGATCATCAGAGGCTGACTTTCTTCAGATGTTGACTTCTTTAGAATTTGGATCTTTCATCAGAGCCAGAGTCTCCATAAGCAATCTTTAGAGCCAATATAAACTTCAAATTCAGAATCCTTAAGCATCTTTTCATCTGCTCTTAGTCTTATAATCCTGCATACTTGAACACGTGTTGGAATATCCAATTGTTCTTTAAATACTTTGTTATCATCAAAACTCAAGGGATATGATATCAATCAATTTTGTTCCAACATTAAACTCTTACCCAATTCGAAGAATTAATCCCTGCAATTGTGCGCATAAGACATTCGTTAAAAATGAAGGTGAGAAAATTACTTAGAAGGGGGGGTTGAATAAGTAAGACTAAAAATCAAAGATTAGAACGCAGATATTTTTATCCTGGTTCATTGAAAACAACTACTCCAGTCCACCCTCTCAAGAGTGATTTGCCTTTCTCTGTCAAGGACTTAATCCACTATTTTAATCAAACAGATTACAAATAGCAACACCTAAGAACAACTATTCTTAGTCTTCTCAAGAGCAACTGATCCCAACTGGATCCTCTTAAGGAAAACCTTTTACAAACAATGTAAAACTTTTACAAGAGTAAGAATGCTTCTAATAAGCTGTTATCACAACAGTGATATTTCTCTTAAGTTAAGAATAAAGTTAAAGCAAAATAATATAATTAAGAGCTTTGAAAGATTTGCTTTGAGGAGTGATTTTGCTAGAGATTCGATACTGAAGAAGATGGAGTGGACTTCTTTATATAGGCACTAAGATCCAAGAAGTCTTGTTACGTTGAAGGCTGTGTAGAAAAGCCTGAAGCCTTTTGTCTTCACATTGGAGGCTGTGCTGAAACAAGCCTGATGCCTTTTGTCTTCACTTGCAGAAAACTTTCCTCAGAATGGAATGCACAGATAAAACCTTTTTGTCTGTGTCCTTGTGTCTAACACAAAATAGGAAAGAGTTGTTGAGAAAAACCAACGTACATATTTAAATCTTCTTCAAAGTAAGTTCAGCTTTCAACATTAGAATCTGAATCTTCAGAGTCTCCAGACTAAGGATCATCTGGATCTTCAGAGTCTTGAATGTTCTTCAGATTGAGCTGAATCAGAGTATGTGCAGCTTGTGTGCTTGAGCGTGTAAATCTCTCAGAGCAGAGTCTTCTATGCTTTAGAGGCTCCTTCTTCAGAATCTTCAAGAGACAGTAGTCAGATTCTTCTGGGAGCAGTGTTCAGATCTTCACTTAAGATGCTCTTGAACTTATGAAGCCTTTCATAAAAACAATGTTCAGATCCAATTTTGCTTTCTTAAGATAATTTTCTTTAGTGCCTGTAGCAAACAATCTAGAACACGTTTAGAGTATATAATTCTTGAATACAAAATTTATAAGTGTTATCATCAAAACATAGAGATATAACTAAGACACAATCTGTGCTCTTACAATCTCCCCCTTTTTGATGATGACAAAACATGAGAAAATTTTGTTCAATAAAGAGTAAGAATTAGAAACTCCCCCTGAGATTAACAATCTCCCCCTGAAATAAATACTACAATAGAATAGAATACTTCCCTTTCTGATTAAGTATATTTCAGATTCAGAGCCTGATGAAAGAGTTCAGAGTCAAATCTTGATGCCAGATACATATGACTTTCTTCAGTCAGAACGTCTGGTTATCATCTTGCATGATTTCTCTTTCAGAATAAATGTATCAGAGTAAGATATCAGAGTTATCAGAGTTGATTGAATACTCAGATTTTCTTTAGAGAATCAGGTTCTGGTTGACACAGTCTCAGGGTAACTTCAATGAATTATGTCAGATATATCAATGTAATCTGAAAGACTTAAATTCAAAGTAAGTTAATAAAATGTCTGAATTTTAGTTTTAGTAATTGCTTATAGGTTGAACACTCAGTTTCTCTTTTTCTCCCCCTTTTTGTCATAATCAAAAAGATTTTCAAAGACAGAAAGATATAGAAGAAAAGAAGCAAATAGGAGCAAAACATGTTATCATGCAATTAAAAACAAACCAAAGTTCACAGACAAACAGGCAGAGGCCAAAAAACACATAACACAATAAAAGCAATCAGACAGCAAAAAAAAACAACAGTTCAAGTGCAAAACAACAAATAAAACTAGGTCTGGCGAGAGGCAATGAGGGTCAGAAGCTCTGTCATCTTGGCAGCTGACTCTTCTTACTTAGACATCCAGGTCTTGATTTCATCAGTTGTTTTCTCTTGCTTGATCATCCAGTCCTTTATATCCTTCACATCATTCACAAGTTCTGAAACCACAGATGAAGACGGAGCAGATGCAGTAGCAGCAGGGTTCCCTTCAGTCTGGTTTTCAACAGAAGCTTGTTCAACCATTTCAGATTCAGGAACTACTGAAGGAGCAGCTTCCAAAAGTAACACAGGAGGAGGAGGAGGCATGTTCATCAGCGTTACCTTTATTAACTCAGCAAATTTAGTCTTAGCAAGCTTAGAGCATTTTGCTCTAACTTTTAGGGCAGCTTTGTTAAACATCCAGATGAAGCGCTTCCAAGCAGTATTGGAAACATTTGGATCCAAACTAGACATGCATACAGCCTTAACACGATCATATTCAGAATCTAACTCCTTTTTAAAAATATCAAACATAGCATTAACACAAGATCCTAAATCTGATTGTTCAGTCTGTCCAGAGGAAAAAGGATTAGGGGTGTTAGCAGGAGTAGGTTCAGATGGTTGTGGTTGAGGTGTGGGTGGTTCAGATGTGTGGATGTCAGATTGAGGGAGTTCAGGTGGTTGAGGAATGGTTTGGTTTTCAGCTGTTTGAGTGTCAGATGGTTGTGCTTCAGATGGTTGTTGAGATGGAGAGTTTGGTGGGGTATGAAACAAAGCAATGTTAAGATGTTTCTTCATAACACTCTCAGAGCGAGCTTGTTTGAGTGATTCTGAATCACAGTCAGATGAATCAGATGAATCAGAAGATTCATTTGAGTGAACAGATGTAGAAGAAATTTCAATTGTTTGGTTGAGGGGTTGAATATCAAGAATATTGTCAGAAAGATTTGGATCTTCTGAGGGAATTGTTTGTTCAGAGTGTTCAGTTTGAACAGTCTCTGGTTGATTTTGTTCTGAAATAATTGTTTCTGGTTTGAGAGTCTCTAATTGGGGATTCTCTAGTTGTGACAAAGTTGGTTGTGGAGTTGCTGTTGGAGAGTTTTCTGGTTGAGTTGGTTCTGGTGGAGTTACTGTTGGAGAATTTTCTGATTGAATTGGTTCTGGTGGTGGAATATCTGTTTGAATAGTTTGAGGTTGTGGTTCAGATGGAATTGGTGCAGGAGATGATTGTAAATTTACTGGTTCAGAGGATAGTGGTTCGGATGAGATATTGACAGACTTTTTGGATTTGGAAGTTCTTGGTATGAGGCTTGGAGAGAGTTGTGGTGAAGATAGTGGTGAATGAACAGTAGGAGTAGGATCAGATGCTAATACCTGTTGAATGGTGTCTCTGATTTCTTCCAGAGTAGCTTCTCTAGGACTGATTTTGGCCTTCTTTCCTTCTTTCTTCTTCTTTCTTGACGCTTCAGATGCTTTTCTCTTCTTCTGAACGGATCCTTCGTCAGCCTTCCTCTTACTGCGCATTTCCTTCATCTGATTTGGCAATTCTTCTCCTGGCTTCTGAACGAGATTGGCAGGTAAAGGGATTCCTTCCTTTAGACATTCAGTAATGTACAGCCAGACAAATTCCTTAGGTTCATCTGCACTGAATAGTGGAAAGTCTTCCACAGGAATTCTTCTGCCTTGAACCTCTTCAGAGTTGATCTTCCTGAGTTGTCCTTTCAATTCTGAAATGATTTTCATCCTTTTCAGATTGAGTCCATTAATTTCAGAGCCAATGATGTAAGTCAGATCTTCTGTAATCTTCGCATCTGTCAGATGCTGTACCAGCTTGTTCTCAATAAGTATATCAGAAATCAACCTTCCCAGGGGTATCCACGTCCTCACTTTACCAGCTTTCGCCCTTACTTCCTCACTGGTTTCTTTGACATGAGTTAGTAAATGACTGAAGATGAGATACGGTAGATCCACTTTGACATTTTTGCTAATGCAGTACATAAAATACAGATGTTCCGAACTCACATAATCTGGTGAGTTGGATGGTTTTCTGTGAAAAAACGTACTCATAAAGATTTTTGCCCAGATCCTATAAATGGGTTTTAAATCTTTAACCTTACTTGACGGCAATCCAGCTATAGTAACTTCTTCATAAACCCTAGCCATATCGATGCGAGAAGAAGCAAGATTTGAAACTCCATCAGACTCAGTATAACTAAACAGTTGTCTGATCAGGTTTTCAGTGATGACTATCTCCACTCCAAGAACCGAGGAATGAATAAACTTGGGACCAGCGCTTGCATGAATCCAAAATTCCTTTACCAGTGTTGGAAAAACAGGACCCATTAGCCTTTCAAAATATTTTTCCCATCCTTGAGCTTTAATGGCAGAAATGAGATCAAACCCATTTTCCTTTAAAGAGTCAAGATCAATGAAGCTTTCACAGAGCACCTCTAGATCAGCCACTGGAGTGAATAAGGTTCGTTCAGCTTCTTTGTACATTATAGTCTTATTAGGTTTAGCAGCAGTGTTTGAAGTAGACGCCATTGAAGAAGAAGAGGACCTTGGTTTAGGTTTAGGGTTTTGGTAGAGATTGAAAAGAAAGCAGAAACGCATGAATGAAGTGAATGTGGAAAGTGTGATAATAGTGTGATAGGTGATATATATAGAAAACCAAAAATCAAGCATAGGGCACACAAAAGACACTTACGCACGTTTGGACAGCATTTAATGAAAGGTAATCATTTCACATTAAATTATGACAGCTGGGGGGAAAACCAAGAAAAGTGAGATTTTCAAAGCAATACCTCAAACGTCAATTCAGTTGAGCACTCCATCTTTTCAGATATTGAGTGACACGTGTTTGCTTGGTTGGCTCATCTGATGTCTCTCAAGAAATGAAACGTTTCCAACTTTCAGATCTTCTGAGCTTGTTAGTTCAGAGTTTTACACAAAACGAAATAATTGAATAAATATAAATGAACGAATAGACAGATGAAATACTTCAGATTATTAAACATTTTGCATCTGAGAGGTTGCCTTTGAGAAATATTACTCTGGACATAAATCCATACAAATATTTTTCAGAATGAACTTAAATCTATCTTCAGCAAGGGGTTTTGTGAAAATGTCAGCCCATTGATGATCTGTATCAACAAAGGCTAAATTAATTACACCCTTCTGAACATAGTCTCTGATGAAGTGATGTTTAATTTCTATATGTTTTGCCTTAGAATGCAAGATTGGATTTTTTGACAAACATATAGCAGAAGTATTATCACAGAAGATAGAAAGGTTACTCTCATAGATTTGATAATCTTCTAATTGACTCTTCATCCAGAGCATCTGAGTACAACATCCAGCAGCAGCAATGTATTCTGCCTCTGTAGTTGATAGTGCAATGGTAGGTTGCTTCTTGCTGTACCATGAGATCAGATGACTTCCAAGAAACTGACAGCTTCCAGAAGTGCTTTTACGTTCAACTCTGTCTCCAGCATAGTCAGCATCACAAAATCCAACTAATGAAAATTCATCAGATCTTCTGTAACACAAACCCATGTTAGCAGTACCTTTCAGATACCTTAGAATCCTCTTAACAGCTGTTAAGTGTGATTCTCTAGGATCTGATTGGAATCTGGCACATAAGCAGACACTAAACAGAATATTTGGTCTAGAAGCAGTCAAGTATAGAAGAGATCCTATCATACCTCTGAAGAGTTTTTGATCTACCTTCTTACTTACCTCTTCCTTACCTAGAGTGCTTGTAGGATGCATTGGGGTTTTTGCCATTTTGCTATCAACCATGTTGAACTTCTTCAGAAGCTCTTTAACATACTTGGTTTGATGTATGTAGGTGCATTCTGGAGTCTGATTGATTTGGATTCCCAAGAAGAATCTCAATTCTCCCATCATGCTCATTTCAAATTCTTCCTGCATACATTTAGCAAACTCCTTTCCAAGCGTAATATTTGTTGATCCAAAAATAATGTCATCTACATAAATTTGACAAATCAACAGATCTTTCTTAACAGGTTTACAGAATAAAGTTGTATCCACTTTTCCTCTGATAAAATTTTTCTTCAGAAGGAAGTTGCTCAACCTTTCATACCAAGCTCTGGGAGCTTGTTTTAATCCATAAAGGGATTTCTTTAATTTGAAAACATGATCTGGAAAGTTTTCACTTTCAAAACCAGGAGGTTGGTGGACATATACTTCTTCTTCTATAATACCATTAAGAAAAGCACTTTTAACATCCATCTGATACAGAGTGATGTTATTCTGTGCAGCAAATGAAATAAGAAGACGAATAGATTCTAACCTTGCCACTGGAGCATATGTCTCAGTGTAATCAATACCTTCTTGTTGACTATATCCTTGAGCAACCAGCCTTGCCTTATTCCTTTCTACTTCTCCCTTTTCATTCAGCTTATTCCTGAAGACCCATTTTGTTCCAATGACATTGAATCCTTTAGGTCTAGGAACCAGATCCCAAACTTCATTTCTGGTGAATTGATTCAGCTCTTCTTGCATAGCTATAATCCATTCATTATCTTCCAGAGCCTCATCTACAGATGTTGGTTCTATCATTGACACTAAGCCAAATAAGGAAGATTCAGAAGTTCTGAGAAATGATCTTGTCCTTATGGGATCATCTTTCTTTCCAATTATCACATCTTCTGGATGAGAAGCTTTGATTCTGGAAGAAGATCCTCTGACAGTTGGTCTTTCAGAAATATGCAAGTTGTTTAGTTGGGAGGTCAAAGGTGTAGCATCTGGGGTTGCGTCAGATTCTTTGTTCTTTTCCTTTTCTGCCTCTGAGCCTTCAGAGTCTGTGAGAATCACTTCTCTATCTGCAGAACTTTCAAACTGCTTTGGCTTTTCAGAGCCAAGCTTATCATCAAATCTGACATGAATAGATTCTTCCACAATCTGTGTTTCAGTATTGAATACTCTGTAGCCTTTAGAGCGTTCAGAATAACCAAGCATGAAACACTTCTGTGCTTTGGAATCAAACTTGTTCAGATTATCTTTAGTATTAAGCATATAACAAATACATCCAAAAGGATGAAAATAAGCAATGTTAGGCTTTCTGTTTCTCCACAATTCATAGGGAGTCTTTTTCAGAAGAGGTCTTACAGACACTCTGTTCTGAATATAACAAGCTGTGTTAATTGCTTCGGCCCAGAAATATTTTGCCAGATTTGTCTCGTTGATCATGGTTCTGGCCATTTCTTGCAATGTTCTATTTTTCCTTTCTACAACTCCATTTTGTTGTGGAGTTCTAGGACAGGAGAAATCATGTGCAATGCCATTTTCAGAAAAATATTTTTCAAAATGTTTATTTTCAAATTCTCCACCATGATCACTTCTGACTTTAATAATTTTACAATCTTTTTCAGTCTGGACTTGATTGCAGAAGTCAAAGAACACAGAATGAGACTCGTCCTTGTGTTTTAGAAACTTTACCCATGTCCATCTGCTGTAGTCATCTACAATGACTAACCCATACTTCTTGCCTCTGATGGATGCAGTTTTCACTGGTCCAAACAGATCAATGTGAAGTAATTCCAATGGTCTGGAGGTAGAAACAACATTTTTTGATTTAAAATGAGATTTTGAAAATTTACCTCTTTGACATGCTTCACACAGAGCATCTGAGTTGAACTTCAACTTAGGAAGTCCTCTGACCAGATTGAGTTTATTAATCTGAGATATACGTCTCATATTAATATGCCCCAATCTTCTATGCTAGACCCATTGCTCATCATTCACAGATAAGAGGCATTTTACATTTTGAACTTTAAGTTCTGAAAGGTTAATTTTATAAATGTTGTGTTTCCTCTTTCCATTGAATAGGATAGAGCCATCCTTTTGACATACAACTTTGCAACATTTTTGATTAAAGATTATATCATAACCATTGTCACTTAATTGACTTATGGACAATAGATTATGTTTCAATCCTTCAACTAACAGAACATTAGAAATAGAGGGTAGGTTGCCATTACCTATAGTTCCAGAGCCAATGATCTTGCCCTTCTGGTTCCCTCCAAATTTCACGTCCCCTCCAGATCTAAGTTCCAGACTTTGGAACATAGACCTTTCTCCCGTCATGTGTCGTGAGCATCCAGAGTCCAGGTACCATGATTGGTGTCCTGACTTTGCTGCTAAGGACATCTGCAACAGGGATTATTTTGTCTTTAGGTACCCATATCTTCTTGGGTCCTTTAGGGTTAGTTGCCTTGTAGGTTTGTCTAAACTTTTGTTTTTCAACATAGTTTTTGTTTAGACTTGCCTTAGATCTAAACACATGAGTATTCTTTTCAGAGCTCGTGTGTTTAATATCATTTAAATGACCAAATTTAAAATTAGAGTATAAAGGAGTTATCTTAATGATCAGATCATCTACAGGTATTGGTCTTACATCTTTTTCAAGAGAAGAAGATTGAAATCCAATTCCCTTTCTTTTATTCCTACTAACTCCATAGATCATAGAAGCCATTTTGCTTCTGTCTATGCTTTTAGTGAGGAACTTCTGAAAACTAGAGTCATATTTTTCCAAAATATTTTTAGATGACTTAGCTTCAGAGTCAGATTCTTGTTGGGCAATTTCCAAATCATTTTTGATTTTTAAATTTATTTCTCTCTGCTCAACAAGTTCTGTTTTCAGATTATCAATCTCAGATTCAAGATTGCTTTTCAGCTTCTTGTTCTTGAGTTTGATATTATTGTAGCTTTTCAAAACTTCAGATAACACCTTTATAAGTTCATCTTTAGTAAGTTTGGACATTACCTCTTCAGCGTCAGAGTCGGAGTCTGACTCAGATTCAGATGATAATTCTTCATTCTGATCTTCTATTCCAGCCATTAATGCCATGTTGGCATACTCTTCTTCTGCTTCAGATTCAGATTCAGATTCATCTGAATCATCCCAAGTTGCCATAAGAACCTTCTTCTTTTTATCAAACTTTCTCTTGGGTTTCTCCTTGAGAAGTTTGGGGCAGTCATTTTTGTAGTGCCCAGGTTCCTTGCATTCATAGCATGTGACCTCTTTCTTTCCAGATCTTCTGTGTCCAGAAGATTCCTTCCTGTGGTCAGCTTTTCTGAAGTTGTTAAACTTCTTTCCCTTGTGCTTCCAGAGCTTGTTGATTCTTCTGGAAAGCATGGACAGTTCATCTTCTTCTTCAGAAGACGATTCTTCAGAACTTTCTTCTTTTACCTGCAAAGCTTTAACAGGTTTGTTAGATTTTAAAGCTATGGATTTACCTTTATCTTTCTTCTGGGGTTCATCTTCCTCCAGCTCTATTTCATGGCTTCTCAAAGAACTGATAAGTTCTTCTAAGGAGATCTTGTTCAGATCTTTTGCCATCTTCAATGCAGTCACCATTGGTCTCCATCTGGTGGGAAGACTTCTGATGATCTTCTTGACATGATCTGACGTTGAGTAGCCCTTATCCAGAACTTTCAGACCAGCAGTAAGAATCTGAAATCTAGAAAACATAGTTTCAACATTTTCAGACTCTTCCATTTTGAATGCCTCATACTTCTGTATGAGCGCCAGCGCCTTGGTCTCTTTGACCTGAGAATTTCCCTCATGAGTCATTTTGAGTGACTCAAACATGTCATGAGCAGTATCTCTGTTTGTAATCTTCTCATACTCAGTATGAGAGATTGCATTAAGCAATATAGTTCTGGCTTTGTGGTGATTCTTGAAATCTCTTTTCTGAACTTCAGTCATTGATTTTCTATCAATCTTTTTGCCATCCTCATCAGTAGGATGTTTATATCCATCAATGACCATATCCCAAAGATCAGCATCATACCCAAGGAAAAAACTTTCTATTCTATCTTTCCAATAGTCAAATTTTTCCCCATCAAACATGGGTGGCTTGGTACTGATCCTATCTCCTTCATATTTGTTGTTGCAAGTTGATGTAGATGTATCCATATTGACAACAAAACAAATATCAAAGTATCTTTCTCACAGGATCTTTAACTGTCACGGTTAAGTGGAGCACACGCAGAACCGGAGCTCTGATGCCAACTGAAGGTGAGAAAATTACTTAGAAGGGGGGGTTGAATAAGTAAGACTAAAAATCAAAGATTAGAACGCAGATATTTTTATCCTGGTTCGTTGAAAACAACTACTCCAGTCCACCCTCTCAAGAGTGATTTGCCTTTCTCTGTCAAGGACTTAATCCACTATTTTAATCAAACAGATTACAAATAGCAACACCTAAGAACAACTGTTCTTAGTCTTCTCAAGAGCAACTGATCCCAACTGGATCCTCTTAAGGAAAACCTTTTACAAACAATGTAAAACTTTTACAAGAGTAAGAATGCTTCTAATAAGTTGTTATCACAACAGTGATATTTCTCTTAAGTTAAGAATAAAGTTAAAGCAAAATAATATAATTAAGAGCTTTGAAAGATTTGCTTTGAGGAGTGATTTTGCTAGAGATTCGATACTGAAGAAGATGGAGTGGACTTCTTTATATAGGCACTAAGATCCAAGAAGTCTTGTTACGTTGAAGGCTGTGCAGAAAAGCCTGAAGCCTTTTGTCTTCACATTGGAGGCTGTGCTGAAACAAGCCTGATGCCTTTTGTCTTCACTTGCAGAAAACTTTCCTCAGAATGGAATGCACAGATAAAACCTTTTTGTCTGTGTCCTTGTGTCTAGCACAAAATAGGAAAGAGCTGTTGAGAAAAACCAACGTACATATTTAAATCTTCTTCAAAGTAAGTTCAGCTTTCAACATTAGAATCTGAATCTTCAGAGTCTCCAGACTAAGGATCATCTGGATCTTCAGAGTCTTGAATGTTCTTTAGATTGAGCTGAATCAGAGTATGTGCAGCTTGTGTGCTTGAGCGTGTAAATCTCTCAGAGCAGAGTCTTCTATGCTTTAGAGGCTCCTTCTTCAGAATCTTCAAGAGACAGTAGTCAGATTCTTCTGGGAGCAGTGTTCAGATCTTCACTTAAGATGCTCTTGAACTTATGAAGCCTTTCATAAAAACAATGTTCAGATCCAATTTTGCTTTCTTAAGATAATTTTCTTTAGTGCCTGTAGCTAGGGCTGGAAATGAGTCGAGTCGAGTCGAACTCACCTCAGCTCGGCTCGACTCGTTAAGAATTGTTCGAATTCGAGTTCGAGTTCGAGTTCGATACGAACTTTTTTTTAAGCTCAAACTCGACTCGTTATAAGTTCACGAACAGTTCGGTTCAGCTCGTTAGGTTCATCTCATTAGGTTCAGCTCACATGGTTCACGAACTTAAAAACTATTTTTTAAAATATATATATTTTTTAGTATATTTGATATTTTAAATAAATATATATTTTTTAAATAAAATATTAAAATAAAATAAAAGTTATCATATTGAAATTTAACTTTATCTTTGAAATCTACTAATTCAAAACCTACACAACTTTCAAGAGATACATTTGAGAGTCTAATTCAAAAACTACTAAATTGAAGATTAAACTTGTCTAAGATTTGAAGTAAATATTTAAACTTAATCTTAAAGATAGTATAATTCTTTTCATATGTAATCGAGTTGACTCATGAACCTAACGAGTCGAACTATGTATAGTTCAAGTTCAGCTCATTTAGTTAACGAACTTAATTTTTCGCTCATACTCAACTCATTTGGTTCATGAACCTAGTTCAACGATTTAATTATCGAGTCGAATTCCGAACTATCTTCGAGTTGGTTTGGTTCATTGCCAGCCCTACCTGTAGCAAACAATCTAGAACACGTTTAGAGTATATAATTCTTGAATACAAAATTTATAAGTGTTATCATCAAAACATAGAGATATAACTAAGACACAATCTGTGCTCTTACAAAAAAAACTAACTTTTTTTTTGAATCCGATCATTCATTTTAGAATAGAAAAGAAGTAAGGAAAACCTAAATAAAGTTAGTTAAAAAATGAAGGGTTAAATAAGTTTTTGATCCCTTTAAATATATCGAATTTTGTTTTTAGTCCATCTAAAACTTTCCTTCAAGAAATCGTCCCTTCAAAATTTTTTGTCTTAATAATTAGTCCCTAACATCAAATGTCACTAACAGATGCTTATGTGATATACCATGTGGAACTTTTTTTATGACTGGACATACACATGGCAGTGCTAGTGTGGTAAAAAATCTGACGTAGATGTCACGTGACAATTTCTTCCATTTTTTATTTTTTATATTCATAAATCCAAATTTCGTAGCTAATTCGTAGGACCTAAACTTCATTTTTTTCCTTTCCTGTTTATGAATATTTATTTAATCACATTAAGTTTAGACAGAAAATTAATACATGTATGATATTAAGACATACAATATTATAATAAAGCATTGAAACAGTAAAATAAATATTTCCTAGATCAAATTACGAATTATCTTCATATCTACTATGTGCAGGCACAACTATAGAGACATATTAAGAAAATTAGTAACCACCATTTAAGTAGGCACCAAAGCCCAAGTGCAATCCATCATGTGTAGGCATAATGATAGAAATATTGTGAAGATTGTGAGCACATCTTCTCATAACCTCGACCACGACCACTGCCTCGTGAACATTGTGAGCACATCTTCTCACAGAAGGGCATAATGTTTGCAAAATAAACTCCATGAAAGTTCTAATAGTCTCAAATGTGACCCTCTCAGTCACATCAAGAACAACTTTCCTATTAATAGGAATAACCAATGTGGACAAAATTATGCTCACCCAACCATTTTTATTCTCTTGAACACAAACATCTCCTTTCGATTCAACACATGATGTCTCTTAAGAACTTGGAGTTTCTTCAATACCAAAATAAGAAATTACACCCGAATTATCATCCATATTTGAGCTATTAAACACATGGTGAAATGTTTTAACAAGATTCTCTATGGCACCATTACAAACATCAACCAACATTTCTCTAACCCTAGTTTCATTTTTCGGATTAGTTAATCCCGAAAACAAATTATCATAAGTATTGATATGCATAGTTTTGTCAAGATAAATAGCAACCAACGTACTAACAAACACTTTAACTAAATTCCCAATTAGTTCCCCACATTTACCACCACAAACAACATCAACCCATTTCGAAACAATCAGATCAGATTTTGAACTCTCATCGTCATTACTTGAACTGGATTCTCCATTAAATTTTCCATTGGCATCTGAATAAAAACCAATATCTAAGTTCCTAACAAAGCTTTCATTAACAATATAAGCAAAACCTGAACTAGTCGGTGTAAACATTTTATCGTACATTCAGTTTATGAATATTTATTTAATCACATTAGCATAATTGAGATTATTAATTAAAATTATTAATTGAGCTTCTGGAATAATTCTAACAGATTAATGTAATCGAAGACTTCAAATTTCACAAGTTATTTTCAAAGTATAGTTAGTGATGTCATATGAATCTCATATTTTTTACCATCTTAATTTTTTTGATATTTATTTATTCCACGTGGAAAAGGGAATGTTAGTCTTAAGATATTGCGTAACTTATTTACACCAAAGTTTTTTACAGAGGTAAAAAAATGAAGTTTAGGTCATACGAATTAGTTTGAAAATAATTACGAATTAACTACAAATTATGAGTATATGAATTTTTTGTCACGTTGGCACTGCCGCGTATATGTCCAGTCATAAAAAAAATTTCACATGACATATCGTGTAAGCATCCTTTAATGACATTTGACGTTAGAGACTAATTGTTTAGACAAAAAAATTTAAAGGCATGATTTAAAAAAAAAAAGAATTTAGAAGGATTAAAAATAAAATTTGTTATATTTAGAGGGGAAAAAAATTTATTTAAAAAAAAACTATTTTAAAGTTAAAAACATTATCACTTACTTTTGTATCTTTTAATCTAGGACATAGTACATAAGATAAGATATTACTAAAATATGAAAATGGTAAATTGATGTATAATTGGAATTCGACAAAAAAAACATTCAAGCTTTGACGACAGCTCATAGCAGTGGTTGACGGCAAACGGAGACACGAACAACACAACACCAAAAAAAAAAAAAACACTATCTTTCTTCTTTTTCTGTCTTCGAAATCATTCATTCATTTTTGCGAATTCCGGTGAGGCCAACGGTGAAACATGGCCGCGTCTGGTGAGGATGATGCCTCCAAACAAGACCTCTTTCACCTCATCAAACGCTTCGGAGCTTACGTTTCCTTCAAGATCTCCGATCTCTTCTCTCTCTCCTTCCATAGCCTCGTATTTCTCTCTCTTACCCTCAATTTTACCTTTTTTTTCTGTTCAATATTTGATCATTCTGTTGGATCTGATGCATGAATTAAACGTATTATTATTGTTGTTTGGTTGTCGAATTCGTAATTACATGTTCCTGTTTATGGTTGTATGAAATTTCGATTTTTTAATGAAATTTTTTGCCCCTTTTATGATTGATTGAATTTTTGGGAACCGGGGTTGGATAATTCTCAACCCAAAGACTGAAAGTTTGTTTTTTTGTTAGAAAACTGAACTGGGTTTTTTTAATTTAATGTTGGGTGTGGGTGAAAACTAGAAAGGATGAGTTTTTTTTATGTGTCATGGTTACTATCAAAATGGGGAAAAGTTTTTGACCTAATATTCATTATTGTAGCGCAATAGGTACGGTTTAAGTGGTATAAATGATCAAGGTAATGTTTTGGTCTTTTTGTGTAGCATGTGTACTTGAGGACTTTTAAAAATATCTGACTTCAATGATAACTATGTCTAATGATTTGTTGCAAATTGTGTATAAAACTTTTTATACAGATTGTGTATCAAAATTAAACTTGTGTTAATAATCCAAACCTCGTGGTACTGTACTTGGTGTTAGGATATACGCACTGTTGGGGCGGTTGCTGGTCTTGCTGTTGCAATTGTTTTCACATGGAGGCTGTTGAGATCTCCGAGTGATAATCAAGGGAGGCAAAGAAAACGGCAGGGTGCTGCATCTAGTAATCCTGGAGTCAGCAGCACACATTCAAATGCATCGGTTGTTCCTTCTGATGCTTGTTTACCTTCAGATGAATCAAGGGCGCAAAATGTTGTCGATGAGTTCTTTCAACCTGTCAAGGTATTATGTGTTTTTTTTGCACTTTTCTTTGTTTAATGATTCAGATTTCAGGCAATTTGGGAATGCTTTTGGATTAATTGACGGAAGATTGAGCTGTGTTTTTATAGCTTTGAATGTGATTGGAAGTTCTAAGTTTGCTTTTTCCGTAACTTTTTCAGCCAACCTTGGGGCAGATAGTGAGGCAGAAGTTGAGTGAAGGAAGAAAGGTAACTATTTGATGACACAAAAAAAACATTTTGTTTCAAGTTTGTGCTGTTAGATGTTAAGCGTTGATTTGCCCCATGTTTCTCGACTTCTATGACTAATGAGTTGTATGTAGGTAACATGCCGTCTTCTTGGAGTGATTCTCGAGGAAAACAGTCCAGAGGAGCTTCAGGTGGTGACTTTTGTCCTTTCATATAATTTTGCTTTATATTATGATGACATCAACCCAAAAAGATATCAATGATGTTCATTCTGTTTTCGGCAGAAACAAGCAACTGTGAGATCCTCAGTGCTAGAAGTCTTGTTGGAAATTACTAAATTCTGTGATTTATATCTCATGGAGCGGGTTCTGGATGACGAAAGCGAGGTGTGTGTCCCTTATCAGCATAAATCAATCACTTGTCACATCTTAGCTAATAATAAACTTAATGAAATTGATGCACAATTTTTCCATGTTGTATGCTGTAAACTCACCATTTTTCAGCGTTATCAATAATTTAAAATAACCAAATGGTTCTGTAAAGTTGAACTTTTGGAGCAATAATTTTTCAGTGAGATGTGTTATAGTTGCTTGAAGCAAAAAACCTTTCTCTAAGGTTCAGCATTTGGAACTTTTGTTGTCACCATTGTCAATAGAACATTAGATATACGAAATTTCGTTATTATTTTATGATTTTTTCCTGACGTGAAAACAGTCATACTGTTAAGTTATTAATATTACACAACTGCTATTTTGAGCTAGTTGAGAGAGATTATATATTTTTTACAGCTGTTAGTCTCAGATTTCAAACAAAAATTTATTGTAGGCCTAACCTGTTTTAGCATTCCATATTGTTAAACTGTTTACACTTTATATATTGGTTTTTTCTGCAGAAAAGAGTTCTTGTTGCGTTAGAAGAAGCGGGGGTATTCACTTCAGGTGGTTTGGTCAAGGACAAGGTATGTGAACACATCAAACAGTTGTGCTTTTCTTTTTAGAACTTAACTACCTTCTTGCTGGGCAGTGCTGCACTTTTCGTCAGCCAAGTTTGCACATAAAAAAGTACTTTTTCCACTTTATGAAGTCATCCTTTTGTGTGCGGTAGTTTACACATGTTGATTGACTACATGAAAATAGAATGTTCCAGAAAATGAGTGGTCAGCATATGTTGTTAATCCCAAATATCGTCGCGTAGCACTGATCCCCTAAAATGCTACCATCGCAACACTACTCTGCTATAGTGTGCTATGGACAACATAGCTATGGCTTAGGAGGGGTCACACATACATTCAATCATTTCCACCATGTAGATATTTGTGCTGTTTTTTTGTTGTTGAAATAATATTATAACATGACATTATGGGAAAATACTGGCAATGCATAATTATTGAACCCGTAATGATATACGTTTGCGGTCATTTGCTGGTTGTATATGCTCTTTTCAAGACAATCTTAGAATCTGAAATTCCAATACCCGCAAGAGTTATTAGTTTATTGTCTTCTTAGAAATGTCACAAAATTGTGATTTGTTGCAAATGTTTGTCTTGTGTATCTAATGAATGCTGTAAATGTCCACGAGTTCAACAAAATGCTTGCTGCCTACTTGTGCATATCGATACAAATTGGCATGTTAGAGATAACCTTTTTGTCCTCTATGCAGGTTCTCTTCAGCAGCACTGAGAATGGACGCTCGTCCTTTGTTCGGCAATTGGAACCAGATTGGCATATCGATACAAATCCCGAAATCGTCACTCAGTTAGCTGTATGTTACTTTATATCTCAACACCGTTCGGCTAGTAAATTATTAATCACCAAAACATTATTTGTCCCCTTATATTATGATGTGTTTCTAATGATTAACAACAAATGATGTTGCAGAGGTTTATCAAGTATCAGCTCCACATATCGCCGCATAAAACAGAAAGAACTGCAGCTAATGTGTTCAGCGCTCCAACCTTGGAACTCTTCTTCGGATCTGCATGAAAACCAAAAAACACTACTAATCACATAAATGTCTCTACTGGTTTGGTTTTGGTTTCTGTCTGCATCTTGGATTCAACCTTCAACCATACGGTTTTTCTAGATGAATGAGAAAACTAGGTTAGATTTTCTTCAAGCTTTAATGGGTTCTCTCACCCTAGGATGGTGAAAGACCCGTTCCTGTGCATGTGTATGATGCCTTGAGGAAGAAGTTTATATTTGTTTTCTTTGTTTACATTTTGTTTGAAATTTGTGCATTAGATTCAGACATTTTGAACCAAAAAAGTAGCAATTTATATTAGCTGTTTGTATTCTATGTATTTACACATTGATAATTTGTCATCATAACATTACCTTAAATTCCACAAAACCAACAAGTGCTATTATTGCATCTTTTTTTTTATAAATAAAATTTGTTTTAAATCTGAATTAAAAAGAACCAAGGACTAGTTGTGCCCTATGTCTTCCCAAATAAATGCTCAAACAAAAATTATTCGTACGTGTCTTTAAATTATTTGTATGTCATAGTCTAAACTATTGAAGGTATCATCAAATTGAAAAAAAAACAAAACTCTACTGTATAATTAAAGTATACTCTAGGTGACAACATAAGTAGAAATTTATGATGGTAATGGTAGGTGTAAATCATTACACAATATATTCCTCTTGTTATTTTGGTAGCTACCTAAGGTTAGGTGTCAATCTACTAAGATTTACAAAACTATAAATTTCTTGTGAGAAAAAAACTTGGAAATTTCTTATCCCAATCTATATCCTATGGAAAATTTTAGATTTCGAAGATGAATCTCCTATGGAAAATTTCAGAAGATGTATCTCCTGACACATTAGTTTAAATTAAAATGTTAATTGATTTGGTAATGCATATTTGAAATATTTTAAAACATACTCCATACATATATCTCTTTGAAATGTCCATTTCAAACATTTATTGATCCGCAAATGTATATCTGTTAAGGATTTACGTAGATGCATCTTCGTTTAAAGTTTATGAAGATGCATCTTCGTAACCTATTATAATAGTGCATGTTAAGTTAATTTTATGGTTATTCAGATGAAAATGACAATTTATAAATGTTAAGGATCTTGTTATGTGATGAACATTAAATCATACACTCGATATGCAAAAAATGACATACATAAATTCAGATGGTCAAAATAAGTCATCAGTTGATACACAATGAAGTTGAAATATACAATAGAGTCGAAATAAGATAAAATAAAATACAATCGATAATAAATTCAAAGTACAAATACTATTAACTACTCTATATGTCAAGGACAACAATGATGGACAATCGAAACACAATGAGGAATCTACCCAAGAAGAGACAAATCAAAGTGATCTTCCTCAAGAATGGAGAACCCATCGTGATCACTTAATTGACAAAGTTATCTATGACATAAGTAAAAGAGTTTCAACAAGATTTAATCTCAAGGATGTTTGCTTGAATATGATATTTGTTTCTCAAATAGAACCTTTAAAGACTGATGAAGCTTTAGGAGACGACCAATGGATACCTATCATGCAAGAAAAATTAAATCAATTCGAAAGGAATCAAGTTTGTGAACTTGTTCCTAGACCAAGTGGTAAACACATCATATGTACCAAATGAGTGTTTAAGAATAAACTTGACGAAAATGATATAATTGTTAGAAACAAAACAAAATAGGTGGCTCAAGGTTACAATCAAGAAATAGGAATCGACTTTGAAGAAACATTCACTCCAGTTGCAAGTTTATTATTTGCTTATGCTTGTTCATTAAGTTTATTACTTCAAGAGCACATTCTTGAATGGATAGATCAATGAGGAAATCTATGTCAAACAACCTCCCGGTTTTGAAGATTTCAAGAATCTTTCACTAGAAGCAAGCACCAAAAATATGGTATGATAGACATAATAACTTTTCACATGAAAGAGGATTTGAAAAAGGTAAAATTGATAACACGTTTTTTACTAAGAAAATTAAAAATCATACTTTATTCAAGTCTATGTTGATGACGTCATATTTGAATCAACAAACAAAGATCTATGTGAAAAATTTTCATTGATGATGAAATAAGAGTTCGAGATGTCTATGATGGATAAGATGAATTATTTTCTTGGACTACAAATTAAACAATTAAAGAATAAAATCTTCATCAACCAATCCAAGTACTGCAAGGAATTGTTGAAAAAATTTGATATGGAGAATTGCAAAGAGATTACTACTCCAATGGGTTTTAGTACATATGTTGATCAAGTGAATTTGGTATTTCTATTGATATCACCAAGTATCAAGGTATGATTGACTCCTTACTATATTTGACGGCAAGTCGTCCTGACATTATGTTTAGTGTTTGTCATTGTGCACGATTTCAAGCAAATCCAAAGGAATCTCGTCTTGCCTCCGTAAAAAGGATCATGAAATATCTCAGGGAAAACAAAAAATGTCTGACTGTGATATCCTAAAGGTAGCATATGTTATTTAGTTTGTTATTCTGACTCGGTTTATGTATGTTGTAGAAATGATCGCAAAAGCACAAGTGGAACATGTTACATTCTAAGAAATGCAATAGTGTCATTCTCTTGTAAGAAACAAGTGTGTGTTGCTCATAGATACAACACAAACAGAATACATAACAATGAGAAGTTATTGTGCTCAAATTCTATATCTAAAACATCAACTTTGTAATTACGATCTTGTTCTTGGATGCATTCCACTTAGATGTGACAACACAAGCACAATTAACATAACAAAGAATACGATCATGCATTCTCGTACCAAACACGTAAACATTCAAAATCACTTTCTACGTGATCATGTACATAAAGGCGACGTCGAAGTCACATTTATGGATACTCATAATCAACTAAGAAACATTTTTACCAAGCCGCTTACGAAAGAGTCTTTTTTCAAAATAAGGAGGAAATTAAGCACTTTGGATGAAAACAATATATGAAGAATCTCAAAATTCATTGATTTTCAATAAGAATGATCTTTCAAATTTATCAAAGATACATTATATTTAATCAACATTATAAATTTCAAGAATTTCACAATTCCATTTGTGAAGTTATTATTTTGTTTATCTATAGCTAGTTTATTTTTATGTGTATGAGATGTTAAATGACTATAGGTGGTGATTAAAAGACATTTACATAGGCTCTTGAACCAAAAACATATCAAAAGTTATATATATATATATATATATATATATATATATATATATATATATATATATATATATATATATATATTAGGGCTGGAAATGAGCCGAGTTGAGTCGAACTCACCTCAGATCGGCTCGACTCGTTAAAAATTGTTCGAGTTCGAGTTCAATACGAACTTCTTTTTAAGCTCAAACTCGACTCGTTATAAGTTCACGAACAGTTCGGTTCAACTTGTTAAGTTCATCTCATTAGGTTCAACTCACATGATTCACGGACTTAAAAACTATTTTTTTACATATATATATATATATATATATATATATATATATATATATATATATATATATATATATATATATATATATATATATATATATATATATATATATATATATATATATATATATATATATATATATATATTAGTATATTTGACATTTTAAATAAATATATTTTTTTAAAATAAAATATTAAAATAAAATACAAGTTATCATATTGAAATTTAACTTTATCTTCGAAATCTACTAATTCAAAACCTACACAACTTTCAAGAGATACATTTGAGAGTCTAATTCAAAAACTACTAAATTGAAGATTAAATTTGTCTAAGATTTGGAGTAAATATTTAAACCTAATCTTAAAGACAGTATAGTTCTTCTCATATGTAATCGAGTTGACTCATGAACCTAACGAGTCAAACTATGTATAGTTCAAGTTCAACTCATTTAGTTAACGAACTTAATTTTTCGCTCATACTCAACTCATTTGGTTCATGAACCTAGTTCAACAATTTAATTGCCGAATCGAATTCCGAACTATTTTCGAGTTGGTTCAGTTCATTGCCATATATATATATATATATATATATATATATATATATATATATATATATATATATATATATATATATATATATATATATATATATATATATATATATATATATATATATATATATATATATATATATATATATATATATATATATATATATATATATATATATATATATATATATATATATATATATATATATATATATATATATATATATATATATATATATATATATATATATATATATATATATATATATATATATATATATATATATATATATATATATATATATATATATATATATATATATATATATATATATATATATATATATATATATATATATATATATATATATATATATATATATATATATATATATATATATATATATATATATATATATATATATATATATATATATATATATATATATATATATATATATATATATATATATATATATATATATATATATATATATATATATGTTTTTGATTGGCTGCATTTTGTGGCAAAACATTGTTGTATGGATAAATATCATAACTGATGTTATGACATATATAAGGACTGCTCTGCAGGGTAAGTTTGAATAGCTAAGAGCCAAGTAAGTTGGATGTCATGCTGGATGTTATGACATCAAGCGTATAACATCATGGCGCGTGTTTAAGTTTTCTGGTATTAGCTCAGGCTATACTTCAGGAAACATTTTAGGAAACCTAGTTATCTCAGGCGACATGTCAGGCATTGCTGAGGATAACATGGAATGCCCCTGAACTAATTGGGAGTGCGCAGGTTCATGAAGAGTTGTTTTAATTGGGTAAATCTAACTTTTGCATGAAGGCCCAAAGACAATCTGCTGCTATAAATAACAGAGGATCAATCCTAATCAGACAGAGATTGAAGAGTGTGTATTGTGAGTGAAGAAGTCTGACTGCATCAGTTGTTCTTCACGTGTGTAGTGTGTCTTAGGAATACTTGTGAGCCAAGCAATTGTTTGTTGTATGATTGCATTGGTTTAGTATTGTTGAGTTGTGTGTCACTCTAAGCTTTTAAGCAAGAGTGTTGTGTATCTTGATTGAAGTTGTGAAGCAAAATCAAGATATGTTTGAAGCGTGTCTTCAATTTCTCAATTTTAATTTTGAATTGGTTTATATCACTGTTGTGATTGAGGGGGAGTGAGTTGGTAACTAAGGTCTAGTGTTAGGCTGAAGTGTCATTGGGTAGGTCTTAAGTGAAAAGTGCAAACTGGTTATTTGACTCTGAATTAATTCTACTAATAGTGAATTTCCTCCTTGGCTTGGTAGCCCCCAGATGTAAGTATGGTTTGCACTGAACTGGGTGAACAATTACTTGTGTTGTTTACTGTTTTCATTTACAGTTTATTTCCTAAGTTCTATAGTCTGTGTTATAGTGGATGTCATAACATCCGTGATAACATCCACTATGTGGTTTCCAGAATTTCAATTGGAATCAGAGTGGGCACCATGCCTGTTATTTTCTGGGTGAGATCTAGGGAAGATAAATTCTAGTACTATGGATAAGGACATAAGATTCACAAATAGACCATCAATTCTGGATGGCTCGAATTATGACTATTGGAAACCTAGGATGATAGCCTTCTTGAGGTCTCTAGATAGCAAGGCATGGAGAACTGCTAACTCAGGATGGGAACATCCAGTAAAGACTGATAAAAATGAAGCATCTGTGCCTATACCTGAAGAAGAATGGACCAAAGAGCAAGAAGCCTTGGCTCTTGGGAATTCTAAGGCCTTGAATGCCTTGTTCAATGGAATAGACAAGAACATTTTCAGATTGGTGCATCATTGTGAACTGGCCAAAGAGGTTTGGGATACTCTCAAAATAACTCATTAAGGTACCTCTAAGGTCAAGATGTCAAGATTGCAAGTGTTGACCACTAAGTTTGAAAATCTGAGAATGAATGAGGATGGGACTATTCATGAATGTTTTTGAAATTGCAAATACCTCAAGAACTTTGGGAGAAAAGATGTCTGAAGAAAAGCTTGTGAGGAAGATTCTCAGATCATTGCCTAAGAGGTTTGCCATGAAGGTCACTGCTATTGAAGAGGCTGAGGATATAAGCAACATGAAGGTGGATGAACTCATTGGTTCTCTCCAAACCTTTGAGATTGGAATGTGTGATCAGGCTGAAAAGAAGAAAAGCATAGCTCTTGTGTCAAAAGCTGAAGAGGTCTCAGATGAAGACAATGGTGAAAGTGAGGAGAATCTGTCAGAAGCAATAGCTTTGCTTGGAAGACAATTTAACAAACTGATTAAAAGAATGGATCACAAGTATAGACCCAATGACAAGAACATTTCTTCTGACATCAGCAGAAGAGGTAAATATGAAGAAAAGCCCAACCGAGGCAAAAGAGTTTAGTGTCATGAATGTGAAGGATATGGGCACATTATTGCTGAATATCCCATCTATCTCAGGAAGCAGAAGAAGGACCTACCAGTCACTTGGTCTGATGGAGATTCTAAGAGTGGATCAGAAGAAGAATCTGCCAAACATGTCACTGTTCTGAACAGTGTATGTATATTTGATGGTGACTCAAGTGAAGGTGAGCTGACTTTTGATGAACTGACAGCTTCATATAAGAAGCTATGCATCAGAAGTGCAGAAATATATCAGTAAGGAGAGCAACAGAAGAAAAGCCTAAGGGAATTAGAGGCTGAGAAAATTGAGCATCTTGCAACAATAGACTCTCTCAAAAGTGAGGTCAGCTTGTTGGAATCTAACTTGGATCAGATGTCAAAATCCATAAGGATGCTAAACCCTGGGACTGACACTCTAGAAACAATTTTTCACAGTGGTCAGAGAGCAGGAAACATGGTTGGACTAGGATTTGTTGATAAACAAGAACCTATCTTAGGGGACAAGAGGACAATGCCTGAAAAACATAGGTCAAAACGGATATCACAACCAATGTCACAACATCAGGGGAACAGAAGTAGGAAGCTGACCAAGAATAAATTCCAAGGGTATAGGTGTTACTATTGTGGAAGACTTGGACACATTAAACCTTTCTGCTTCAGGTTACACGGATTTCCTGGTCACCCTTATCAAGGCAAATCCAAACAGGGTGCCCGTGTCAAGAAACAACATCAAGTTAGACCCAAAAAGGATGCTCAGATCAAGAAACAATAATGAATTTCCAAAGAGGTTGCTCTAATAGCTCATACCTCTCTAAGAATGTCAACTAAAGAAGACTGGTATTTTGATAGTGGTTGCTCTAGACATATGACTGGGACGGAGAACCTTTTGGTAAGCATCAAACCTCATTCCTCAAGTCATGTAACCTTTGGTGATAGAGCTAGAGGAGAAATCAAAGGTGCTGGAAAATTAGATTATCCTGGTGTTCCAAAGGTTGATGATGTCATGTTGGTTAAAGGACTGATTGTTAATCTTATCAGTATCAATCAGCTCTGTGACCAAGGTCTCAGTGTCAAATTCACTAAGGGTAAATGTGTTGTCACTAATGGAGAAGATGAGAAAGTCATGAGGGGGTCTAGAGCTAAGAATAACTGCTATCTATGGGAGTCTAAAAGTAACCTCAATGTCTTGAACAAAGAAGAAAAGGAGGGTCAACTATGGCTGAAAAGAATTAGACATCCTCAAAGAAAAGAAAGGACCATAACCAAGGCAGCAGTAAGAGGAACTTCAAAGTTAACCCCAGAGAAAAGAGAAGGTTGTGGTACCTGTCAGGTTGGCAGGCAAGCCAAGAAAGGACATCCAAAGAATGGACATCATAGAAATCTAGATCTATTATACTGGAACCTAATGGAGTCCATGAAAGGTGATCAGCATAAAAGGAGCAATGTCACTCAGGATGTCATGACATTTTATTGTGACACTCTTAGTAACTTCAATATGAACTCCATTCAGTTCAAAAGAGCCATGCACATTGATAACAGATATCAATTTGGAAAGGTTCGTGTGAAGCTTGGGAATGCTGATCTACATAGTGATGACATGCTTACAACAGGGCTCGAGACTACTCAAAGTAAAAATGTAAGAAGCAAAGTGGGAAGGGTTTTTATAAGGAACTATAGCAATTAATGGAAATTGGGAATAGGATTTTGAAAATTAATTCTTTGCTGATTGGTCAAAAGATTTAATTCCCTCCTCCTATGCAACCATACCACACTACTCCTCAGACCATCCTTCTCTCTCTGTGCACTCTCCACTCTGTGACCTACCTCAACTCCTCACAAACTCTTCCTCTCAAAATCATCCTTATGGCTTCCAATCGTGATAATGCTAAAACTTCTCACTCTATTGCTCACCATATGAGCATCTCTCTGGATGATGTCCTTGATATTGTTCCCTTCAATATGGTTCCTGGAAAAGGTAGAGAAGCCCCAAATGTTGCTCCTCCACATGCAAAATAAGCTACTAAAGGTAACATTCCTGAATCTTCCACGAGCAATTTTAATAGAATGGAAGGGTCTACATATGTGGATAGTTCTATCAATGAACTGGTCAACAAGATCCTCCTTGAAGGTCATAATATGCATGGGATCAGCATCCCTCTGTCTCGGGTTGATCCATCCCCAACCCTGAGTGGGAACCATAAAGACAATACTGAGAGTTCCTCTGCTGATACTAACCCTAACACTGAGAACCTGGAGAATCTTGACAGCTCAGTGGTGAATGAGGAAGGTCATGATATTGGCCAAACTGATGATAAAGCCAAGAATATGGATAATGAGAATGACATGAATGATGCTCCTGGAAATGGTAATGTTCCTGTTATAAATATTGAAGATGTGTCATCAGATGATGAACTCATCAAGAATGTTGCCCCAAGTATTTCCCAGAGACTTGTGACCAAGAAAGGAAAAGTTGTGCTTGAGGAATCACCTCCCAAAAGTAAAGACAAGAAAACTCATGTTGGCCCCTCCAAGACATTGAGCAAAGTATCAGTTTCATCCAAGAAAAGAAAAGTTGTCAGTAACAACTCTGAGTCTGATAGTGATGTTGTGAAAGATGTTCCTAACATCTTTCATGTAAAGAAATCTTCTGTTAAGAAATCTCTCAAACCAGAGCCAACTGCCCCTCTAGACAATATCTCTTTCCATTCTATTCAGAGTGTAACCAAATGGAGATATGTCTATCAAAGGAGAATAGCCCTTGAAAGAGAATTGGGGAAGGATGCCTTGGATATCAAGGAGGTAATGCATCTAATCAACAAGGTTTGACGGCTCAAGACAGTCATTGGGCTTTCCAAATGCTATGAAGGACTAGTAAAGGAGTTCATTGTAAACATACCTGACTCAATCTCAAATAGGAACAACAAAGAGTTCATGAAGGTGTTTGTCAGAGGAAAGTGTGTACAGTTCTCTCCTGCTGTGATCAACAAATGTTTGGGTCGGGCAAATGATGGTGAGAAAGAATTGTCTACTTCTGACAACCAGGTTTGCAGGATCATCACTGCAAATCAAGTAAAGAAATGGTCATCCAAAGAGAAGCTATCGGCAACTCAACTCAGTGTAAAATATGCCATTCTTCATTGAATTGGAGCTACGAATTGGGTGCCTACCAACCATACATCCACCATTGTTGTTGGGCTTGGCAAGATCATTCATGCTATAGGTACCAAAGTTAACTTTGATTTTGGCCTATACATTTTTTATCAGATTATTAAGCACTCTACAACAAGTGCTATCAAGCTGCCCATTGCTTTTCCCTCTCTTATTTGTGAGATTATCCTGAATCAATACCCTGGGATTCTGAACTCTAGTGATGCTGCTAGCAAGAGGGAATCTGCACTATCTCTTCACTTCAAACTCTTTGCAGGGAGGCATGTCCCAGATATGGTTTTCACTTCTAATGAGAAGGCCAATATCTCTAAAAGAATGAGCATTGCTGAATTAAAAGAAACATGTAGAGAATTGGGAGAAACCATCAATACTGCCACTGCAAGAAAGATCAAGCTAGAGTCTTTCATTCAAAGTCTTGAAAGAGATACTGCTGATATTGATGGTATGGCTATGTCAGGAGAAGATTCTGATAACAGTAATAAGGATGTCTCAACTGAGGCTAATGACATTGGTTCCAGTTCTGCTGAGGAGGGAGAAGAGTAATATGTTTGTGTTGGTAGTCTGCCATGGTGGGTTTCTGAGTTGATGATGTTGTGTTGCTGGTGTAACTAGTTTTATTTCTTTAGACTTTTGTTTTAATTTGACAGCATGAGGTATTTGTGTTGCTCTTCATGAGCAGTATGTTGTAATAACCCCTAACATCTGTGTTTTCATACTCATTTTGATCTATACTATTTACTTAGATTTGATCTAAATTTGTGGCTAAAAAGGGAGAGAAGTGGTAGTAACAACAGGGCTAGATTTGTGTTCTTTAGATTTGTGATCTTCATAGGTGGAAGACTTGGTTGAGTTGTTGCTCTAAGTATGTTACAAGTGTTGCTGCTAATGTGCATGTTTGAAGTGAACATGTGTGCTATTGTGCGTGTTTGAAGTTGTTGCTCTAAGTATGTTACAGGTGTTGCTGCTAATGTGCATGTTTGAAGTGAACATGTGTGTTATTGTGCATGTTTGAATTGAACATGCCTGCAGGTGTGGTACCAGGATGTTATTGCTGATGTGTGAGTTCCTAATATGTGTAGGAATGTTTGTTAGAAATGTGTGAGCTCCTAGCTATTGATTAGGATTGTGTGTGTCTGCAATATGTTTGCAAAATGTATGTGCTTGTGCATCTTTTTAGGGGGAGTAACATAGGATGTCATCACGAATGTCTTGACACCCAGGATAGTCTGGATGAATTTGTGTGACTGCAGGTTGTGCAGGTTATGTACATCTGATGTAGTATGCATCAGTTGAGGGGGAGTGGCCCAGAATGCTACTCAAAACAGTGTGACAACTGTAGTTTTGATTAACAGTATGAGTGTGTGTAGACAACTCTGATAGTGTGTGTGCTAGCTAGTAGCTTTCTTGCATATATGGTATGCTTTTTGCTGCTTGTAATCTCTTATAGGATGATAGAGTGCTTAAGCCAAAAATTTGCCAAAGGGGGAGTTTGTAGATGTTTTTTATTGGCTGCATTTTGTGGCAAAACATTGTTGTATGGATGAATGTCATGACTAATGTTATGACATACATAAGGACTGTTCTCCAGGGTAAGTTTGAATAGCTAAGAGCCAAGTAAGTTGGATGTCATGTTGGATGTTATGACATCAAGCGTATGACATCAGGGCGCGTGTTTAAGTTTTCTGGTATTAGCTCAGGCTATACTTCAGGAAACATTTTAGGAAGCCTAGTTATCTCAGGCGACATGTCAGGCATTGCTGAGGATAACATGGAATGCCCTTGACCTAATTGGGAGTGCACAGGTTCATGAAGAGTGGTTTTACTTGGGTAAACCTAACTTTTGCACGAAGGCCCAAAGACAATCTGCTGCTATAAATAACAGAGGATAAATCCTAATCAGGAAGAGATTGAAGAGTGTGTATTATAAGTGACGAAGTCTGACTGCATCAGTTGTTCTTCACGTGTTTAGTGTGTCTTAGGAATACTTGTGAGCCAAGCAATTGTTTGCTGTATGATTGCATTGGTTTAGTATTGTTGAGTTGTGTGTCACTCTAAGCTTTTAAGCAAGAGTGTTGTGTATCTTGATTCAAGTTGTGAAGCAAAATCAAGATCTGTTTGAAGTGTGTCTTCAATTTATCATTTGTAATTTTGAATTGGTTTATATCACTATTGTGATTGAGGGGGAGTGAGTTGGTAACTCAGGTCTAGTGTTAGGCTGAAGTGTCATTGGGTAGGTCTTAAGTGAAGAGTGCAAACTTGTTGTTTGACCATGAATTAATTCTACTAATAGTGAATTTCCTCCCTGGCTTGGTAGCCCCCAGGTGAAAGTGTGGTTTGCACTGAACTGGGTGAACAATTACTTGTGTTGTTTACTATTTTCATTTACAGTTTGTTTCCTAAGTTCTGTAGTCTATGTTATAGTGGATGTCATAACATCCGTGATAACATCCAATGTGTGGTTGTCAGAATTTTAATATATATATATATATATATATATATATATATATATATATATATATATATATATATATATATATATATATATATATATATATATATATATATATATATATATATATATATAAATATAAAACATGGTAATCGATTACCGTTTTCCAGTAATGAATTACCAAAATGGCGTTTTTGGAATTGGTTTTGTGGTAGTCGATTACCATTAGCCATTAATTGAAAACCTTGAAAACCTAGTGTCTTCCAACCACAACTTAATGAGCAACAAGATTGATGGACTTTAATACCAGCTGAAGATTAAAATCGGGTCGTTCTGCCTTTTTTGTTTGGTTTTTAGTATTGTCTTTTACTTTCTATTTGGACTAAATTATGTTAGCTTTTCATGTTAGTAATGTATGTTTAGAATGCTATTAGGTTGCTTTATATTTGGTTGGATAACATTATATTTTGGTTATTATTGATTATACTCTACCTATGTTGATTATGTTATGACTATGTTGTATGCTATGACTATCTTTTGGTTTTTATGGTTTATGGTTATGGTTACGAGCATTTGTTGCTATCCAGTTTTTCCTTGTTTCTGATAATGCTCAAAGGGGTAGAATAATAGCATTGTGTTTTTGTATACATCATTTTAAAATTGGAGAATTATACCTTTGTTTCATAAAGGGAGAGTTATATGACTTAGGGGGAACATTTTCTAAGTTTGGTCAAAAACTAAATGTCAATGGTTTGTCATCATCAAAAAGGGGGAGTTTGTGAATAAATATTTCTTCATGTATCTTAGTTTTGATGAATACATTGCATATCAAAGAAGAAGAAAAAAGATCTCAAAAGCTTTATAAAAGTTTTCAAGAATTCACGTCTAAGAATCTTTTGGAAAAAAATTAAGGTATAAAGTTTAATTTCATGTGTGATACTCTTAGAATGCTCAGAAAGTATGTTTCTAAAAAAATGTTAACTTTGTCCCATGCATACATATTGAAAAGAATTGAAAAACAAACTTTTTCATTTAAAAATGCATTCTTTTTAAATTTTATCAGTAACAAATTACTAGATATTAGTAACAGATTACCAGATATTGGTAATCGATTACCAAGAGACAAAATTAAAAAATATAGTTATTAGAATATGGTAATAGATTATCACTTATTAGTAATCGATTATCACACGAAATGCTATAACTTTTCATCATCTAATGGATCTGTTTTGAATGGGAAAGGTTCATGGATTATATCTTTCATATATACATATTCATAAGGGTTTTATAACATGTATTTAAGCCTTTCAAATCAGAATTTTTTCACCTCTTCCATTCAAACTTTTACATTAAATTCAAACATTTATACTTGAAACTTTGTATGCATAATTTCATATTAATCATCAAAAGTTTTTGAGCAATCTAATTGTGTTGTACTTGAATTATTCATTGGAAGAGAAAACCAAATTCTGTATAGAAATTGGTTCAAGTGCAACAACATCAACATATTTCAAATACTTCATTAAAAATTCTATTTTGATCACAAAGTGTTAAGTGATCATTGTTTGAGAAAGTTAGTGATGTGCTTTCTATTCAAGTGTAAAAGAAAGTGGTGTACTTTCTTTTTTTTTTGTTAGAAGAACGTATGAGTGACCTTGATGTGAGGTTTGTACATATTCTAACATAGTGAAATCTCTCACATGGTGTGAGGGGACTAGATGTAATTTTTTAAAAAGGGAACTAGTATACATCTTGAAGGTGGAAAAAACACTTAGAAGGGGGGTTGAATAAGGGTTTTGAAATAATTATGGCAATAAAAAGAAAACAGAATTTTTATCCTGGTTCGTTGAACTCAACTAATCCAGTCCACCCTACCAAGGTGATTTGCCTTTCTCAACAAGGACTTAATCCACTATATTCAAATAGATTACAGTGTTAACCACTAAGAATAACTGTCTTAGTCTTCTCAAGAAATCTTGACCACAATTTGGTCTTCTTAAGGAATCTTTTACAAATAAATGTAAACTAACAAGTGTTTAAGATGCTTCTAAAAAGCTATATCACAACTGTGATTTTTACACTTAGATTAGGAACGAATAAAAATTATTCAGCTTATGAAATAAATTGTATGAGAGCTTGAGAGTAGTTTTCAATGATTCGTCAACTTTGAAATATTGTTGAAGACATCCTTTTATAGAGCAGAAGGTCCAATGCTTGAAGACTGTGTGTAACAGAGTAGCTTTAGCCTTTTTGTCTTCTATTTACTTTAGCTTTCCCAGAAGAGGAATGTTCAGACAAATCCCTTTTGTTTGATTTCTTGTGCCATACATGAATAAGGAAAGAGTCGTTTGGAATATGTCAACGGATATATCTTTGAATAATATCTTCTTCAACAAGCTTCTGTCTCAAAGTTATCAACATCAGAGTCTTGAAGTGATCAGACTTTGATGGTATCAGAGTCTTGATGTTATCAGAATTTTGCAGCCAATGTGCTTCAGCGTGAATATCAATCAGAGCAGAGTTTAAATATCAGAGCCTCTGTACTTGCAGCGAAAAAGTACTTTTAAAGTCTTCTTGAAACAATGCTTGAAACTCTTCATACAAATTCTTCAACTACGCTTCAGATTCTTCTGCAGCTTCTGCTTCAGAGTCTCTTCTGGCAGCGCTCAGAGTCTTCTGATGACTTGCTTCTGATGCTTCAGAGCTTTGCGTAGAGTAATGTTCAAATGCATTTTTACTTCCATAAGAATATTTAATTTAATATATGAAACAAAAACACTTGAACAAAATTAGGGTATATATTTTCGTAATACAAAATTTCATTAGTGTTATCATCAAAACATAGAGATATATTAAACACCAATTTGTGTTCTAACAATCTCCCCCTTTTTGATGATGACAAAAACATAGGAAATTTTGTTCAATAAAAGGATAAATATATAACTCCCCCTGAGATAAAGAATCTCCCCCTGAAATGAATACTCTAATAGAAGAAAATACTTTTTGCATGAGTATACTTTTCAGATTAAGAGCTTGGTTAGGATCCTGGTTAGAATATACTTTCTAGAATCAGATCTTGATTTACTTTCCAGAATCAGAGCCTGGTAATCAGAACCTAGTTTGAATTAAGGTCTGGTTTGGGGATTCTCAGGGTAACTTAAATGAATTTTGTCAGATGATACGTTATAGTTCTGAAAGACTAAAATTTAATGTTAATTATAATTTATTATGTCTGAATTCCATTTTAGTAACTGTTTATTTTTGAATAATCAGAATTTCTTTTTCTCCCCCATTTTGTCATAATCAAAAAGAAAAAAAAAACTTTTTAAGACAGAAAAGAAGAACAGAGAAAAGTAACATGATAAAACAAATAGAAACAGAAACCAAACACAGTGTGATAAACAAAATATTCAGATGATAAACACATAAGCAAATCAAACATAATGTGCATAAACAACAGAAAAACAACTAAGGTTGACGAGAGACAATCATCTTCAAAAGGTGTGTAATCTCAGAAGTAGATTCCTCTTGTCTAGCCATCCAAGTTTTAATCTCATATGTGGTTTGTTCTTGCTTGACCATCCATGTTCTGATCTCTTTGTTGTTAGCTTCTAGTTAAGCAAACTTTCCTTCTAAATCTGGATTTTCTATCTTGATTTCAGAAGAAGCATGAGCAGATGCAGATGCAGGAGCTGGTGCACTATCAATGACCATAGCAGATGCAGATGCATTTTCTTGGATCAGAGAATTAGATGGTTGTTCCAGAATCGTCAGAGCTGACTGATTATATACCAGAGTTTCTTCATGTGCATATTCTTCTATCAGAACTTTTGTAGGAGCAGATTCTTCAGCAATCACAGAATTAGCAGATTTTTCAGAAGATGAATATTCTAGAGAGTCTGTCTGATAGCATCAGCAAATCTGATCTTTGCATCATCAGAGCAAACGTTCTTCAGATTTGAAGCAACAGTGTTGAATCTGGATATGAAACTATTCCAAATAGCATCAGAGTCATCTGGATTGATGCTTTTGAGGCATTTTTCCTTAACAACATCTAAATTCATCTTTATTTCATTTTCAAAATTAGTAATCAAAGCATCAACATTCAACCTAGGTTTAGGTTTCAGGTAGGCTTCCAGATGTGATTTTTTGGGTTGTTCTGGTGGGGGTGGTATAGTAAAGGTTGGGATAATGAACATAGGACGAGAGAAAGATGGAAAAGATGTTTGGCCAGATGATTCAGTGATAGCCTGAAGTTTTGGATAAAAGCTTTTAAGTTTGAGTCAAGAGGGAATGTCATCAGATGGAAAAGGTTTTAATGAAGCAAAAGAAACAAAAGCATATGATCTTGGTTTTGGAGTGGGTTGAGAAAGGATAGATGTTACTTCTGGGGGTAAATCAGATTCAGTAGATTCACCTGAATCTATACTGTAACATGAGGTAGAAGAAATGTCAAAGACAGTTTTGAGGGGTTGGATGTCCGGAATATCTGAATCAGATATATAGGATTCATATGGTTGAGGATTTTCTGGTTGAGGATCAGATGGGATAGGTTCTTCTGGTATAGATTGTTGGGGTTCTGGTTGTTATGGTTTTGGTTGTTGTGGTTCTGGTTCATGTGGAGTAGGTTCTTCTGGTAGTGTTTGTTCTGGTGGTGTATATGTTATGGGTTCAGTTTGAGATGTAGGTGGATTTGGTTCAGTAGAAATTTGTGGTTCAAAAGTGGTTAGAGGTTCAGTAGTATTTTTTTCAGTTTGAGTGGATATAGGTTCAGGTTGAGGTGTGGGAACAGATTCAGTTATAGTTTGTGTTTCAGATGAAGTTTGTTGTACCGAAGTGGGTGGTTGTATAGATGACTAAGAAGGTACAAAAGTAGTTTGAGTTTGAGAAGAAGGGGGTAAAGGGACAGAGCTAACTGTTGATGGTTCTGTTACTATTTCAGAAATATGAGGTAAAGATGAATTGTTACTGTCGCGGTGAAATTTGGATACCAAACTATTGATTAGTTTGAATCTTTAATTCAATTTGCAACCGAACTTTGATTTGTCCAAAGGAAGGGATAAAGATCGAAAATCCCACAATGCAATGCAAATGCAAGGTTTAGAGAGTTATAGGTTCGGGGGTTGGTTAAACTTAGGGAAGGTACTAGCATCCTAAGTTTCTGTAGTACTCTACAGGAACCTCTTGTTTTATGTTGTTTATTGCTATGTGTTTATCTGCTTAAAAGTATAAGAGACCCTAATGGTTTATTTCTAAGTATACTCGATAAGATGTCGCATCTTATGCCTACATATCCTTACGGGAGTGGAATCAGAGTATCTGTAATTCCCCCCTAAAGGGTTTGAGGAGTTCTTTGACCGTGGTCAAAGTTCCTACGGGTTTAGGGTAGTTGATTGATTGATTTTAGGAGAAGAGATGAGTTGTCATTTTAAGGGAGATTTAACCGCCACAAGGTGTAGGAAAGTAATCTTTGCGTCGTCTTAAGAGAAGGGCTCAAGTACTCGGATAGGGATCAACAAGGTACGCCTCTCTTAAGGCAAAGCTCCTACGATATTGATTGTATTGTTATGGGGTGGAGATTCTATCTCGCTTAAGATGATTAACATCTTTCTCTAATGTGTTTGAATATTGTATTGATTTAAGTTGTTTGTATTGTGTTTATTTCTATGTTGTAGGAGAAAAGTCCTTCCTATGGGTAGGATCTATCTTAATTGATCAACTTGAATGGGATCAAGGATCAAGCGGGAGTATGGTGCAAATGATATGCACTACACACAAGTGTTGACTTATGTGTAGGTTTTTCCTTTGGACGGAATGCGATGCGAGGAAAGTAAATACGATAATGTTAAATTGCGGTAAAGGCAAATAAGTAAAGCATACACATACGCATGAAAGCACTGAAGTGTGTGAGAGTGAATAGAATAAAAGTGGATAAGGTAAAACGCACGTACGCATGAAAGCGCTAAGTGTGTGGACGTGAATTGTGTATGTGAATATGCGGAAGCGTGCACGATTGAATTACTTTACGATGTTGATTGATTTTAAGGGGTGTTTGATTAGAGAAAAGGATTGGATTTGTCTTATTAGCTTTTACTAAAAGGTTAGATTATAAATTAAATTTGGGTAAAATAAATTTAATTAAGTAAAGGTTTACTCAAAAAGCGCATTAATAAGTGAGAAAAAGTTTTATCGATTATTATAAATTGATTATGAAATAGGTTTTTTATTCTTATAAAATCAATGCCAGTTAAATTAATAAAAGATTTTTCTTAATAAAAGTAAATTTTAGTTATTATACACAAGTTATTTAAATTGAGAAAAAAAGTTTATTTTATTTAAAGGGGTTTATTTAGCTGTTATTTATAAGTAAAAGGGCCACCTAGAATTATTAATTAATTGAAAAAAAAGACAAATATATTAAAAGATTAATAGAAAGGTAATACTAAATCAATTAATGGATATCATTATCTTAATTTAAATAAAAAGGTTGATTTAGTTAATTATAAAAGGATTTAATTATTGGTCATTAGTTTATATTTTTTAATAAAAGGATCGATTAAGATAGTAATTAATGGATTAATTAATTAATTAAATGAAATAAGTGATGATTAAATTAATTAAATAGAAAGAAAATTTTAATTGAAAAGTTAATAGGCTGATTAATTAATAGAGTTGATGATTAATTAGTGGTTAAGTTTGGAGTTAACTGTTGATTAGGGGGAGATTTAGAGTTAATGTAGGAGATTAGGGTTGATTAGGTGTGACGCGCGCATAGAGCTTACGGTGGGGCTACGCGGGTACGACCATTAGATTAGATCTGTTGGGGATCTAAAGGCCGAATAGGTGAGGGTGCACGGTGTGTACTTGTGTGCACATATACACGATTATAACATATCCAAAATCAAAAAAAAGAACCCTAAACCCCCTTTTCCCTTTCTTCTGCCGCTTCATCGCGATTCTCTCTCCCACTCAATCTGTGATCTCCTCTCACTCATCTCTCCCTCTCTCTACGAACTTCTCTCGTTTCTTCTTTCGCCTCCATTCTCTCTTTTTATTTCTTTCTCCTTCATCGCGCCTCTCTTTTTTCTAGATACGTTATCCTTCTTCTCCGATCTTCCCACCTGAAATAAATATGAAAGCAAGTCAAATGTTAGCCACCCACTTACATTTTAAAATGGGTTTTGCATGTTATAATCGGAGGCGAATGGGAATGACGAAAAGGGTTTCCGGTGGAGTTTCTGATGACGGATGGGTTGCGGTTGACGATTGTAATGGTTGGGGTTTGAGACAGTTCGATGGTGGAAAAGATTAGTTTCCCCTTTCTCGAACTTAGGGTTTCGATATGGAATTTGTGTTTTTTCTATGTTGTTGAACTTTTGGGTTTTCTTCGAATTTCTGAGCGAATGTCTTTCTGGGTTTTTTCGTTGTTATTGATAGGGTTTTTTTTTCCGGTCCCCGGACTCCTTCTCCTCTTCGTCTTATATAGGCGTCATGGAATCCATTGCCTTGAAAACTGATTTAAAGCACTTTGAAGGCTTGGTTGGATTTCTATTTCGGTACAAATCAATTTGAAAACTTTCCTTTTCTCGCTCCAATCTCTTAAATGAAAATCTAATCTCTTAATGTCGTATCAATTTCGTTTGCAATCTTATCAGTCTAGGTCCAATGTTTGAGAATTTGATGGGATATTCTAACGGTATATTCTTCAATCACTTTGCTAACTCAGGATTTATATTTGGCAGGTGCGGGTAGCAAACGGATTTGGGCCAAAAGACATCAACAGCCCAGAGTAATACCAGTTCCGCTTCTTGGCATCTGACACGCTTTGCCCAGAGCTTCGTCCAATACGTTGCAATGAACTTCTGATACTCTTTGGTGGAGGTTCCCATGGAAATGTTGGTGATGATGAGTAACAACTTCAAATGTCTCTTTGCGAACAAGCTGAATGCAGGGCATGTTGTTCTGTTGTTGGTTGCAGTTTGTGGCATGGTGGACCGCATGACAGGCATATATACAGGCTACTATGACCTTTTCTTGTTCTATGCTTTGTGGGTGTAGTAAAGACGGCCAAGGATCACAAGACGTATGGTCAGAACTCCCTCTGCGGCATAATGTTTCGTAACTCAATTTGTGGATGAAGTTGTTGAGCAGAACATATAAACTTCTTTGTGAATATCTGAGTGTTTGATAATGGTTATGTGTGATTGAATGTTGATGCTTCCATACTCATGTTGACCATTTATACTTTGCTTCATGTTTCAGGTAGCATCGCCATTTCTGGTGCGATTATGTTCATTTAGGGAACACTTAATTAAGAACTCAACTGAATTTAGCCTCTCCAATGTCTTGACAGCAGCGAACTGCAACACCATGAAGGCCTGAATAGGCAACTCAAAAGGGTTCATCTTTTCTGTGATAAAGGACACCAACTTTTCCAACCTCCTAAGATACAATTTAGTTGTTTGTGTTTGGCCAATCAAACTGCTATCCCCAATCGTGGAAACAATTCAAGTCAAAAGTGTACTTTTAAATCAAATTTGATCAGCACAAACAATTCAAGTCTTGAAAATGTTTTAGAATCTATAGCAAAAGTGTACTGGTCTGAATCTGCGGTATCATTTGATTTAGGAGATGGAACTTCCCCTATCTTTCTTGATTAATTGATTACATTTGCAGTTTGGTTTTGTAGGCTGCTGAGGTCTATTATTTCTGCAGGAATTTCTGAGAGCATTGCGGTGTTTGACTGAGTCTGAGATACAACTACGAGCGGAGGTGGCCTTGAATGCTAATTCTGTTAAAGCGCAGGTAGACCACTGGTGTTTTGAACCGAAGTCGACGGTAGAGAAGCCAAAACTTTGAGGCGAACAAAATTTATTAAGTTTGTTACCACTAATAGATTCTCGCTTTCCTTCCTTCGATTCCCTGTTGAGCATACCGTCAATAACGTTAGTGACTTCTTCATGAAAGATAGGTTCTGTGTCAAAGTGCCTCGTACATTTCCTTTCGGAAACTTTGTATGCGGATGAGCTGCTCGGAGCGGATTGTAGAACTGAGTTTGATATCTCTATGAATCCCTTCTCGTCCTTATAATATTGAATCTTGTTCTCGGTTTAATAGACTTCTTTATCATCTACAGGAAGTGTTTCTCTCGAGCTGCCGAGGCAAAGAAGTGCGGCCAACTTAACTTATTTCTCTGTCAGTAGGAAGTCTCCTTATGGCTTATGAAATATCTCTCAATTTTTAGACTGTTACTCCTGCTCATAGTACAACCATTAACACAAAATTTGAAGACGTTCTCTGGTCGAGATGTTTTCGAGGACAAGGCTGAAAGTCGTTGCGAAATCTAACTTGAAAGAGTCACCTACGTGACACTTCAATTGTAGTAGTACAGTGCCTCTAATTTGTATAATCCATTTTGATTTAGCCATACTAGAAGTGAACAAAGTTTATTCCTTCTTCATTTACCCGTCGTGTAACCTGCTGTAGCTATCCACAAATATTAATGATTGAATAGTTTGGTGTTTTTTTGATCAAAGTTGATTGTACTCTTTTGTATGTATCTCTAATTGAATATTATAATCATCTGTACGATTTGTATGAAGAGGATATGTAGTGTACTATTGGAATCAGTTACAACACCACATCATGAACCGTACGTTAGACGAGCTCACCAAACTGAATTTGATTGGGTTTCAGACCAAGTGCATATTACTCAAGCCCAATAATTAGATTAATGGTTTAGGAAGAGTGGATAAGATGGAATTGTCTATGGAAATGTACATTGCTTTGTTAACGGGAAGAGAAAGGATTGGAGGTGGTAAATGGTTAGTTAATGGACTCTTGAAGATCCGCTGTGTTATTTGAGCCAAACCAGACAACAACTTAAGATATTCGATGCTATTTGGACAAACTGAAATTAATGTATCTCTCATCCTTATTCTTCAATCTAAACATGTATTAATCGTGTTCCTCTCCACGGCTTAATTGACAATACCTCGACCAAATGAAACTCTAAGAGAAGCCTTCGAGGAGATGATCCGTAGAATAATCTCAGGGTCTTCATGATCCAACGGTCACACCTTGAAGTAAGTATCTATACTTGGCAATACCGTACCTACGCAAATTGGTTAGTCGAAATAAACATACATATAAAAAAGTAAATTAAAACAAGCAAGAAAAGAAGGAAGCGGGATCTTATGGTCAAAAATCAGGGTGCGACAGATGCCCCTATTTAAGTTACTCCTATTCAGAGATATGGAGATTGAAATCTCCGTCTCGACGAGATAGGAGGGACTTAAATATAAACACTGCACAGATTTTTGGCCCTAAGAGCCACCGAATGCAAATGATATGCAATGATATGAAATGCAAGACAAAGGATCATGTGGAGAAATGGCGCCACAGGGGAGAAACTAAACACGCCACACGGGAAGAACATGCTCAACGAGCGAGGCTCCGAGGGGAAAGATGGACAATCACAAGGTGTCTGTAAATATGTTGCGAAGAAACTTGGAAGAGAAATCCTCTCAAAGATCCTAATGCATCGGTCAAATGTAATTACTTCGAGATATCAGAAGTCTATTATCGAGACTGGTAACTGTAATTAAGAATACTTTTGCCAAAATATTTTCTGTCGAGATCTATAAGGAATCTACTGTCGAGATTCTGTGTTGAAGTCTGTTGGAGAAATACTTCTGACGAAGTCTTCTGGAAATCTACTGCCGAGATTAACCAGGAAATGAAATGGAACTACCTACTGCCGAGGTCTTCTGGGAATCTACTGCCGAGATTAACCAGTAAATGAAATGGAACTACCTACTGCTGAGGTCTTCGGGAATTTACTGCCGAGATTAACCAGGAAATGAAATGGAACTATCTATTGTCGAGGTCTTCTGGGAATCTACTGCCGAGATTAACCAGGAAATGTAAGATGTTCGAATGATTGTCGTTGTAGACTGTAGATGTCATTGTAGACTGTTGTAGAACTTCTTGGCTGTGAGCCATAATGTATTGTAAATGTAATTGAGATTGTAAAACTTCACCGGGGATCTTCAAAAAAATGTGAGCCGGTTGAATTATAATGTATGTCTTCTCAAATAAGGAGAGACTATTGTGATAAACTCCTTCGACTTCTTCGGGGAGATGTCGCTTGATGAAATAAATTTGTGATGAACTCACTGGGGAATGTGTTCCTGAGGAGTGTCTCCTTTGTTGCAGTTGGGATGTGTGATTTCTCAAATAAGAGGAACGTCTGTAAAGTCTTCTATTTACCAAGTCGATATCCACTGGGGATGGAAAAACTGTCTTGAGGAGATTGCCATTTGTCGTTTTGAATAAGATCCTGATCAAAACGAGTTGCTCAAATAAAGAGATAGATGTTCGAGAAAATCCTGTGATGCTATTGTTGAAGAAATGTCTGTTTATTCTCCCCGGGGAACGGAGTGCAAAATAAATGCACACTTGATCCATGTTCAAAGGTTGGAGACGTCCACGATGTGATTGCCAAAAACCGAAGTTCAATTCGGGAAGTAGCCGAAAAGAAACTGTCAAGCAAGACTTGTCCAATGAGGTATGAGCTCAAATGGAATTGTACAAAAATAACCGTCTTCCATGAGGGTTGAGCTCCATGGGGGAAAATGAAACATTGTGCTTTTTCTGCCTAGGGTCGACAAATCTGATTGGAGGGATAAGACGCGCCCAACTACTCGGGGATAAACACGGCCAAAGCGACGGAATAAAATAAACACAAAGAATGCAAACAAATGCACATGCCATGCTGTCTACTTATATGCTAGGCGTATGCTTATGCCGACAAAACAAATAGAAAGAGGCGACCGAAGATGAAATAAACGTCTCGGGATAAACATCTCGACCAATCTTCGAAGATAGAAGTACCACTGGGGATAAACGGAGAACCAAATATGAGATCCCACTCCTGCTTCAGGGCTCCAAATCCTCTCTTGGGAAATAGAGATCAATCTTTTGGGAATGTAGCATCTTGATAAGTCTGAAGGGTTGTATGAAATTGTAGAAGGAGGTTCCCAAACTGAAGCTTCATAGGGGATAAAATAAATATCCTGGGTCATCATAGTTTGTCGAACATGTCGGAGTTGAGCTTCCTGGGGATGAAATAAACATCCGCTTCGCTTCAAAGTTTCAAATGCCCCAAGTCACATGGCTTAAGAGAGAAACATCTCGAGAGGATTTTATAGAAAACATGATATCCAAATGCCCCACTGTTTTCAAACTCTCAAAGAGATTCGTTGAATCTCGACGTAACTGCCCCTGATTGGCGGTATAACTGAGCCTTCAAGAATATCTCTTTGGGAAAAATTTGCACAGAATAGCCACTTGGAAATAACTTGCTCTAGGTCAGCAGAGTCTAACAATAATGTCTGTATGTAATCTCTCTAAAATATCAAGCCAATTTAGCAAGTCAGAAATGTTAATTCTGAAACAGTTAATGCAACACATGTTTGTCTTGAAGTTTTGAAAAGGGATATCGTTATAACTTGTGATCGAAACCACTAGTTAGTATAAAAATTATTTATAAGGCCGATTTAATTTGAGCATAGCTCAAGGAGTCAGGAAATAATATCTCATCGAGTATGCTTTCGAACTAAACCTTACTTCAATTAGGACTTTGAAGGTCGTATATGGACTTAATTTATGACTTGTTAAGCGGAGGAATAAAGGGTTAGTATATTTGTGCCCACCCAATTTTGGAAGATGTTCATTATTATTTTTTTATATTACCCTGCCCCAGGCCAAAAACGAGGTTTCGGTTTGGGAGAAAAAACAGATCTTTCCTCAAGGCTTAAAGAAGGGTTAACTATTTTGGTGTTTAGGAGGTTGAAATAATGCCTTACATCATCAATAGGGTTTTTGTTCAAAGCATACAATAAGAGATCATGTGTTTTACTTCATTATCCTCCTCCCAATTCTCTGTCAGAGCAAGAGATCGGGTAAAGTCGGTATTATAAATAATTTTGAAAACAATTTGAGTGAAAACGAATGGATTTCTTCAAGACAAACATTTATTGTATTACTTATTCAAAATAACAAGTTCTTACATGCCAAAAATACTTTTGACCAAAGAAACAAAAACACAAAAGCAAAATTAAATGAAAAGCCGGACAAACCCTTCTTTATTACGCCTTGAAATGGAGAAACTTGCAGAATCGTCTAATGTGTAGTCTTCTGATAACCTTGGATCATGTTCTCGGAGGATGAACCATGTTGAGGTCAGGATTAGGATCTCCGAAGGATAAAATTCCACTTTTAACCAATTCTTGAACGTCTGCCTTCAAACCATAGCAGCTCTCAATGTCGTGGCCAGGAGCACCTTGATGATATGGGCAAAATTTGTCAGCTTTGTACCAGTACGGGAGTTTCTCGGGTACTTTAGGTGGAGCTTTTGTTTGGATGTGACCTTTCTGAATCAAAACTGGAAACAGATCAGCATATTTCACAAAGATGGGATTAAACCGCTGAATTCCATCTCTTGGAGTATCCAGAGGCATCCTCTGATACCTTCTCCGAAGCCGTCAATTCTGTGGTTGATTTGGAAAAGCCAACTTCTGCTTAGGAGGTGGTTGATGTTCGCGCTGAGCGGGCATTGCATACTGGTGTTGAGGATGGGGTACCGGAGCTATGAATTCTCTGGAAGGTCCACTGTCATCTTTATTGTCTGGGGCTATACCCAAGTTGTAATGGTATTGCTTCACAAAAGCAACAGCTAAGTCTTCCCAATACTGAATGTGGTTACTTTGCAGCTTCATGTACCATATCAAGGATGTCGCACATAAACTTTCTTGAAAGCAATGTATCATCAGCTTGTCGTTGTCAATATAAGCAGTCATCTTTCGACAAAACATTGTCAAGTGGTATTTCGGACAACTGATACCCTTGTAAATTTCGAAGACAGGCATCTTGAACTTTAGAGGAATAATTACACCTGGAACTAAACATAGTTCATGAGCACCAAGACCTGATGCGGTAGCTCCTCTCATCATCTTCACTTGTTCTTGGAGACCATGAAGTTCTTTCTCCATTGCTATGAATCTAGGATCATCTACTCCTTTCTCAGTAGGAGTGTTCTGGGGGGCAACAAACAGGTTATCTTGCGAAGGTTGAAGTTGCACAGGAACATCCACTTGTTGCACAAAGTCGTCGGAGGAATAGTCGAATGTCGAAACAGTCCTTACTTTAAAGTCGGTCATGCGATCCATATCTTCATTCTTTTTTGCTATCCTTAAGTAATACTTCGAGCTTGGTCAGATGGTCGAGACGTCGACTAACGAGACAAAGACAGAAAGACGGAATGAGGACGCAACGGAGAAAGGACAAACGCACATGCTAAAATGCTAGATGCTATGCAGAATGCAGGATGAAACTTCAAGAAACTCAAGTTGTTTTCAGTATTATAACGTTGGATAAAAGTTTATTTTATTTTGATATTCGAAGCATTACAAAACAGAGTACTCTTTTAAGAGTTTATTACATTGAACCAAAAGCAAAAGAGAAACCTGGAGATCTACTCCCTATGCTCCTTCTGTGCGCGAAGTTCTTCTTCTCACTGGTTAATGCGTTCTTGTAATTCGGCCTTCTCATTGATGAGTCGATCTACACATTCTTTCCAGGCCACAGTATCTGGGGGAAGATCATCTCTGGCGACAGCCTCCGAAGAGGTGTGAGAGGAAAATAAATCCTCTCGCGCCTTCCTTTTCCTTGCAAATTCTATCTCTGGCAGCTTCTGGGACTTCTCCTTCTCTACCTTGAGTGTGAAAAACTTGTTTCTCCAAGCGGCTTTCAATTTTCGAGCCTCGTCCAAGGCAACCTTCAACTGATCTACTTCGTTCACATCAAACCAATCAGGATCATGAAAAGCCAATACCATAGGCTCATGAAAAGGGAACGACATTTTGAGGTCGAGAGCTCTTTCTCGCACCCAATGTAGATATTCTTCAGAGACAACACAATTGGGGTATCCTAAAGCAGTCACTCCTGCCTTATTGATGTATCTCCATGCGCAAATTATGAAGGTCTTCAAGTCTGAATCTCCTCCTTCCTTAAGAAAGATCCCTTCTAACAGAGCTTGGTCAGGTATTTCGATCATGGGATGCCCAAATTGAAGGCGAGCCAAAGCAGGGTTGTAACTTATACATCCTTCTCTCCCAATAAGCGGTATGTTAGTAAATCCTCTGACGCTAAGAATCATACATATACCTCCATAGGTAGGGTTGTACCACACAATTTCAAAGTGAGTAAGGGCCATAACTATCTCAGACCAACGGGGCGATTCTTCCTCTTCCCAAATAGACGGATGCCGAGTCAGGCGAGCAATGAACCATGAATACAGCAGAGCGGTGCAACAAACGATATGTCCTCTTCCTTCAGCATTCTTCGAGTTGATTGAGTAATATGTGTCAGCTAGCAAGGTGGGGACTGGGTTTTTAAGGATGAACAGTTTAATTGCATCCATGTCAACAAAATCATCAATCTTTGGGAACCAACAAAGCAAAGGTGGCTTCCACGATAAGGACCTCCTTCCTTTCAGCATGGTAACGAACTTTTTTGATCAAGACATCAACTGGGAATCCAAGGACTCCTTCCTTGGTGGTCAAGTGCGCTTGAACATCTGTTAAGCTGAGATGAGTAGCGTTTGCAATCTCTTGGTGACTGGGTACGTCCTCCTGGCCGGTGAATATAGGTCGGGCCGTCACAGGCATCCTCAAGAAATCAGAATACTCTTCCAGAGTAGGCATCAACTGGTAATCCAGAAAAGTGAAACAATGGTACAGCGGATCATAAAACTGAACAAGTCTCCAACAACCCTTCTTTCATCTGGAGTTCGAGAAAACGGAAGACTTCTCTATATTCTGCTGCGAAGGTGTAACGGTTCTCGATGAGATCTACTAGTTCTCTCAAGCTTTCAATGTTAGGACTCTGAAAAGTGTACTCCAATGCTTCTCTTGTGAAATCCATCGTTACAATACCTGAGAAATAAAATTGAGTTTCTTGAAATGAATAAAGAAAGAATGCAATGCAAGATGAGTAGGACTTCATGGGATCCCAACTATTTGTAAACATTGCGGTAAAAGAAAACATTTTTATTAATTTTTGAAACGGAATACAAATAATTGCTTTTTAAAAGTCCCAAATAAAAGCTAAATAAAAGCTAGTAAAGACGCTAAAGAAGTTTTGAATTCCGCTGCTTAAGCTGCTCTTCTAATTGCGTCTTCTCACGGATAAGATTGTCCACAATCATCTTCCAAATAGTGCATCGTGGGTCGGAGAAAAATAAATCCTCCATGACTTTCCTCTTCTTGCAGGGGAGTAACTCTTTATCCTTCAACTGTAGCTGTTTCTGGAGTTCATCTTTCTCTTTCTGAAGTTCATCAATCTCTGCAACAGACACTAGATACTTGTTCTTCCATGACTCTAACTCTTGTTGCGACTTCTTCAAAGCAACCTCTAACTTCTCAGCTTCGGACATAAAGACATAAGTGGGCTCCCTTCTCGGAGGTATAGGGTCTTGACGAGAATAGGGCATTTTCAATTTGATTGCTCTCTCTCTCTAACCCACTGAAGATATGGCTCCAAGGACACACAATTAAGTTTCCCAAGGATTTTCTTCCCTTTCTTGTGCAAATATTTCTCGACAGCTAGAATCTTCTCTCGAAGTTCTTTGTCATCCCTAAAGAAAACGCTTTCCACTTGAACACTCTTACGTGGCTCCTTTAACGGGAATCCCAACTGTCGACGAGCTAAGACTGGATTGTAACTGATCCCTCCATTAAAACTGAGTAACGGTACATTAGCAAAGTCACCACAACCATCAATAATTAAAGTTCCATCATATGCTCGGTTGTACCAATCAATGTCTGAATGGGTCAATGACATAACCCTCAGAGACCAAAGTTCCTCGCCAACATTTGTAAAGGAGCTAGACTTTGATAGGTGAAAAATAAACCACTTGTAAAGTAAGGGTACACAGCAAGTAATCATCCCTCCACCACGAAGGTTTCGGAGATGTATGGAGTGATATGTATTACCCAATAGAGTTGGTACTGGGTTATTCTTCAAAAAGATCTTAATTGCATTAAGGTCAACAAACCCTTCAAAAATTGGGAACAAGAATACTCCATAGATAAGTAAGGCGAAGATTGCTTCAAATGGAGCCTTATTCGTATAATCGGCATAAAACATAGCTTTGCTGATTAGAAACTTCGTAGTCAATCCAAAAATACCACCTTTACTAATTAAGTTTCCTTTGACATCAGATACCTTTAGATGAAGAGCCTTAGCAATATCTCTTTCTTCAGGGTCCTTCTCCAAGAAAGGGAAATGAGATTCTTCTAAGATAGGTAGTCCAACCAAAAAAGAGTACTCTTCTAATGTAGGTAACAGTTGAAAATCTGGGAAGGTAAAACAGTGATAAAGGGGATCATAAAACTGTAGTAGAGTGGCCAGAAGTCCTTCATTTACTGGGCGACCCAATAAAGATATCAGCTTCCCATATTTATTCTTGAACTCTTCTTGATCTTTGATAAGGCTCCACAACTTCTTTAGGTAATCCAATTTGGGACTTTTAAAAGTGTATTTCAGAATGTGTCTTCTATTGGGATCCATAGTACCCTACAATGTTCATAAACAAAAATAAATCCCATGAAGTCCAATGCGGTATGATGTTATATGAATGCAACACACATAAGTAAACACATAGATGCATAAAGATAAACAAACAAAAAAGGGCGGAATCCTAGGTTTGCAACGAGCATGGAGTAAAGGGTATACCCATTCCCAAAGGACATGTATTAAAGATTGATTGTACCTGCAGAACAAGGTTATAATAAGGTTCCCAAAGTCCTTAGCTCATCTTTCGGATATTATCAACTTCCCAAGTACTCGGTGGTTAATAATATTCTCAAGAGAACTTCTTTTGAGTGTAGCATCGCGTAGCACTATTTCGGGTGTACTCCCTTATAGCCTCGCACTACGTCCTAATAAAGGCCAAAGTAGGGTTAAGGTAACTACGGTCCTCAATATCATAGGCTCCAACATCGAATACAGTGCATGTTTTCACGATTAAGAACTTGTTCAATAATACAATTTTCGAGATGGCCTTAATTGAGCGTGATTTTCAAGTCAACTTAGTCGAGATTCCACCCCCTATAAGCCTCTTTGAACATATCACTATCCTATCTTAAGTTCACTCAAGTCCGGGTGTAGGACTTTGTCTCACCACTCAAAAGTATCATCCCAAAGGTAATAAGCAAACAAGTAAACAATTATACAAATAACAAATACAAAGCAATAAACAAGTAGAAAAGATAGGGAAACCCCACTGTAGGGTCCCCAGTGAAGTCGCCATTTCTATCGCGGTGAAATTTGGATACCAAACTATTGATTAGTTTGAATCTTTAATTCAATTTGCAACCGAACTTTGATTTGTCCAAAGGAAGGGATAAAGATCGAAATTCCCACAATGTAATGCAAATGCAAGGTTTAAAGAGTTATAGGTTCGGGGGTTGGTTAAACTTAGGGAAGGTACTAGCATCCTAAGTTTCTGTAGTACTCTATAGGAACCTCTTGTTTTATGTTGTTTATTGCTATGTGTTTATCTGCTTAAAGGTATAAGAGACCTTAGTGGTTTATTTCTAAGTATACTCGATAAGATGTCGCATCTTATGCCTACATATCCTTACGGGAGTGGAATCAGAGTATCTGTAATTCTCCCTAAAGGGTTTGAGGAGTTTTTTGACTGTGGTCAAAGTTCCTACGGGTTTAGGGTAGTTGATTGATTGATTTTAGGAGAAGAGATGAGTTGTCATTTTAAGGGAGATTTAACCGCCACAAGGTGTAGGAAAGTAGTCTTTGCGTCGTCTTAAGAGAAGGGCTCAAGTACTCGGATAGGGATCAACGAGGTACGCCTCTCTTAAGGCAAAGCTCCTACGATATTGATTGTATTGTTATGGGGTGGAGATTCTATCTTGCTTAAGATGATTAACATCTTTCTCTAATGTGTTTGAATATTGTATTGATTTAAGTTGTTTGTGTTGTGTTTATTTCTATGTTGTAGGAGAAAAGTCCTTCCTATGGGTAGGATCTATCTTAATTGATCAACTTGAATGGGATCAAGGATCAAGCGGAAGTATGGTGCAAATGATATGCACTACACACAAGTGTTGACTTATGTGTAGGTTTTTCCTTTGGACGGAATGCGATGCGAGGAAAGTAAATACGATAATGTTAAATTGCGGTAAAGGCAAATAAGTAAAGCATACACATACGCATGAAAGCGCTGAAGTGTGTGAGAGTGAATATAATAAAAGTGGATAAGGTAAAACGCACGTACGCATGAAAGCGCTAAGTGTGTGGACGTGAATTGTGTATGTGAATGTGCGGAAGCGTGCACGATTGAATTACTTTACGATGTTTATTGATTTTAAGGGGTGTTTGATTAGAGAAAAGGGTTGGATTTGTCTTATTAGCTTTTACTAAAAGGTTAGATTATAAATTAAATTTGGTTAAAATAATTTTAATTAAGTAAAGGTTTACTCAAAAAGCGCATTAATAAGTGAGAAAAAGTTTTATCGATTATTACAAATTGATTATGAAATAGGTTTTTTATTCTTATAAAATCAATGCCAGTTAAATTAATAAAAGATTTTTCTTAATAAAAGTAAATTTTAGTTATTATACACAAGTTATTTAAATTGAGAAAAAAAGTTTATTTTATTTAAAGGGATTTATTTAGCTGTTATTTATAAGTAAAAGGGCCACCTAAAATTATTAATTAATTGAAAAAAAGACAAATATATTAAAAGATTAATAGAAAGGTAATACTAAATCAATTAATGGATATCATTATCTTAATTTAAATAAAATGTTTGATTTAGTTAACTATAAAAGGATTTGATTATTGGTCATTAGTTTATATTTTTTAATAAAAGGATTGAATAAGGTAGTAATTAATGGATTAATTAATTAATAAAATGAAATAAGTGATGATTAAATTAATTAAATAGAAAGAAAAATTTAATTGAAAAGTTAATAGGCTGATTAATTAATAGAGTTGATGATTAATTAGTGGTTAAGTTTGGAGTTAACGGTTTATTAGGGGGAGATTTAGAGTTAATATGGAAGATTAGGGTTGATTAGGTGTGATGCGCGCATAGAGCTTCCGGTGGGGCTACGCGAGTACGACCGTTAGATTAGATCTGTTGGGGATCTAAAGGCCGAATAGGTGAGGGTGCACGGTGTGTACGTGTGTGCACATTGTTGCACCCTAAAATTTGACCAACCGGGTCCCGTATCTGGCTCGATGTTTCGACGCATGATCGCATTCGCATCTGCATATTGCATACAGTGCATTTTTCATTTGTTTTGATTTTATCAGGGATCACAGCTCTCGTCTCGCGTCTCAGGTGTTTTTAATCAGTTTGAATAGGTAGAATTGTATTTTTGGGATATTTCGGTGCCCGTTTATTTTTACCGGCTATTTTGGTGCGATCTCGCGGCGTTATGTGTTGTTCGGTGCTTATTTTGTTCCTCTGGGAATTATTGTGATTTTTCTGGATTTTATTGGCTATTTTTAGGGTTTAAATAAGATTTAAATCATTTTTTAGCATTTTCTAGAATATTAATAGGATTTTTAATATTTTTAATAGCTTTTAAATCATTTTAGGAGTTAATAGATTTTTTAGGATAATATATAATTTTTTTAGAATATTAATAGTTTTTAAATAGTGTTAATAGTTTTTTAAATCATTTTAATAGAAGAATGTAGTTTTGTTTTCTTTTAGATAAATAATATAGATTTTTAGAATATTAATTGATTTTTGAATATTTTCTTTTAAATAGTATAGAATTTAATAGTCTTTTTTAATATAGAAATAAATAGGTTTTTCTTTTATTTTCTTTTATAGAATTTAAATAAATAGAATAGTTTTATTAGAGATTTATTAGGGGGTTTATTAGATTTTTCAGAGTATTATTGGTTTAGGAGTTAATCAGATTAATTGAGTTTTAAAAGTAATTAGAGTAGTCTTAGCGTTCAATTTAGTTAATTGAGTCTTTTTATAGTTAATTAGGTTTAGCTCATTTAGTTTTAATCTTGTTTTAATTCTTTTTATGCAGTTTTTTGGATTTTTCTTAATGATTTTCGCAGGGCCCAATTTCCTAGTCCAAAGCCCAATCAGTTCAATGCCAAGTCCAGTTTTTGTCCAGAAATTGCCAGAATTATCCAGCATATTCTGGAAGCTTCCAGAAGCGTGCAGAAAGTCTCAGTGCTTTAAATAGCTTCAGCAGCACACGTGTAACAGGAGGATGGCCCCACGTTTCACTCCACCATCACGCCACGCCATCCATTCAGACTTCCCTCACCCTGCCACGCCACCCCATACGTGGCCTTCTTCCGTTTTCCCTTCCTCCACGCGTCCTTCATGCAGGACTCAACCCTGGCCACGCGTCCCTCCACCGTCCTTCGCCGGGAAGACCCACCGGCTGGCATGCATGGCCGGCGGCCGCCGTACTTCACCGGAAAACCCCAGAAAATCCCCAGATCCCAGGCATCTTCATCGTCCTCCTCTCATCACCACCATCAATCCTACCAAAAAACCCAGAAAAATCCCAGAACTCCGATCATCAACATCATCATCTTCATATATTTCCCAGAAGTTTCATCAGAAACTTCACCGTGTTCATCCCTGAATCTCTCCAGAAGTTCATCATTCATCAAGATCCATCAGTCTTCCTCATCTCCAGATTCGTCATCATCATCACAAGATCTCAAACTCCATCGTATTCATCTTATTTCCAGAAGAACAACACCCAACCAATTTCAAGAATCATCATCATCCAGAAAATCATCAGTGAAGAAACCTTCAAGCGTCTTTCTGATCAGCATTCCTCAAGTGTTCTTCACCAATCTTCATACCACCATCGTGTTCATAAGATTTCTCCAGAAACACATCAAATCCTTCATAACCGTTCATAACACTCATCAACCCTCAACTTTTCCCAGCAATATTCATCCAGCATACAAGAATGTTCACGAGAGGTTCATCGCGTCTCCAGTTCATCAAGATGTGCAGATCTTCATCAGCGTTCGTCAACACAAATCTCCAGGGATCTCCAAACGCATAGATATTCTAGGATCTTTAACGCGCCTTCAATCTGGGAGCAAGACGGGTTGCATTCATCACGAAGTTCATGTGAGTTCCTCTGTGTTCTTCCAACATTTGCCAGGAAGCTCATCCAGATCTTTGGATCTTAGTCTAGAATCTTCAGCAATGTTCATCAAGAACTCTAATGGAGAAGGACGAGGGAAGATCAGAGGGAGATCAAGGTTTGGGATAAAGGATTGAAGGAGAGTGAGGGTGATGTTGAGGGATGTTGAACGGAGAGCTCAGAGACGGAGGGTTTACGGCGGCGGCGCCATGAGGAAGGAGAAGAAGTTTTAGGGTTCTTAGTTTTTCTGAAATGTGGAAGAAGGGAGATGGATCGTACGAGTTTGGGCCTCAAGCCCAACGGATTTTGGGTCATACACCCCTCTGTTTCGCAGGGTACCTCCCCCCCCCCCCCCCCTTCTGAGTGTCCTTGGTTTGGTGTTGGGCTGGGCCCAACGAGACTGCTTGCACACCCCCCTATTATTTTTTTTGAAATCTCTACTGGGCTGGGCCTGCAGTTTTTGTTATTTTATTATTTTTGTATCACCCCTGTACCAGTACACCCCCTCCCATTTTATTTTCTTTGCTTTATTCTTATGTACTTAGTGTTTTAGAATAAAAGAAAAATAGATACATATTGGAAAAAAAGAAATATTATAAGAAAAAGAAAATAGAGAGAAAAATATTGAAAGAAAAAGAAAAATAAAGAGAAAAATACATAGAAAAATATAGAAAAATATGGAAAATATGTTGAAAAGAAAAGAAGAAAAAAGAGAAAAAATATTAGTATAGACTTAATATTTTTAGAGTGCATTTTCTTTTAGGGTATATTTTCATAGAGATTATTTTACGATTTTAGGATAGTTTAGAAGCCCACTTGTTAGGGGGCTATTTTCCATTCGATTTTTCAGGATAGGATAGGATAGTCTTTCCTAGGAGATTTATTTTTCAGTATGCAAGCATTGTAATCATTTTTCAGAATGTCAATAAAACGAGATTTGAGCTATGGTCCCGAAGTAGCCGAACTACAGCTGCTCTGATTTCTCGTACCAGACGAGAATATGTAGGCATAGGATGCAATATCCTAGCGAGCACACTAACAACTGACTTTTTGTTCTCTCGCTGCTGTGCAATCGAGACCTTCCCGCTGACGATTAATTGTCCTCCTTTTTCTCTCTTGCCCAAGTGCATTTGAGACCAAGCCATAGTTTTGCCCATAGGTTCCCGACCCTGTGAAACCAGTTGTTTTTCTCACTGCTGCGTGAGAATACCCTTGTTTAGTCGTAGTTAGTCTGAACTACGTAAAGCTCTGATCTTCCATGCAGTGTGGAAGTACGTAGGCACAAGACGCGAGGTCTTGGCGAGCCAATTTTCCCTGTAGTCCCGAACTACGTTGACTCTGACTTTCTCTCTCGAGAATACGTAGGCATAGAGCGCGACGCTCTATCGAGTCAATTCCCTTCCGTTTAGATTTAGCAACCGTAGATAGATTTGTTTTGCATCCTTTAGACAACCCAAGCAAGCGTGGATCCCGTCGAGTACGACGGACGTGAGGGGTGCTAATACCTTCCCCTTGCGTAACCGACTCCCGAACCCAGGTTTTGGTTGCGATGACCATACCTTTTCCCCGTTTTTTGCGAGGTTTACTTCGAGCGTTTCCTTTCCCTCCGTTGGGATAAATAACGCACGGTGGCGATTCTTCTGTCAGCCGGCACCGATTTTCGCAGTAGCGACAGCTGGCGACTCTGCTGGGGAATAGCGCCCCCTGGCTGCTAAGGACTGCGATAGTCCTTATGCATGTGGGATCCAACGTCCCCTAAGAGAGAGTCAATCCTAGCGCTTGTTTGCTTGGCTATTGGGGCTTATTTATCGATATTATCTGTTGCTGTTGGGGTGTGACGGGTGTTCTATGATTGAGAGATAAGCCGGACCTGGGCTTGAGTATGCACCTAGATATAGTTGCGGAGAAGTAGTAGACGAACCTGTCTGCTGAGCAGGCACAGTTCCCTACGAAAATCTGCACTCAGACGAGGTTCTCGCAGAGGTTCTCCTTTCCGGTCCTGAGGATCTGAGGGGAGTCCAGACGTGAGGATTGTCGACTCTGGGAACCGATCATTTGGAAGTTAGCTAAGTGAGGCCTCTTCAGGACTCGATGATGCCACTCCTTCTGGGAATCGTATCGTCAGTTTTGAAAGTTTGTGACGCTGACGACCGCATAGGATGCCGCGCCTTGTCAGATATAGGTCCATACCTGTGAGTGGGGTTTTTTTTTTTGTGCAGGAAACTTGACTTCCAACCTACCCGTTATTCTGGTCTTCTCTTCAGAGCAACCGTACTCCGTCAGCAGTGCAGCAATATTTAGATTGTGTGGGGGCTGTGATCCCGTGTTTGTTGCATGGCATTGCATTTGCATAGGCATCTTCGCATCATATTGCATACTATTCGCCAGCTAGTCAGAGCTCTTATCCAGCCATTATTTTGGTTCTGAAGGTGAATATTGAAGACGACCAAGAGGTTGAGGCAGATTTAAAGCAGATTTGATCAGAATCGAGCATCGAAGACCATTGGTAGCTATGTCAGAGAGCAGCTTCCAGTTTGTTGATACCTTGTCAGGTTTCACCATGACGTCCAATCCTCTGTATGGATCTCCGCGCGACGAAGACTTTCCGCAAGTAAACAACCTTACTGCATCTCAGCTGGTGCAGCCATCTGTTGAAGACCAAGGTCTGCGTGAGCAGTTTGTTGCCCGAGGTGAACGTTCTCCTTCTGTTGATGTCTCAGACTACCAGGGTTTTGCCTTCCCTGTGCCAAAGCCCCGAAGAGAGGTCCCAACAGCAAAGAATGAAGATCCATTAGCTCCCGTGTATGCTGAAAGGTTTCGTGCATTAGAAGAGAGATTCAAAGCCTTGAAAGGTAAAGACGCTGTTACTCCTAGTGCTGCAGATATGTGTTTGGTTCCTGGCCTAGTGTTACCTCCGAAGTTCAGAATGCCGAGGTTTGAAAGGTACAAAGGAGATAGTTGCCCGAAGCAACATTTGGTGATGTTCTGCCGAAGAATGACTTCATTTGTGCACAACGACAAGCTGATGATTCATTGCTTTCAAGATAGTCTGACTAGGGCACCTCTGAGTTGGTATATGCAGTTAGAGCGTGATCAGATCCGATCATGGATGGACTTAGCCAATGCCTTTCTGAAGCAGTACGACCATAATCTTGACGAAGCTCCTACTCGCGTGCAACTGCAAGAATTGTCTCAAGGGAACAATGAATCTTTCAGAAAGTATGTTCAGAGATGGAGAGAATTTGCTGGTAGAGTGCAACCACCGCTCCTAGACCAAGAGCTGAAAGGCATGTTCGTAAACTCCTTGCAGAGCCCGTACTTCGAAAGAATGCTTGGAACCGTACCAAATTTCTCTGAATTGGTAAGGACGGGAGAACGCATCGAGTATGGTGTAAAGACTGGAAGAATCCCGAATGTTTCAAGAGGTCAGGCCAGTGAAACTGAATCTCTCTATAGCTCTCAATCTGAAGATGAAACTATGATCAATGCGGTCCTGACAGATGTTGGATATCCTCAAGTCGAATCGGTGAAATCTGATGGTTCTCCGTCTTCTCAGCGGTCAGTATCTTCGGTGTCTCGTTATTCTGAACAGACAGCCGTGCCTGGGGCACCCCATCGAGAACCTTATGTCACTCCTCTTGCAAGTCCACGAGCCCGAGGTTATCAGAATCAGCGTCAGAATCAGAATCGACCTCGCAACAACTTGGAACGAAGGAACGCTCCTTTCCATCCAGTGCCTGTGCCGTACAGCCAGATTCTTCCGCGTTTGATTCAGAATTCTTTGGTGGAACCAAAAGCTCTCAAGCCCGTGCCAGAACCTTACCCTCCTGGGTACAATCCCCACGTTCAGTGTGGTTATCATGGTGGCTCTCCAGGGCATTCGACGGAAGATTGTAAAGCATTTCAGGCGAAGGTACAGCAGTTAATCGACGTAGGATGCATTTCCTTTCCAGATGGAGTTCTGTTTGTTCATCCCAACCGCTCAGCTGTCTAAGCTCGTAGACTCGGGGGGTATTCCCCAGCAAAGAAGCCAGTGATTCAGACAGGCAGGCGCCTCAGCATTGGTAGTCCTCAGACCGTTATACCATTTGCATTTGTAGTTTCTTTTCTGTTAGTTACTACTTGCTTTGTAAACATTGTTTGTTTCGAATGGTGATAATAATAAAGTGACTATGCATTTTTCTGAATTAATCATGTCGCTGTCGCTCATTTACTGCATTGCACTGACACTTGCATTTTATTCACTCCACTTCATCCCTGTGACTAGCAAAGATTGGAGGGAGGATGATGAAACTGAAACTCATAACCAATGATCGTATGCTTTCAGATAAGACCGTACCGATGACGTACAAGGCATTGTTTCAAATTCCCCAAACACCGGAGAGATAAGGAAGAGAATCCCTTGTTAACCACTTCGAGCCGAGAAGTAGGAATTTCTTCCGGACTTTTTAACCCTCACATCTTAACCCGGGGCAGGGTAGTCGTCAGTTAGCTTGATCGAGCGTTCAAGTCTTGCAGAGGAGTGTTGTCTTTCGAGGACCAATCAGTTTACACCTTTCAAGAGGGCAAATCTCACCAATCAGGAGTGAGACAGTTACAATCCTTTCGGAGCAATCAAGACAACCAGTGTCACACGACTTTGTTCCAAAAGAAAGAAGAAAGAAAGCCCGCTAAGTAAAAAGGAAGAAAAGCTGGAAAGCTAATACTTAGGCAAAAATCAGGGCATCCCGCTGGACTTCAAAAGAAATCGAAAAAATCGAAAAGAGCTCAAAATGAGTCAGTCCAGGCAAAAATTAGGGAACCAAAAGAATGAAAAAGAAGGGATAAAAGAAATTTTTTCCCAGCAAGTCACAAAGTCGTGTACACAGACACCGAAAGCGAAAAGGAGTAACTATCACTCTAGAAGAAAAGCTTGTGAATTCCTTAATTGTGGTTCTTACCATTCAACATACCTCTCGAAGAGGCGAGCGCTTGTGCCAGGTTAACTGAACCTTAGGATCGGAGATCATCACGTAGAAGGGGTGGGTACAAATTATAATTTGAGCCAAATATCCTTTGTTTCACGAACCGTGAACCCGACCACGATACAACCCTTAAAAGACCTAATTGAGGTAGGGTTAGTCCGAAGCGCATCACGATAAGGTTGAGTAACCTGACTCCTTCTTGACTTGCTAGTCACATCTTTGTTGTATTTTTCACTGACCACGTAAGCACTACGTTTGAACTCTGGTTCATTCGTCACTCACAATCATATGCATGTAAATGAGTGACAGCTCAAATTTTTTTCAAAATCTGCATAACCACTGCATTAAGATTACCATTCGTAAATAGACAATTTTAATTGCAGGTTAGTAGTTGGCATGAGAGAAATTCCATCAGGGAATAATCAAGCAAGACTGAGCAATTCAGTAGTCTGAACCAGAATGGTGTATGTTGTGAAGCCCAATGAATCAGGGGCATTATCTTCCAGTGAGTTCGGAATCAGTCAGTCTGAGGACAAGTCCCGAAGCTTCAGTTGAGCAGGGGCAGTTTATTTGAGAAGCCGTTGATCAGAAGTGAGTTTTCTCGGGAGCCAATCAGGGGCAGTTATACAGAATGCGGATATTTGAAAGCAGATACTTCCAGTGGATAATCAGATCGGGTTAAGTCGCTAGAACGCTCATTCAGGGGCAAGTCATCGCAGAGAATGTTGAAATCAACTGGGTTAATGGAGATTGAATTCTGTCGTCGTTTAGATACCGGGGCAAATATTCTCGAAGTCGTCTCGTAGCAAGCTATTCAGAGCGGTAATCTCAGGAATTGTACTGGGGCAAGTTGTTTAAGCCAGTCTTTTATCCCCAGCTGAGTGTATTGGGGCAAGTTGTTCAAACCAGCCTGTTTATCCCCAGCCGGAGTTGAGTATCGGGGAATCATGTCAGTACCCTTATCAAAACCTGAACCTTTCAAATAAAAGGCCTTGCTGTCGTTGGATCATTATCCTACAGTTTAAACCTGTTGCGTGTCAGTAACCAGTCGTTTCCAAAGTCCAGTTCTCGCCTGGCAAACCGGTAACCAGTTCTTCGTCTGGCCCACCATTCCGTAAGCATCAGTTCCCGTCTGGTGCAGTTTATTGTAACCAGTTCTCGCCTGGTCACCGTTTCTTCGAAGTGTTGTATCAGTTATCGCCTGGTACATGTCATCGCGTAATCAGTTCTCGTCTGATCATCGTGTATTTTAACCTATGTGTTATACCAGTTCTCATCTGGTGTACGTGAGCTTTCAGCCAGTTCTCGCCTGGTTGTCTATACCTCAGTCTGTTATCCACTCAGCCCGTCTGATATCCAGAACCCGCAAGTCAGTTCTCGTTTGACAACCTAACATGTTTCGCTATCGGCTCTCGTTTGGTAGTCCACCCTGAATGCTAGTTCTCGTCTAGTATTTCTTATATCTCCCACTGTGTACATAGTCCATGTTTATCCTAAACCAGAAAAACAAAAAACCTAAAGGTATCTGACACAGTATTTCCCAATGATCCGCATGTTGTCATGTTCCCCGATACGAAGCTCGACGGATGCCAGCGCTCCGAGTAATGTTTGAATTCCTTGTGGATGTTGTTAAATCAGAATTGCCACTCTTCAGCAGATGAAAGTTGCTTATTACCCCCGGAAGAGTCGAGATCGTATTTTACTCCGTATCAGAGTAGGATCAGAAGGATCCTCAGCAGATTAAGATCGACATCCTTGATAGTAGGGGCATTTCCAGCAGTGTGCCGCGTGCAATTAACCTCAGTATAGGTCAGTCCCCACAGAGTACAATCAGTTGTCAATGGTTTGAAGGAAGCATCCCCAAGCAGAGTTGTTCTTTCCTTCCCCAGTGAAGTCGCCAAGCAGGGTTGCCTTTTCCACTTCTCCAGCAGAACGGTTATCCCCAGCGGATTTGGTGTCCCTTTTCCAGCATTTATTTTGCTGAGACGATTCTGTGGCTTCAGTTCATCCCCAGTAGAGTTGCCGTTACCTTCGGCATTTATTTTGCGAAGTGGTTTTCAGACCTGGTGTTCTTTGGCAGCTCGAGCCTGCATTAGCATTTGCATATAAAGGCATAGCATTTAACACTGCATGGCATTTAACATAGTATTTAACACTGCATAGCATTGTGCATGATTGCATAGCATTGTGCATGATTGCACAGCATTTAGCATAAACGCATATCGTTCCCACTGTGTGGGGCATGGCGCAGAAGCATACGCATCATAAGCATAATCTAGGTTACTATCATTCTTGTCTTACAGGTGTTCCACCAAGAGACCAGTTGCTCAGGACGATTCCTGATATTCTCTCCAACGAGGTCGTTTTCTTAAGATGATTCTTATGACCCCGGTGTAATCCCCACAGTCGCTCGCTCAAGATGATTTTTGAGAACCCCGACGAAGTCTTCAGTTCGAGATGATTCTCGAATCCCTCAGCGGGGCCGTTTGCTTAAGACCTCAGCGCAGTTTCCTGAATGGTTTGCTCAGGATGATTCTCGAGCTCCCCAATAGCGTCCCCAGCAAGAGTTGCCCAGGATAATTCTTGGAATCCCCAACGGAGTAAGGATCTTCTCCCCAGCAGGTGGATGAAATGTTTCCCCAGCAGCAGGCAGGTAGATTAATATCCCCAGCCGAGCACAACCATGAGTGGTAGATGAAATGTTTCCCCAAGCGGATCCTGAAGGATTGTCCAGCAAGCCGAAGTTTGTTTATCCCCGTGAGTTTGAGGACTTAATGACATGAGTGTCTTGTAGCCCGAAGGCTATGTTCCCTAGAAGGGTCGTTCCCCCAGAAAGCCGTTCAGAGCATTTATCGCTTTCCCCGTACAGAAGTACTCGCTCCCTAGTAAAGTTGGTAGGAATCGTCTGAGTGAACTCTGTCGTTATTCCCCAGCAGTTGTTGAAGTCGATTGGGTGAACTCTCTCGTCTTTCTGTAGCAAAGTCTACAAGGTTGTTTGGTGAACCCTTCTTCCTTTTCCCCAGTGAGTCGTCAGGATTGTTTGGGTGAACCCTCATTCCTCTCTCTTCAACAGAGTTGTTAACTTGATGATTACGTCTGGTGACCCAGCGTGTTTGCTTTTATTTAGCAACGACTTGACAAGATGTCAGGAGAATAGCAGCGTGTATGTTTGAATCCAAGCTCAGGTTTCGTACCTTTGGATATGTTTGATTCCAAGCTCAGGTTTCGTACCTTTGGATATGTTTGATTCCAAGCTCAGGTTTCGTACCTTTGGATATGTTTGATTCCAAGCTCAGGTTTCGTACCTTTGGATATGTTTGATTCCAAGCTCAGGTTTCGTACCTTTGGATATGTATGATTCCAAGCTCAGGTTTCGTACCTTTGGATATGTTCGCCTCCAAGCTCAGGTTTCGTACCTTTGGATATGTTTGCCTCCAATATTAGGATGTGTACCGTTGGAAGTGTTTGTTTCCATCCCAAGCTCAGGTTTTGTACCTTTGAGATGTATACTTCGGATTCCCGGACTGGGTTTGTGTCCAGCGGCGAGGTTGGATGTTTGATCGACGGCGAGGTTGAACGTTTGGATTTGACGGCGAGGTCAGATCATCATTTGTCCGACGGCGAGGTTGGATGTTTATTTGACGGCGAGGTCAGATCATTATGTGTTTGACGGCGAGGTTGAATGTTGTTTGACGGCGAGGTCAGACTCTTTAAATCCCCAGTAGAGATGATGTTTGTACGACGGCGATGTCGAGTGTCTCTCAGAGGATGTTTGTTTCCGACAGGCGACGTCAGATTTAGTTCTCCAGCGGCGATGCGGGGCACTTTGTTCAGAGATGTATTTTCTCCAGCGGCGATGCGGGGTATTTCGATGGTCCGGCGGCGATGTCAGATCGGTATTTCTCCAGATAGTTACCGTGCAGCTATTATTCCAGTATCATGAGTTGAGTAGTTGGCAAATTTTCGGGTTTATCGGTATTCAACCGTCTCGCACCTTGATTGGTTGAGAGTCGTTCGCTTCTCACCCAGTCAGGTCCAAGCCGCTTGAATAGGGGCAGCTGTTGCACCCTAAAATTTGACCAACCGGGTCCCGTATCTGGCTCGATGTTTCGACGCATGATCGCATTCGCATCTGCATATTGCATACAGTGCATTTTTCATTTGTTTTGATTTTATCAGGGATCACAGCTCTCGTCTCGCGTCTCAGGTGTTTTTAATCAGTTTGAATAGGTAGAATCGTATTTTTGGGATATTTCGGTGCCCGTTTATTTTTACCGGCTATTTTGGTGCGATCTCGCGGCGTTATGTGTTGTTCGGTGCTTATTTTGTTCCTCTGGGAATTATTGTGATTTTTCTGGATTTTATTGGCTATTTTTAGGGTTTAAATAAGATTTAAATCATTTTTTAGCATTTTCTAGAATATTAATAGGATTTTTAATATTTTTAATAGCTTTTAAATCATTTTAGGAGTTAATAGATTTTTTAGGATAATATATAATTTTTTTAGAATATTAATAGTTTTTAAATAGTGTTAATAGTTTTTTAAATCATTTTAATAGAAGAATGTAGTTTTGTTTTCTTTTAGATAAATAATATAGATTTTTAGAATATTAATTGATTTTTGAATATTTTCTTTTAAATAGTATAGAATTTAATAGTCTTTTTTAATATAGAAATAAATAGGTTTTTCTTTTATTTTTTTTTATAGAATTTAAATAAATAGAATAGTTTTATTAGAGATTTATTAGGGGGTTTATTAGATTTTTCAGAGTATTATTGGTTTAGGAGTTAATCAGATTAATTGAGTTTTAAAAGTAATTAGAGTAGTCTTAGCGTTCAATTTAGTTAATTGAGTCTTTTTATAGTTAATTAGGTTTAGCTCATTTAGTTTTAATCTTGTTTTAATTCTTTTTATGCAGTTTTTTGGATTTTTCTTAATGATTTTCGCAGGGCCCAATTTCCTAGTCCAAAGCCCAATCAGTTCAATGCCAAGTCCAGTTTTTGTCCAGAAATTGCCAGAATTATCCAGCATATTCTGGAAGCTTCCAGAAGCGTGCAGAAAGTCTCAGTGCTTTAAATAGCTTCAGCAGCACACGTGTAACAGGAGGATGGCCCCACGTTTCACTCCACCATCACGCCACGCCATCCATTCAGACTTCCCTCACCCTGCCACGCCACCCCATACGTGGCCTTCTTCCGTTTTCCCTTCCTCCACGCGTCCTTCATGCAGGACTCAACCCTGGCCACGCGTCCCTCCACCGTCCTTCGCCGGGAAGACCCACCGGCTGGCATGCATGGCCGGCGGCCGCCGTACTTCACCGGAAAACCCCAGAAAATCCCCAGATCCCAGGCATCTTCATCGTCCTCCTCTCATCACCACCATCAATCCTACCAAAAAACCCAGAAAAATCCTAGAACTCCGATCATCAACATCATCATCTTCATACATTTCCCAGAAGTTTCATCAGAAACTTCACCGTGTTCATCCCTGAATCTCTCCAGAAGTTCATCATTCATCAAGATCCATCAGTCTTCCTCATCTCCAGATTCGTCATCATCATCACAAGATCTCAAACTCCATCGTATTCATCTTATTTCCAGAAGAACAACACCCAACCAATTTCAAGAATCATCATCATCCAGAAAATCATCAGTGAAGAAACCTTCAAGCGTCTTTCTGATCAGCATTCCTCAAGTGTTCTTCACCAATCTTCATACCACCATCGTGTTCATAAGATTTCTCCAGAAACACATCAAATCCTTCATAACCGTTCATAACACTCATCAACCCTCAACTTTTCCCAGCAATGTTCATCCAGCATACAAGAATGTTCACGAGAGGTTCATCGCGTCTCCAGTTCATCAAGATGTGCAGATCTTCATCAGCGTTCGTCAACACAAATCTCCAGGGATCTCCAAACGCATAGATCTTCTAGGATCTTTAACGCGCCTTCAATCTGGGAGCAAGACGGGTTGCATTCATCACGAAGTTCATGTGAGTTCCTCTGTGTTCTTCCAACATTTGCCAGGAAGCTCATCCAGATCTTTGGATCTTAGTCTAGAATCTTCAGCAATGTTCATCAAGAACTCTAATGGAGAAGGACGAGGGAAGATCAGAGGGAGATCAAGGTTTGGGATAAAGGATTGAAGGAGAGTGAGGGTGATGTTGAGGGATGTTGAACGGAGAGCTCAGAGACGGAGGGTTTACGGCGGCGGCGCCATGAGGAAGGAGAAGAAGTTTTAGGGTTCTTAGTTTTTCTGAAATGTGGAAGAAGGGAGATGGATCGTACGAGTTTGGGCCTCAAGCCCAACGGATTTTGGGTCATACACCCCTCTGTTTCGCAGGGTACCCACCCCCCTTCTGAGTGTCCTTGGTTTGGTGTTGGGCTGGGCCCAACGAGACTGCTTGCACACCCCCCTATTATTTTTTTTGAAATCTCTACTGGGCTGGGCCTGCAGTTTTTGTTATTTTATTATTTCTGTATCACCCCTGTACCAGTACACCCCCTCCCCTTTTATTTTCTTTGCTTTATTCTTATGTACTTAGTGTTTTAGAATAAAAGAAAAATAGATACATATTGGAAAAAAAGAAATATTATAAGAAAAAGAAAATAGAGAGAAAAATATTGAAAGAAAAAGAAAAATAAAGAGAAAAATACATAGAAAAATATGGAAAATATGTTGAAAAGAAAAGAAGAAAAAAGAGAAAAAATATTAGTATAGACTTAATATTTTTAGAGTGCATTTTCTTTTAGGGTATATTTTCATAGAGATTATTTTACGATTTTAGGATAGTTTAGAAGCCCACTTGTTAGGGGGCTATTTTCCATTCGATTTTTCAGGATAGGATATGATAGTCTTTCCTAGGAGATTTATTTTTCAGTATGCAAGCATTGTAATCATTTTTCAGAATGTCAATAAAACGAGATTTGAGCTGTGGTCCCGAAGTAGCCGAACTACAGCTGCTCTGATTTCTCGTACCAGACGAGAATATGTAGGCATAGGATGCAATATCCTAGCGAGCACACTAACAACTGACTTTTTGTTCTCTCGCTGCTGTGCGATCGAGACCTTCCCGCTAACGATTAATTGTCCTCCTTTTTCTCTCTTGCCCAAGTGCATTTGAGACCAAGCCATAGTTTTGCCCATAGGTTCCCGACCCTGTGAAACCAGTTGTTTTTCTCACTGCTGCGTGAGAATACCCTTGTTTAGTCGTAGTTAGTCTGAACTACGTAAAGCTCTGATCTTCCATGCAGTGTGGAAGTACGTAGGCACAAGACGCGAGGTCTTGGCGAGCCAATTTTCCCTGTAGTCCCGAACTACGTTGACTCTGACTTTCTCTCTCGAGAATACGTAGGCATAGAGCGCGACGCTCTATCGAGTCAATTCCCTTCCGTTTAGATTTAGCAACCGTAGATAGATTTGTTTTGCATCCTTTAGACAACCCAAGCAAGCGTGGATCCCGTCGAGTACGACGGACGTGAGGGGTGCTAATACCTTCCCCTTGCGTAACCGACTCCCGAACCCAGGTTTTGGTTGCGATGACCATACCTTTTCCCCGTTTTTTGCGAGGTTTACTTTGAGCGTTTCCTTTCCCTCCGTTGGGATAAATAACGCACGGTGGCGACTCTTCTGTCAGCCGGCGCCGATTTTCGCAGTAGCGACACACATATACACGATTATAACATATACAAAATTAAAAAAAAAAAAGAACCCTAAACCCCCTTTTCCCTTTCTTCCGCTGCTTCATCGCGATTCTCTCTCCCTCTCAATCTGTGATCTCCTCTCACTCATCTCTCCCTCTCTCTCTATGAACTTCTCCTCTCGTTTCTTCTTTCGCCTCCATTCTCTCTTTTTATTTCTTTCTCCTTCATCGCGCCTCTCTTTTTTCTAGATACGTTATCCTTCTTCTCCGATATTCCCACCTGAAATAAATATGAAAGCAAATCAAATGTTAGCCACCCACTTACATTTTAAAATGGGTTTTGCAGGTTATAATCGGAGGCGAATGGGAATGACGAAAAGGGTTTCCGGCGGAGTTTCTGATGATGGATGGGTTGCGGTTGACGATTGTAATGGTTGGAGTTTAAGATAGTTCAATGGTGGAAAAGATAAGTTTCCCCTTTCTCGAACTTAGGGTTTCGATCTGGAATTTGTGTTTTTTCTATGTTGTTAAACTTTTGGGTTTTCTTCGAATTTCTGAGCGAATGTCTTTCTGGGTTTTTTCGTTGTTATTGATAGGTTTTTTTTTCGGTCCCCGAACTCCTTCTCCTCTTCGTCTTATATAGGCGTCATGGAATCTATTGCCTTGAAAACTGATTTAAAGCACTTTGAAGGCTTAGTTGGATTTCTATTTCGGTACAAATCAATTTGAAAACTTTCCTTTTCTCGCTCTAATCTCTTAAATGAAAATCCAATCTCTTAATGTCGTATCAATTTCGTTTGCAATCTTATCCGTCTAGGTTCAATGTTTGAGAATTTGATGGCATATTCTAACAGTATATTCTTCAATCACTTTGCTAACTCAGGATTTGTATTTGGCAGGTACGGGTAGCAAACGAATTTGGGCCAAAAGACATCAACATCCCAGAGTAATACCAATTCCGCTTCTTGGCATCTGACACGCTTTGCCCAGAGCTTCGGCCAATACGTTGCAATGAACTTCTGATACTCTTTGGTGGAGGTTCCCATGGAAATGTTGGTGATGGTGAGTGACAACTTCAAATGTCTCTTTGCGAACAAGCTGAATGCAGGGCATGTTGTTCTGTTGTTGGTTGCAGTTTGTGGCATGGTGGACCGCATGATAGATATATATACAGGCTACTATGACCTTTTCTTGTTCTATGCTTTGTGGGTGTAGTAAAGACGGCCAAGGATCACAAGACGTATGGTCAGAACTCCCTCTGCGGCATAATGTTTCATAACTCAATTTGCGGATGAAGTTGTTGAGCAGAACATATAAACTTCTTTGTGAATATCTGAGTGTTTGATAATGGTTATGTGTGATTGAATGTTGATGCTTCTGTACTCATGTTGACCATTTATACTTTGCTTCATGTTTCAGGTAGCATCGCCATTTCTGGTGCGATTATGTTCATTTAGGGAACACTTAGTTAAGAATTCAACTGAATTTAGCCTCTCCAATGTCTTGACAGCAGCGAACTGCAACACCATGAAGGCCTGAATAGGCAACTCAAAAGGGTTCATCTTTTCTGTGATAAAGGACACCAACTTTTCCAACCTCCTAAGATACAATTTAGTTGTTTGTGTTTGGCCAATCAAACTGCTATCCCCAGCCGTGGAAACAATTCAAGTCAAAAGTGTACTTTCAAATCAAATTTGATCAGCACAAACAATTCAAGTCTTGAAAATGTTTTAGAGTCTATAGCAAAAGTGTACTGGTCTGAATCTGCGGTATCATTTGATTTAGGAGATGGAGTTTCCCCTATCTTTCTTGATTAATTGATTACATTTGCGGTTTGGTTTTGTAGGTTGCTGATGTCTATTATTTCCGCAGGAATTTCTGAGAGCATTGCGGTGTTTGACTGAGTCTGAGATACAACTACGAGCGGAGGTGGCCTTGAATGCTAATTCTGTTAAAGCGCAGGTAGACCACTGGTGTTTTGAACCGAAGTCGACGGTAGAGAAGCCAAAGCTTTGAGGCGAACGAAATTTATTAAGTTTGTTACCACTAATAGATTCTCGCTTTCCTTCCTTCGATTCCCTGTTGAGCATACCGTCAATAACGTTAGTGACTTCTTCATGAAAGATAGGTTTTGTGTCAAAGTGCCTCGTACATTTCCTTTCGGAAACTTTGTCTGCGGATGAGCTGCTGGGAGCGGATTGTAGAACTGAGTTTGATATCTCTACGAATCCCTTCTCGTCCTTATAATATTGAATCTTGTTCTCGGTTTAATAGACTTCTCTATCATCTACAGGAAGTGCTGCTCTCGAGCTGTCGAGGCAAAGAAGTGCGGCCAACTTAACTTATTTATCTGTCAGTAGGAAGTCTCATTATGGCTTATGAAATATCTCTCAATTTTCAAACTGTTACTCCTGCTCATAGTACAACCATTAACGCAGAATTTGAAGACGTTCTCTGGTTGAGATGTTTTCGAGGACAAGGCTGAAAGTCATTGCGAAATCTAACTTGCAAGAGTTACCTACGTGACACTTCAATTGTAGTAGTACAGTGCCTCTAATTTGTATAATCAATTTTGATTTAGCCATACTAGAAGTGAACAAAGTTTATTCCTTCTTCATTTACCCGTCGTGTAACCTGCTGTAGCTATTCACAAATATTAATGATTGAATGGTTTGGTGTTTTTTAATCAAAGCTGATTGTACTCTTTTGTATGTATCTGTAATTGAATATTATAATCATCTGTACGATTTGTATGAAGAGGATATGTAGTGTACTATTGGAATCAGTTACAACACCACATCATGAACCGTACGTTAGACGAGCTCACCAAACTGAATTTGATTGGGTTTCAGACCAAGTGCATATTACTCAAGCCCAATAATTGGATTAATGGTTTAGGAAGAGTGGATAAGATGGAATTGTCTATGGAAATGTACATTGCTTTGTTAACGGGAAGAGAAAGGATTGGAGGTGGTAAATGATTAGTTAATGGACTCTTGAAGATCCACTGTGTTATTTGAGCCAAACCAGACAACAACTTAAGATATTCGATGCTATTTGGACAAACTGAAATTAATGTATCTCTCATCCTTATTCTTCAATCTGAACATGTATTAATCGTGTTCCTCTCCACGGCTTAATTGACAACACCTCGACCAAATGAAACTCTAAGAGAAGCCTTCGAGGAGATGATCCATAGAATAATCTCAGGGTCTTCATGATCCAACGATCACACCTTGAAGTAAGTAGCTATACTTGGCAATACCGTACCTACGCAAATTGGTTAGTCGAAATAAACATACATATAAAAAGTAAATTAAAACAAGCAAGAAAAGAAGGAAGCGGGATCTTATGGTCAAAAATCAGGGTGCGACAGTTACCTGTCTTCTTTATTTTCTTGATTGGAATAGATGAAGCTTCTCTAGAAGCTTTTCTCTTCTTCTTCTTCTTCTTTGGTTCCTCAGAATATTTCTGCTTCTTCTTGCTTGCAGATTCTTCTTCTGAAGCCTGTTTCCTTTTCCTCAGATTTTCCTTATAAAAATCTGGTATAGGTTCTTTTGCACGTAGTAGAATATCAGCAGGTATAAGTGTTCCATCTGCCTTGCACATCTGAATGTACTGAAGAATTGCATCTCTAGGTTCATCAACACCGAATATAGGAAAGTCATCTATTGGAACTCTCCTCTGACTAACTTCTTTAATATTGAGCTTAGCAGGAGCAGATGTGAGTTCATCCATAACTCTCATCCTCTGGAGACTCTTCCCATTCAGAGTTTTTCCTATAATAGAAGCAAGTTCTTCTTTCAATCCAGCTTCATGCAGACGAGCCACCAGTCTATTCTCAGTCAGAATGTCTGAGATCAGTCTTCCAAAAGGAATCCAAGTCCTGATCTTTTGACCCTTGGTCTTGACAGATTCTCTGGATGCATTAATGTGGTTCCACAGATGCATGAAGAGAATGTGTGGCAGATCCACTTTTGTGCTCTGACTCAGGCAGAACATGAAGTATATTTGTTCATTGTTAACATAATCAGGAGAGTTTGTAGATTTTCTATGGTGTATACAACCAAGAAAAATCTTGGCCCAAATCTCGTATTCAGGTTTCAGATCCTTAAACTTGTTTGAAGCTTGTCCAGATGTAATCACTTCATCATAAACTTCCTCCATATCAACACGCCCAGCTGACAGATGAGAAACTCCATTAGTCTCTTCATATCCAATGAGCTTCTTGATCAGATCTTCAGTTATAATAATCTCTTTTCCCAGAACTAAAGAGATTATGAACTTGGGGTAGACAGATGCGTGAATCCAAAATTCTTTCACCAAATATGGATAAATTGGTCCAAACAATCTATCAAAGTATTTCACCCAGCCTTGAGCATCAATAATAGGACGCAAATCAAACCCATTATCAGCCATGGAATCAAATTCCACCATTGATTCACATAAAACTTCAAGTTGATTAACTGGTGTTATAAGCGTTCTAACTGGTTCTTTGAAAGCAACATCACCCATGTTAGAAGATGAAACAACAACCATAGTTGATTGAAACTGAGCAGAAGTTGATGAAGAAGTAGCCATTGTTGTTCTTGAGAGAGATTTAGGGTTACAAATGGTTTTGGGTTTGGGAGAGAGATGAAAGCAGTGAAACAGACAGAAATGCATACAAGAGCGTGAGAGAGTGAAAAGTGTGAGAAGTGAAGTGTTGTGGTATTTATAGAAGAAATTAGGGCACACATAGAATCACACGTTCAGCACGTTTACACTTAGCATTTAATTGCATTTAATAAAAAGAATATAATCATTTCAAGCATTTAATGATTCTGACAATTTGGGGGGAAAACGAGAAACTCAATATTCCAAATAGTATCTCAAACGTCATTTCAGTAATGTGCACTCCACCTTTTCAGATTTAGAGTGACGCGTGTTTGCTTGCATGTGCTTCTGAAACTTCTTTGAGAAATAAAACGTTAGCCAACGTTCAGATCCTTTGAGGCTTGTTAGTTCAAATACACACAAATGAATAAACAAAGAAATTAACAGAAGTAATACTTCAGAGTTTAAGCATTTTGCATCTGAGTAAATTTACTTCTAATAAACATTTTATTCTGGACAAACATTCATACTTATATTTTTCAGAATAAATTTAAACCTATCTTCAGCAAGGGGTTTAGTAAAGATATCAGCCCATTGATGGTCTGTATCAACAAAGTTTAAGCTTAAAATTCCCTTCTGAATATAGTCTCTAATGAAGTGATGTTTAATTTCTATATGCTTAGCTTTAGAGTGTAAAATTGGATTTTTAGATAAGCATATAGCAGAAGTATTATCACAGAAGATAGAAATGTTACTCTCATAAATTTGATAATGTTCTAGTTGACTCTTCATCCAGAGCATCTGAGTGCTACAACCAGCTGCAGCTATATATTCTGCTTTTGTGGTTGAAAGAGCTATTGTAGGTTGCTTCTTGTTGTACCAAGAGATTAGGTTACTCCCCAGAAACTGACAGCTTCCAGAAGTACTTTTTCTTTCAACTCTGTCTCCAGCGTAATCAGCATCACAGAATCCAACTAACTTAAATTCATTAGATTTTCTGTAACACAAACCCACATTAGTAGTACCTTTCAGATACCTCATAATCCTCTTAACAGCTGTTAAGTGAGATTCTCTAGGATCTGATTGGAATCTAGCACACAGACAAACACTAAAGAGGATATTAGGTCTAGAAGCAGTCAAATACAGAAGAGAACCAATCATACCTCTGTAGAGCTTTTGGTCTACCTTTTTACTTACCCCTTCCTTACCCAGAGTGCTTGTAGGATGCATTGGAGTCTTTTCTAATTTGCTTTCAGTCATGTTAAACTTCTTCATAAGCTCATTCACATACTTAGTCAGATGTATGTAGGTGCATTCTGGAGTTTGGTTAACTTGAATTCCCAGAAAGAATCTGAGTTCTCCCATCATGCTCATCTCAAATTCAGCCTGCATAGATAGAGCAAACTCCTTTCCAAGCGTAATATTGGTAGATCCAAATATAATATCATCTACGTAAATTTGACAAATTAACAAGTCTTTCTTAAATGATTTACAGAAGAGAGTTGTATCCATTTTGCCTCTGATAAAGTTCTTTTCTAGAAGAAAATTACTTAATCTCTCATACCAAGCTCTGGGATCTTGTTTTAAACCATAGAGTGATTTCTTAAGTTTAAAAACATGTTCTGGAAATTTATCATTTTCAAAGCCAGGAGGTTAATGAACATAAACTTCCTCTTCTATAATACCATTTAAGAAGGCACTCTTAACATCCATCTGATATAGAGTGATGTTATTTTGTGCAACAAAAGAAATGAGTAGGCGTATAGACTCTAACCTGGCCACAGGAGCATAAGTCTCTGTGTAGTCAATTCCTTCTTGCTGACTATATCCTTGAGCAACTAGCCTTGCTTTGTTTCTTACAACTTCTCCTTGCTCATTCAGTTTGTTTCTGAAGACCCGTTTAGTTCCAATAATATTGAATCCTTTTGGTCTTGGAACCAGATCCCATACGTCATTTATGGTGAACTGATTTAGCTCTTCTTGCATAACAAGTATCCAATCATTATCGTTCAGAGCCTCATCCACAGAAGCTGGTTCAATGATAGACACCAACCCAAAAAGTGACATTCCAGATGATCTGAGAAAAGACCTTGTTCTGATAGGGTCATCCTTCTTTCCAATTATCATATCCTCTGGGTGAAAGACTTTAATTTTGGATGATCCTTTAACATTTGGTTCTTCAGAAATATTCAAATTGTTCATCTGAGCAGCCAATGAGTTGCATCTGGAATTGCTTCTGGTTCTTTTACTTGAGCCTTTTCTGCCTCTGAGTCTTCAGAGTCTGTGAGAATGACTTCTCTATCTGCAAAATTTTCAAGCTGCTTTGGCTTTTGATTGCCAAGCTTATAATCAAATCTAACATGAATTGATTCCTCCATAATCTGTGTCTCAGTATTGTATACTCTATAGCCTTTAGAGCGTTCAAAATACCCAAGCATGAAACACTTCTGTGCTTTAGAATCAAACTTGTTCAGATTCTCTTTAGTATTCAACATAAAACATACACATCCAAAAGGATGGAAATAAGAAATGTTGGGCTTTCTATTCCTCCACAATTCATTGGGAGTCTTCTCCATAAGAGGTCTTACAGACACTTTGTTCTGAATATAGCAAGTTGTGTTAATTGCTTCTGCCCAAAAATGTTTTGCCATGTTTGTCTCGTTGATCATGGTTCTGGCCATTTCTTGCAATGTTCTATTTTTCCTCTCTACAACTCCATTATGTTGAGAAGTTCTAGGGCAGGAGAAATCATGTGCAATGCCATTTTCTTTAAAATATTTTTCAAAAAATTTATTTTCAAATTCACCACCATGATCACTTCTGACTTTAACAATTTTAAATTCTTTTTCAGTTTGGACTTGTTTGCAGAAGTCAAAGAACACAGAATGTGACTCATCCTTGTGTTTTAGGAATTTTACCCATGTCCATCTGCTGTAGTCATCAATAATGGCTAATCCATACTTCTTGCCTCTGATAGATGCAGTTTTCACTAGTTAAAACAGGTCAATAAGAAGCAGCTCTAATGGTCTTGAGGTTGAAACAATATTTTTAGTTTTAAAAGAAGATTTTGAAAATTTTCCTTTCTGACATGCTTCACAAAAAGCATCTGAGTTAAACTTCAACTGAGGAAGTCCTCTGACCAGATTGAGTTTATTAATCTGAGATATACGTCTCATACTAATATGCCCTAATCTCCTGTGCCAGACCCATTGCTCATCATTAACAGACATAAGGCATTTTACATTTTAAACCTTAAGTTCTGAAAGATTAATTTTGTAAATGTTGTTCTTCCTTTTTCCATTAAAGAGGATTGAGCCATCCTTTTGACTGACAACCTTGCAACATTTTTTATTGAAGATTATATCATAACCATTGTCACTTAATTGACTTATGGACAATAAGTTATGTGTTAATCCTTCAACAAGTAAGACATTAGATATGGAGGGAAGATTACCATTACCAATAGGTCCAGAGCCAACTATCTTGCCCTTCTGGTTCCCTCCAAACTTGACGTCTCCTCCAGATCTAAGTTCCAGACTTTGGAACATAGACCTTCTTCCCGTCATGTGACGTGAGCAGCCAGAGTCCAGGTACCATGATTGGTATTTTGACTTTGCTGCTAAAGACATCAGCAACAGATATCATTTTGTCTTTAGGTACCCAGATCTTTTTGGGTCCTTTAGGGTTAGTTGCCTTAAAGTTTTGTCTGAACTTCTGTCTTTTGACAACAGGTTTGTTCTGACTAACTTTAGGTTTAAACACATGAATGTTCTTACTAGAACGTGTGTGTTTAATATCATTAAGATGACCATACTTAAAGTGAGTACACAGAGGAGTATGCTTAATGATCAGTTTATCAACAAATGTTGGATTTAAATCCTTCTCAGAAGAAGATTCATATCCAATACCCTTCCTGTTGTTTCTGCTAACGCCATAAATCATTGAAGCCATCTTGCTTCTATCTAGGCCTCTTGACAGAAACTTCTGAAAACTATAGTCATATTCTTCTAAAATGTTTTTAGATTTTAACTTTGTTTCAACTTCAGAATCTTGTTGAGCTTTTTCTAATTCATTTTTAATTTTCAAATAGTTTGCTTTAAGCTCAGCAACTTCTGATTTCAAAAGATCATTCTCAGATACAAGATTGTTTTCAAGCTTTTTGTACTTGAGCGTAATCTTACTATAGTTTTCCATCATTTCAGATAAACTCTCAATAAGTTCTGCTCTAGAAAGTTCAGAAAATACCTCTTCAGAATCAGATTCTAATTCAGATCCAGATGTTTCTGCATGGTCCTCCATGTCAGCCATAAGTGCCATGTTTGCACATTCTTCTTCTGGATCTGATGAAGATTCAGATGCATCTGAATCATCCCAGGTTGCCATCAGAACTTTCTTTTTATTAGCAGGCTTCCTTCTTGGCTTCTCCTTCAGAAATTTTGGGCATTCATTCTTATAGTGCCCAGGTTCCTTGCATTCATAGCAGACCACCTCTTTCTTTCCAGATCTTCTGTGTCCAGAAGACTCTTTACGTTGATCTGGTTTCTTGAAGTTTCTGAACTTTTTCTGTTTATGCTTCTAGAGTTTGTTGATCCTTCTGGACAGCAGGGACAATTCATCTTCTTCTTCAGAACTTTCTTCTATAACCTGCAAAGCTTTGGAAGATTTGTTAGACTTTAAAGCAACAAACTTACCTTTCTTCTGAGGTTCGTCTTATTCTAGTTCAATCTCATGACTCCTCAAAGAGCTGATCAGTTCCTCCAGCATGATCTTGTTCAGATCCTTTGCAAGCTTCAGAGCTGTGACCATTGGTCTCCATCTGGTTGGCAAACTTCTGATGATCTTCTTGACATGATCAGCAGTGGAGTAACCCTTGTCCATAACTTTCAAGCCAGCTGTGAGAATCTGAAATCTAGAGAACATAGCTTCTACAGATTCAGATTCCTCCATTTTGAAGGCTTCATATTCCAGGATCAGCGCCAGAGCCTTGGTCTCCTTTACTTGGGAGTTTCCTTCATGAGTCATCTTCAAAGATTCAAACATACCAAATGTTGTTTCTCTGTTAGTAATTTTCTCATACTCAGTATGAGATATAACATTTAGTAGAATGGTTCTTGCTTTATGATGATTCCAAAATTCTTTCTTCTGAGCTTCAGTCATTGACTTTTTGTCAATCTTTTTGCCATCCCCGTCAGTGGGGTGAACATAGCCATTAATGACTAAATCCCAAAGGTCAGCATCATATCCTAGAAAGAATCTTTCAATTCTATCTTTCCAGTAGTCAAACTTCTCACCATCAAACATGGGAGGTTTAGTGTTGATTCTATCTCTGTCCTCATATCTGTTGTTGGATGTTGAAGCTTCAGCCATAATGTATCAACCAAAATATATCAAGAGTTTTCCCACCGGATCTTTTCTCTTTCACGGTTAAGTGATAGCACAACAAAGTCGGAGCTCTGATACCAACTGAAGGTGGGAAAAACACTTAGAAGGGGGGGGGGGGGTTGAATAAGGGTTTTGAAATAATTATGGCAATAAAAACAACACAGAATTTTTATCCTGGTTCGTTGAACTCAACTAATCCAGTCCACCCTACCAAGGTGATTTGCCTTTCTCAACAAGGACTTAATCCACTATATTCAAACAGATTACAGTGTCAACCACTAAGAACAATTGTCTTAGTCTTCTCAAGAAATCCTGACCACAACTTGGTCTTCTTAAGGAATCTTTTACAAATAAATGTAAACTAACAAGTGTTTAAGATGCTTCTAAAAAGCTATATCACAACTGTGATTTTTACACTTAGATTAAGAATGAATAAAAACTATTCAGCTTATGAAATAAATTGTATGAGAGCTTGAGAGTAGTTTTCAATTTGATTTCTCAATGATTCGTCAACTTTGAAATATTGTTGAAGACATCCTTTTATAGAGCAGAAGGTCCAATGCTTGAAGACTGTGCGTAACATAATAGCTATAGCCTTTTTGTCTTCTATTGACTTTAGCTTTCCCAGAAGAGGAATGTTCAGACAAATCCCTTTTGTCTGATTTCCTGTGCCATACATGAATAAGGAAAGAGTCGTTTGGAACATGCCAACAGATATATCTTTGAATAATATCTTCTTCAACAAGCTTCTGTCTCAAAGTTATCAACATCAGAGTCTTGAAGTGATCAGAGTTTGATGGTATCAGAGTCTTGATGTTATCAGAATTTTGCGGCCAATATGCTTTACCTTGAATATCAATCATAGCAGAGTTTGAATATCAGAGCCTCTGTACTTGCAGCGAAAAGTACTTTCAGAGTCTTCTTGAAACAATGCTTGAAACTCTTCATACAAATTCTTCAACTACGCTTCAGAGTCTTCTACAGCTTCTGCTTCAGAGTCTCTTCTGGCAGCGCTCAGAGTCTTCTGATGACTTGCTTCTGATGCTTCAGAGCTTTGCGTAGAATAATGTTCAGATGCATTTTTGCTTCCATAAGAATATTTAATTTAATATCTGAAACAAAAACACTTGAACAAAATTAGAGTATATATTTTCTTAATACAAAATTTCATTAGTGTTATCATCAAAACATAGAGATATATTAAACACCAATCTGTGTTCTAACACATCTTAGGGTTCTTTGATTTTCTACACTTATTTTCAGCATTTTATCTTTCGTAATAATTTCGTAGAATTAAGAATTCTTGCTATCACTGATAAAACAAGAAATTTTCAAAAAGACTGATTAATCTAATCCACCATCCTCTTAGATTACATTCCAAACTTACATTGTTTTGTCTACGTGGCCTCTGGGTTGCCATGTCAATTGAGATATCATATATCATCGTTCTTCTTGTTCTTCTTCCTCATTCCAATCTTCAATGTTCCTCGTGTTCCTCATCGTTCTAGCTACATATATCATCGTTCTTCATCAAATTTCGTCGTTCTAGTTGCAGGCTTCATCGTTCTTTGTCAATCTTCGTCATTCCAGCTACATGCTTCAGGTGAAAAATAAATTAGGGTTCGAAAATAGGTGGAAACAAAATATCATCAATTTCCAACTCAAGTGGATTGAGTTCACCTAGATATGGATGTAATAAACCAATAAAGATGTGGGTCTCAAACACCATTGAAAACCCCAAGAAATTTTTTTGGAAATGTCGAAATTTAGGGGTAAACAAGTCATTAATTTTTTTCTCGTTTTTCCTTTAAAGTTTAACTTATTTTTATTTTGTACCTAATCATAGAGTGTGGTAAGCAGTGATTTATTTATTTGGGACGATGAAGTTGGTTAGGTTCAAAGAACTCAGAAGACTCCCATAAGTTGCGATAACTGTGAAATGATAATGTCTTATTTGAGGGAATTCGGGAAGGACATTGCCAAGGAAGTTGGGAAGGAATTTGACAAGAAATTTGGTGTAGGAGTCAGTTCAAAGAAGCATGAAAAGACCAAGAAGAATCTTGAAATAGAGAAGAACAAAAGTTATTGCTTGACGATTACTCTTATGCTGGATTTTGAAACAATTTCAGCTTAAATCTCTCACTTTTACTCTTTCTCAAACTCACAATTTGTTTTTGAATATTCTTCTATTTTGGTTCAGTCATACTTGTTTCAATCACATTTGAATCAACTTGACTTGTTTGAACAACACCTGATTTAGCCTGACTTGGTGCAACAACATCAGTAACAACATGACCTACGTCAAAGTTAACTAGACCTGCAACAACCCCAACATCAACTTTAATAAGCCTTGCATAAAATTGAACACGACTTACATCAACTTGAATATTTATCGCATCAACTTGCATCAGCTTGAACATGTTCAAGCCTTGACATCAACTTGCTTCTATTCATTCATCTTTTACAACCAACCTTGATAGTAAGTTGTTTCAATCCCATTAAACTGTTGCATGTTCTATGAAAGAGGTTCATAAAAAGGTTTAATGTTTGACATTACAATCAATAAAGAAATAAGCTAGGACTTTAAAAGAGAGTTCAAATAAACTAACCTCAAACATTGGAAACTTCAATGGCATCTTCGTGCTTCGTCCTCGACCATGCAATGAAATTCCTCGTCTTTCGTCCTCCAGAAATAAGCTTGTGATGCTTCAATGACATTCTTCGAGTTTGTCTCCTCACTGGGTTTCAGAATATGGGACCAAACAAACCCTAACATTTACGGGGACAATTAAAAAGGAAATAAATGAATTGCAAGGATAAATAATGAAGAAACCTACGTAGACAAAAGAAAATATGCCACATAGGATTAAAATGAGATTTTTGGTTAAAATAATCAACCTAGAAGTCGGACACAGACACAGGGAACCTTGATATTATAAGAAATAATATTTTTTTATAGAGTAATTAGAAATTCACTAGCATAACATGGAGGTGAAATATATTTAAAAATTTTACCAAAATAACCCAGTTTTTCAAAAAAAAAAACCAAAATTTTCCACATTTCAAATTATTTCCCAAAGTACCATAGTTAGGGGTACTAATTACATGGTGGCCCATGTCGATTGGCGACCTTTCGCAAGGGCTTGAATGATGGCGCCAATTGGATTAGAAATACCTCATGGTGTCTCCAATCCAAATGGCGACTGAGTCTAATACTTACAAGGGAGTCGCCAATTAAGATGGAGACAACATTGAAAGTGAATTTTTTTCTATAAATAGAGGTGTTATGATCATTTGGTTTCATGACTCTTCTCATATCTTTATTCCACTAATAAGATGTATCATCGTCGGTGGGGGAAAATGGTTTATTCGAGAGAAAAGCCTCTGATGGACATGCTGTTTTGGAACATTCAAAGTTTCAATCAACTTAAGAGGGAGCTGAATTGATGGTTAGAAGGAGACATTGGTGAAGAGGAAAATATTTGAAGTATCGAGAAACTTGATCGCCTGCATGGATGAGTTTGCTTTAAGACTGACAAGAATGCGAGGGAAGTCATGTTTGGACCGAATGAAATTAGTTTGATTATTGTAATTAGTTAGAAATGTTTTATGTTTCTTTTCCGTTATCTATTTTATGTGTCGTATGTGTTGTTTGTTGTTAGTTCACTGTATATGTTGTTTATTGTTAACATTGTCGTAACAAAGACTCATTAATATATGAAAATATTAGGTTACAACAATTGAAAGGATAAACTAAATCATGATGCAGAGGTTGCTTCAACATTGGGAAAATTTTTTCAGTTGTGTCCGGGCTGACGACATATACTATATAATCTTATCATTTTATCAGCCGTATCCATTTTGGTTCTTATATTGTTTGGGCATTCTTTTTTATTTTTTTGCATCTCATCGTTGTGCCAAACTATGTCCCCTTGGTATGGAGGCCAATATTTCTTCATTGGTATCATTACGAAGCCTTCATTGTAGACATTCATAACATTAATCATATTGTAAACATCAGATAGATGGCTATAAGCATCCTGACGAGCATGGGCGCATGCCGTAATGTCATGGGAGCGAGGTACACGGAAGACCTGGTACTTGCCACAGTCACACCAACATTTGTTTAGTCTGACAACATAGGATAAATTTGGTCTTCCCTCGTTATAGTCCATTATTCTTGTAAACTAAAAGTTTATCTATGACGGTCAAAGACTGTAACTGGACGTGTGTTAGCTTTGATAATATCCTCTTTCATCACCTTCATTATGCTTTCACTAGATACTTAACCCGACATTAACACTGCACTTCATTTTTTGCCTCTTGTTGCAAAAAATGATGCTAACCTATAGGTTGATCTCACCAAAGCGATGATTGGAAAGTTTCTAATTCCTTTGATGACCCCGTTCATGGATTACATAAGGTTTGTCGTCATTTGAACCGACGACATCCACCATCAAAATCCCTTATCCACTTTTCCAGTGGAATATTATCCAACTACCTTCATGCATCTGCGTTTGACATCCTAATTTTGTTAAGGTAATATTGAAATGATGGTTGAGTTAGAGCATACCCGACATTCACAACTTTTTTGCAAAGGTTCTTGTCTTTGATTGCACGCATGAAGTTTTGTGCAATATGTCTAATGCAATGTACATGGGTAGAAGGAGGATTATGCCACCCGTTATCATGGTTATTGTAAGCACTCTCTATAGCAGCACACATGTCTGAAATCAAATAGCGATTGACTTGTGAAGTGACATGTGTTCTGAGATTCTTAAGGTAGAAAATCCAAGCAAAAGAGGTATCACCCTCAATCAAAGCAAAGGTTATGGGAAATACATTATTGTTGTCTTCTTGTGCAACAACCATAAGCAAGGTGCCCTATATTTTTCGTAGAACCATGTTCCATCGAATCAAATAATAGGTTTGTAGAAGGAAAAACCTTTTATGCATGGTTGAAACGACCAAAAGAGACGGTGAAATATGACATTTCCATCAACAATAGTTCCATCTGGCCTATATGTCGGCAATGTCTACATGATTGCAACAGTTCCCGGTGTGTATGTCTTAAGTGCTACCAAAAATCATGGTAATTATTTGTAATGAATCTTCCCAGTTGTCAAATACCTGTTCAACAACCTTTGCCCTTGCAATCTATGCCTTCTTGTATGAGGGAGTATAATTATACCGCATAAAAATATAAGAGATTATTATACTCACCTTCACTGATGGATCCTTGTTAATAAGCAACAAAATATCTTGACATATCAATTCTGCGCTTAGCTTTCGGTGATCCTGAACAATATTTGTGGCAATGCAACTATGAGGTGGCTTTATAAAAGCTATCTTCAAAGAATCGCTTCTCTTTCTGTAAGACACAGCAAGCCAAAACTTGCAATGTGGATCACGATAAATAATGACATACCTTCTCGAATCAGTTTGGTGTACATTTAAATAAATAGTGTTATCTGTAACACCCCAATTTTTAATAATTAATTATTTATATTAATTAATTGATTTATTGGAATTATTTTAATTATTTGAATTATTGGATAATTATTTATTTTATTGGCGAGATGATTGATTTCTAAAATTAATGAGTTAGGGTAGTGTGTGAATAGTAAGTGAATTGGGTTAGGCCCAATAACATAAAGTTAGGGTTTTATAGGAGGGAAGTTAGTAAGAGGAGGAACAAGAAGAAAGAAAAGAGAATAGAGAACATATAAAAGAAGAAGAGAAAGAAACAAGAGGAAAGAAGAGTGGAAGAGAGAAATTCAAAGTTCAAGTATTCAAGGAATCAAGGATTCTTCCCAAAGAAAAACCTAAGGTAAGGGTGGGTATTATCTCATTATTGGGATTGTGGGCTAATGATTAATGGGTAGAAGTTGTGTAGGGAGAAACCCTAAAATTTGGAATTGTAGTTAGTGGTTAATGAGTAGAAGTTTATGTAGGAAAAACCCATATATCTCTCATGATTTAAGTGAAATTTTGATTGTTAAGAGTGCCCTAACATGGATGGATTGATTATGGAAGTAAAAAGGGGAATGATTGGTGAAAATACACTTTTCTGCACAATTTTTCGAACAGACACAGTGAGCAATCGATTGCACTAAGATGTCAATCGATTGCACACTAAGAAAAGCTGCTGGAATTTTTAGCTGTTCAATCGATTGCACAGTAAGACAGTAGCTAAAATGCTGAAATTTTCAAAGGTCCAATTGATTTCACCCTTACTCCAATCGATTGCATACTGTACAGAAGCTGAAATAGGTGAATTTTCCACATGTCCAATCGATTGCACCCTAACTCCAATCGATTGCACTACCTGGAATTTGGAAAAATCATGTATTAGGAGTTTGATTACACAGTCATTGTTTAATTGAATATTAACTAAAACATGGATTAATTGAGATGTTTTATTGATTGTTTAATTGAGTATTGATTGATTAACAACCTTTGATTGGCTATTGAGATATCAATTGTTGTTTAACAAGTTGATTGTGTATTGAATATTGAACTCAATTATTGGTGATTGATTGATTGTTCTATGTGTAATCATTGAACGGTGTTGTGAATTGTGATTGGATTTAATTAATTTGTGTGCATTACTTGATAAATGTAATGATGATGTGTGAAAGTATGAATACTTGGATTATTATGAAATGTGTTGTGTGTGCAATCATGTTATAATTCTTGTGTGATGAATTATTTGAGAATGCATGGGATTAAGATGCGAGAACGGTCTTAAGTGCATTTGGCTGTTGATTGTATACGCATCATTTGTTGTCAAGAGGAAATGCTTGCTAGTTTCGTGGAGACTAATGACTTGTCCCAAACCTAGAGTGGGGTTTGAAAGCCTATGGGACGGGCTTTTATTTGTTATTGGTCTAGGGGACGGACCCGGTTTAAATGTAAAAACTGAAAAATAATAATAAGTGTTGGTACCACATGGCATGAATTGCATTGAGTTGCATTGAGTCACATGGCATATATATCATTGTTGTATGAAAGTATGCGTATGTGTATGACTTGTTGAATTAAGAGTTGTGAATGTGTGATTGATGAATGATATTGGTTGATAAGAATTGAAGTGTGAGAATATTGGTGTTGGTGCTGACATGCTTTACATTATTCATTATCTTATGATTTCAATATTGATGTGAATTCTCACCCTTCTGCTGGAATGATGTCCTATACGACATCGTGCAGGTATCAAAGAGTAGAGCTGCTCGTAGTTACGTGGTCGCTGTTGGTGTAGCTGTTTAGTATTTTAATTATGTTGGGTCGAGTCGTGCTCTGGTCATGTAACACTGGGATTGCTTGGTTTATATCTTAGAGATACATTATGTATTCTACGCTATGTTTTTATGTTCATAAGAATATTATGATGTTGGCCTTAGTGCCTAAGTAATGTTGAATTATGTGATGAACATGAATATTCTGTTAAGAGAATTATGATACAAAATGAATCCACTGTTACATGCGAAGTGAAAATTTGAAAATCGCGATTATTTATTAAAGTGTTAATGAGCATGACAGGTGGTTTTTGATGTTTTGGAAATTATTTGTGACACCCTTTTGTGAATGCATGATGATTTACTCTGATTATTTATATATATTCCGCGGGGTTTAGAAGGGTGTTACATTATCCATGTGATATTTTTTAATGGCTCGTACACACTCCTCCTTGGTACAAAAATTATCTCCCACTTTTAATTCATTCTCTGACCGTATATACGGGTTGTGAAACATATTTGCGAATCCCTCATTGTCTTGCAAGTCCAAGTCTATCATATGTTGAGGAGGACAATATACATGACCTGGAGGTATTGGCACTTATTCGTCATCTTCAACATAGTTTAACAGTTGATCGACCAACGTCTCGCTTCCTTCTTCTTCATCAATGACGTTAACCTCCAGTTTGATTTCATTTGAGTATTCTGTTTCGGTTTCATCTGAGTCTACACCTGTTGATTGATCGATGATCTGAAACTGTTGAGATGAAATATTTTGTTTAAGGAACGTATACAACTCAATATAGTTGAAACTAGAACGTTCCTGACTAACAAACATATTTTCAACATCTTCATCATCTCGCATTTTAAGTGGATAAAATTAACGTGGTTGGTTTCGAAAAAAATTGGGTTTTGATATATTATTTGTGATATAGAACCAAAACCTAATTTCTATTCCAATCTTTCTTTAAAATGCAAAAAACTTGTGTTTCTATTGATTGTAAATTAGACGACGTTAGTGTTTTGAAAATCAAACCAAGTGTCATTAGAGACATATGTCTCTCCATTGTAGTGAGCGTTAACAAAGTATCTCGGTGCAGATGATATCAGAGAATCACTTGTTAGACACTTATTATTTTTAGTTGCTTCATATGAAAATGCATGGGAGCATTTAATGAGGTCTTCGCCATATGAATTGGCTACATGGTACAAGTTTTGAAAGGGAGTCACCAACTCACATGGAGACAAGGTGTAGCCTGAGCACACAGTGTCACCATGTGAGTGTCAGCCTATTATGCATGCATGAGACAACTTCAGGCTATGTGCACAATTAGTTTCAGGTTCCCAGAAGTCTCCAAATGGACTGGAGACCCTTTGTAAGGAGTGAACACAATCGCCAATTCATGTGGCGACACCATGCAACATGTATTGTTCACATGTGACTCCTATAATGATATATTAGGAAGCTAAAGGTATGGAGTGAATCAACAACGAGGGAGACGAGTGTAACGAGTGAGAGTGCTTAGAGGATGTGGAACTAGTGACCATTATGACCAACCTGGTCACTAATATGAATTTATGTAATATTATTTTTAATTAATGATTATGTAATATTATTTTTAATCAATGAGTAATATTATTTATTTTTCTTAAACAAGTTTATAAAATGTACTTTGTCTCCGTATCAATTGACGCCTCCCTTTTAATATTAATACCTAATCGCTAATTGAATTGAAATACTGTAAGCTCCCTTTTTATATATAAAATTTATTATAAGAAGAAAATACTAATACTTTTAACATCATAAAAAAAATTGAAAGAAGAGCCCTTGATCGAAAGTTGAAAGACATAGAAAGAGTAAACTTGATTTGATTCCACTGGCGCCGCACACACAGTCTTCCATTTCATCTCAATGGAACCCGTTTGCCCTATTTCCTCGTCTCGCGCCACTGCAATATCCGCTCTTCTATCTCCTCCCTCACCTCCCCAACTTCAGGTAATCTCTTCATTCATCCATCACAACCATTCCATTTCCCCTTTCTCTTCATTTCCCTCTCTTATTTTCAATCCAGGAGTATTATCACAACATTTTCTCTGCAAGACAATGCAGTGCCATCTCCGTCAAACACGATGACAAATTTGGAAAAGGTTCTTTTACTTTCTCTCGTTATTTTCGATACAATTTTGACATTATACACTTAAAATTGCACATATCTGTGATTAATTTAGGCGTGTATGCTGCAATGGATTTCAAAGAGGATGAACTTGTTCTCAAAGACCAAATGCTTGTAGGAACTCAACATTCCTTCAACAAGGTATTTCTTTTTCTCCTCCTACTTTTTGTTCTGTAGCAGAGATGATGATGTTGTGTTGGATGTGTGACAAGACTAGACAGTATGGGATTAGAAATGAAAATATTAGAGAGTATTGGTGTAGCACTTATAGTTGAGAAGATGGTGGAAAATAGACTTTGGTGGTTTGAACATATAGAAAAAAGACTTGTAGATTTTGTGGTAAGGAGAGTAGATCAGATGGGGGAGAAGTCAGTGTCAAATAACTAGATGAAGAGGAAGACCTAGAAAGACTATAAGACAAGTTATTAAGAAAGATCTTGAGATTAACAATTTGGATAGGAGCATGGTACTGGATAGGAGATTATGACGAAAGTTGATCCATGTAGCCGAACTCACTTATATAAGGCTTGGTTGATGTTGTTGTTTGATAGCATTTTAAAGCTTTGTTTCTCTGTCTTATTTTCTACTTTGCTCTGCAGATTGATTGTTTTGTGTGTAGCTTCTGCTTTCGTTTTATTGGTTCTATAGAAACTCAAATTGGACGGAGGCTTTATTTGAGAGAATTAAGGGCCAATAAGAGTCATGATTGTGATGTAGGAAGCTCTTCAAAGTCTACTGAAAATTGTCATGAAACAGATTCATCTGATGAAGAAGAGAGCACTTTGCAACGTTGTTCGGGTGGCTTAAAAAATACAGTTCCTCTCCCCGAAGGTGTTGTGGAATCATTGATGAATGGTCAATTGAGATTGCCTTGCACTGAGAAATTCTCATTGCCTTCATCTGTTTCATGCTCCGGTGGATGTGGAGAAGCTTACTACTGCAGGTAAAAGCTTGTTTGAGTTGACTTATTTGAACAAATCTACGAGGCTGTGTCTAAGAGCTTACAAAAACATTTTATGACACATTTATAAGTTGTTTTTTCACTTACTTTATATAAGCTCTCCAAGATTGCTTATCCTATAAGTACTTAGTTAAGTTGTTTATCCAAACTAAACCTAAGTCTATGGTTGGTTGAAGATATAATATTGGGCATGTTATGCTTTCATTTTGCAAATCTGTAAATTTTACACATCACTCAGCAGGAATAAACAACTACTGTGAAAAACATTGTGAAAATTTGGTCACAAATAAATGCTGCTCGGGGATCCATAATCAGCTTCTGATTTCTTTTCATTTAAAAATTTAAAAGATTAAGACCCAAGATAAGCTTCTACGTAATGGAAGTTGTTCAATTGTCAAAAGTTTATGGTTCTTCACTTATGAAAATGTCCTTATAAAGTTTGTAGATGCTTATAAAGAAATTAAATGGGAGCTTCTGAAAAAACTGAGATGCATAAGCTAATTTAAACTAACATATAATTTATAAAATGCAGTTGTTTAAAAAACACGGTAGTTATTTTGTGATTCTCTTGAATGTAAAGTATGAAATATTCTTGTCTGATAATATTATCAATACCTGTAGTATGTTGTGTGCAGAGGCTGATTGGGAATCCTCCCATTCTTTACTCTGTACTGGTGAGAGTTCTGACCCAAGGCGTAGAGAGGCACTCCTTAAATTCGTGAAGCATGCTAATGGTAAGTCTCCTTCCTTACAGACATTGATAACTTTCATCAATCTAAATTTTGTAGACTTTTTTGTTTCATGTCTTGCTTATTTATTTAATATCTTTTCTTTTATTCGCAGAAACAAATGACATATTCCTCCTTGCTGCAAAGGTATGGTTTTCATTTTGCTCCGAATGTATTTCTTTAGTGTCGTGTGAAAAATTATCATGTGTCGAAACACACATACTGTTTATACACCGATTTCTGAAAACCTTACCTGGCACTATTGTGATCAGAGTTTAATAAATATTGTTGTGCAGTGAATGCTGGCAGTTGACACATTCAATTAAACATAAAATCCAATCTTGCTGAGAAAATCACTTTTATATGTAGTGGCTTTAGCATATCACAATTTGAAGTAATCGCTATTATTCTGCGATATATCTAGTACAAAGTGTTGTCAAATAACGGTACTACAACATGGTAGCATAGCGAAATTTGAACAAACAATTATGCTATCAGCGACTGACAATCTTGATAATACGTCAGCTCTTCATCAGTATCACACTGTCCTTTTCTCTTTAACTACTTTATCTGACTGGAAACCTGGTTGTATTTTATCACTAGGCCATTTCTTCTACCATATTAAGGTACCACAAGTTAAAAGTAAATTGTCCTGAGGAGAAACTGAAATATGATGCATCCTGTGTTTCAAACAACTATAATTTCTCTCTTCTTTTGGAAGCTTGGAGACCTATATCAATGGGATACAAAAAGAGGTTGTTACTAACTTTTTTGTACAACTCATCTACGAATAATATATAAACTTCATTGTACAAAAGAATGAATATACTTTTACATTATAGACTGACATTCAAATTCAAATATTCTACATTTGAAAATATAATTCCCTTATCTTATTTTACTTCCGTCGTTGAGAATTTTTATACAATTTTATTTAAACTAGTATGTCAGGCTAGTCACTTCAAAATGTCTGTAGGTGGTGGGACTGCATTGCATTACCAGATGATATCGATTCTTCTGATGAAGCGTCATTCAGGATGCAAATAAAAGAGTTGGCATATGAGGTATGATTCTTCACATGTTTATTCAGAAATTTAGTGAGTCACATCTAATTTTCTTCTTTTTGATTTGATGTTCAGTCTCTCCAACTTCTTAAAACAGCAATATTTGACAAGGAATGTGAGCTGTGTATCCTTACATATTCTATTTTAATGATGTATTTGTTGTGTGCATGGTCAGTGATTTTGTGTATATACTTTTTTTGGAAGTTTAGCTCCAAGTCCTTAACTCTTTCCAGTATTCTCCCTTGAAATCTATGGACATATCATTGGCATGTTTGAACTGAATAATCTGTAAGAGCCAACTTTGTGGGATTTTGTTTGAACTGAATTATCTCAAGCATCAGTGTTGTTTAGTAGCGGCCCTATAGCGTAACAAAATTTGAAAAATCACCATTGTTCAGCAATTTGCTATCAGTACAAAATGCTGTCAAAAAGTGGCTAAAAGGCACTATAACACTGTTGCGTATTCAAATTTGAACAAATCGTTATTTTCCGCAATTGACAAATTAGTTAGCATTTGAGATAATGTAATGCTTAAATATTATTGCCATTGAAGTTAACTGAAAATGTAAAGAATAATTTATTTGAATTATGAAATGTATATTAATCCCTGTATTATTTTGTTAGTGATTTGGTTGTTGCTTCTCCTGTGGAGGATTACTTTTTATACATCGAAGAAATGACAAACCCTGATAAGGTTAGAAATTGGTTCACCTTGCTTTAACATTTTATCTCAAATGCTTAAGTTTTAAAACTTTTTTCTGTTATCACTGATGGCAGGAAGAAGCTGAGAAAATTACACAACCAATTCTAGATGCTTTAGGTGAAGACTATTCTACTTGTTGCGAAGGTACGATTTCACTATTGTTTGTCGGTTACTTAACATTCATTGTTTGTCTCTTTGTATGATATTCATTGGTACGCATCTCTTCATTTTTATTTTTAGCGTTAGGAAACAGTGGGTGATAAATCTATTTAACTTGTATTCTAGGAACTGCATTTTTTCCTTTGCAAAGCTGTATGAACCATTCCTGTTGTCCTAATGCCAAAGCTTTCAAAAGAGATGAGGTATGTGGGACAAAACTATCTTGATTTAATCTTCTATTTCGGTTTAGTTTGGATTATTTTACTTGGTGGTAGATATTCTTATTCATGTTTTTGTTTAACTTGAAAATGATAAAAGAAAATTAGTTTTTCTCATATTGCTACTACCATGTGTGTTTACTTGGCCTCATAAATTACTTGCAAAACAGTAAAGTCTTATGGACAAAGAATATTGTTCTCCATTGGAGCTTGGCTATGTGAGCATTAGGATATTCATCCTTCTGCAGTTATCTTTCATTTACGTGAATAATTCACTACTTTTTTTAGTACTTGTGCATTTTTATCTGTTTCGTCTATGTTGTTGTAAGTTGCGGTGATACTGGTAAGCAACAAACTTTCTCAGTTCTGCAACCTGTCTAGGTTAGATCATGTTACCACTGTTTGATTCTAACAATGAGAAACTTCTACAGCTTTTGTTGGCGAAAAAAGAAACCAATTATGTTTAGTTTTTCTTTGTAATTCTTGTGTATGAATTGCAACACTGAATCTAAAGATAGACAACCTCTTTACATGCAGGATAGAGATGGCCAAGCAACAATAATAGCATTGAGGTCCATCTGTAAAGGAGAAGAGGTTTGTTCATGCCTGTTTCTTATTCTCTAATCATTTTAAAACTCAATTTAAATGTTCATAAAAATGCAAATATATTTTAAAAGTTTTTATCGAAGGACTAACTAAGATACCATCAAATGTTAATATTTTCATATATATTTTCATGTTCCAAGTAATTAATATTTGGAAGGTCTTTTCAGATAACCATTTCATATGTTGATGAAGACCTTCCATTTGAAGAGAGACAAGCATCCCTTGCAGATTACGGTTTTAAATGCAATTGTTCAAAGTGCATTAAACAAGGGCCATAAAGAGGTTAGAATTTGATTTTAACCCGACATTTAGTTAGATTCACAATATTGTCACTTGTCGGCAAACAGGTGGATTAGAGTTTAAAAATAGTGTTTGATTGACATCAATTCTAGAAGAGGACTTACAGTACAACAATAGTGTTTGATTGAAATTATTTCTGGAAGATTTGCAAAGTGCCTACAACTACTGTACAAATTAGTATAGTACAAGAGATTTTTAAAGTTAGAAAGTGCACATATATTTTTGAAGAAATTAGTTCTAGAAGAAGACCTACAAAAATACACCAGATACTTCAACATTCAATTGACAATAAGATTTTTAAAATTATAAATGTGTACCTTAAGAGATATTATCTTTAAGCTTATATATCTTGTTGTGGTATGGTTTTGAACTTAGATCATCATTCAAAATTTCAACCCAAACCAAAACTCTTAACAAATAAATAGATAATAATAATAATAATTGTAATTCAAAAATTCAACCCAAACCAAAACTCTTAACAAATAAATAGATAATAATAATAATAATTGTAATTCAAAAATTCAACCCAAACAAATAAATAGATAATAATAATAATAATTGTAATAATATCTAACTATATATTGTGTACCAAATAATAATATTGCACCAATAAAAATAATGTGTTATAAATAGATAGTTAGAAAAAAAAGTGAATCACAATATTAAAATATGCCAAATATAAAAACCAAATAATACGAAGTTAAACCGATGCACAAACATCTCGACTAAAAAATTTCCCAACACATAGTAAACACTAAAAATAATGTACACTAAACAGATGCACAAACTCAAAAAAATAGTTCACCTTTAACTGTAAAAAATACCTTTTCACAAATAATAACATGAAATTAAACAACACAAATAAAAAAATATAATAAATATAGATTAAAAACATTCAATTTGAAATATTAAATAACTTATATTTTTAAGAGTGGTAACATCTCCAAACTATAAATGTTCATGGCTTCACTGTAATGAAGAAGAAAATAAATAAATTTAAACTAAAACACAAACAACACATAAAACTTATGAAGAAAACGTACTTAACTAAGAGCTAATTTTTTTTTCTCACAAGACTTATTTATAAATGAAATTTACCCTCAGGAACATACTATAGTCGAATAATATTTTCATCTTTAGAATCATGATCAATCCACTAATTCATAGTGGTTGTGTGATGCCCCATATTCTATTTGGAAATCTAGAGTAGAGTAGAATTTATCAACTTTTCATTTTGCAATTCCATTATTAATCCTTCCTTTATTATCTCAAGGATGCAATGCTATCGGTACTTATTAAGGGGAAATTATATTGTTATATATGCGGCTCAGTTGCTTATTTAATCAAATCACCTTTTGACGTGAATAATAACATTTGTGATGAAGTTTGACTGTCTTGACTCAGTTTATTTAATTAAATCACCTTTTGACGCAAATAACAACATTTGTGATGAAGTTACCCGGTTACTAAGCAAAAAGATTGTCCTGGATCATTTGTGTATTTAATCAAATCACTTTTTGACGCGAATAACATTTATGATGAAGTTACCCGGTTACTAAGCAAAAAGAACGTAATTAACAACATTTTATGATGAAGTTATTCCGCTACATAAATTAGCAATGAGTCGAAATTTTATTATTTTTTTCCCTGCTTTAATATTTAATTTTGCTTTTACACCCTTTTGATACTAAATTTCAAATTAATTTGGTTTTAAAATGCAAAGTCTCAATACTCTTCAAAGTACCTAGATTACTCCTTAAAATATAAGGGAGTGGATATTTCAATTAACTAAAGATTAAACATATTCCAACATAATATGTATGGGTTGACAAATCTCAAAATATGCCGAACGATGAAAATGAATGTAGAATTTTCTCTCCTATTATTGCCATTGAAAAATATTTAAAAAATATATTTAATTGATCAAACTTTGAAAATAGAAATTTATTATCTCGACAAATGAGAGGGGAATGTGAAATAAGTGATTTTTATATGAATGTTTTTGTTCTTATTTTCTTTTTCATGAAGGTATAGAGAGTCTTCCATAATGGTTGAAAGCTTTGGTTTCAATTTGGATTTGTGGTGGTAAGGGGTGTGCAAAATAATCAATAACCATACACCAAATACCGATTTTAAAATTCTATATTATTTGGTTTAAAAACTAGTCCAATTTCATTTTACTAAAATCATTAAAAAACTGTGTCCACTTTTTAAAATCATAGTTAATCTACTTTTCAAACTCTTTGTCTTATTTTTGTTTCATCGTCATAAATGACAATTAGGATAATGTATATGTAATAAATAAAACTTATATATATATATATTTTTTAAAGAAAATTTTGTGTTCTCATAGTCTCATAATAATGTATTTAGTCTTTCATCTCACAATTTAAATGCTTGTTATTAGATTGAAATTATATGATTACTGAGTTATTTTTGTATGCTTCTTACTTTGAATTAATTCAATTATTAAACTAATATATTTTTTCTTAGAAATCTTTTTCACTAAAGTGACGACGGGTGGAGTCAGAAAAATGATAAGTGTAAAATAATATATAATGAACATTTTTTTGAAAAGGTGAAAAAAAAAAGATTTTTATATAAATGAGAGAAAATCATATGTATGTGAGAGAGATTGAGTATTTTGTAATTACTCTTTTTTTTCACCTTTTCAAAAAAATGCTCATTATATATTATTTTACACTTATCATTTTTCTGACTCCACCCGTCGTCACTTTTAGTGAAAAAAATTTCTAAGAAAAAATATATTAGTTTAATAATTGAATTAATTCAAAGTAAGAAGCATACAAAAATAACTTAATAATCATATAATTTCAATCTAATAACAAGCATTTAAATTGTGAGATGAAAGACTAAATGCATTATTATGAGAACACAAAATTTTCTAAGTTTTATTTATTACATATACATTATCCTAATTGTCATTTATGACGATGAAACAAAAATAAGACAAAGAGTTTGAAAAGTAGATTAACTATGGTTTTAAAAAGTGGACACCGTTTTTTAATGATTTTAGTAAAAAACGGTGTCCACTTTTTAAAACCATAGTTAATCTACTTTTCAAACTCTTTGTCTTATTTTTGTTTGATCGTCATAAATGACAATTAGGATAATGTATATGTAATAAATAAAATTTATATATATATATATATTTTTGAAAGAAAATTTTGTGTTCTCATAGTCTCATAATAATGCATTTAGTCTTTCATCTCACAATTTAAATGCTTGTTATTAGATTGAAATTATATGATTACTAAGTTATTTTTGTATGCTTCTTACTTTGAATTAATTCAATTATTAAACTAATATATTTTTTCTTAGAAATCTTTTTCACTAAAGTGACGACGGATGGAGTCAGAAAAATGATAAGTGTAAAATAATATATAATGAGCATTTTTTTGAAAAGGTGAAAAAAAAGAGATTTTTATATAAATGAGAGAAAATCATATGTATGTGAGAGAGATTGAGTATTTTGTAATTACTCAATTTTGATTTTTCTGATTGAATTTTTTTTTTACGGTTCCTTAACATTTTTTTTCATAATTATTATGGATTATTTAAATTCAATTTAATTTATTGTCAATGAATGGTTTTTTTTATATTGTCAATTTAATTTATTTAAAGAAAATAAAAAACTGATTTTGAGAGAAACCGGTTTAAAATTGATTTTTAAAAAAATTGTTTTTTTTTTAAAACCGGTTTGAAACTGAACCAATCCACTTGTAAATCGGTTTTAAAAAAATAAACTAATTTTATATAAACAGTTTTAAGATCTAAACCAAACCATATATGTGGTTTGGTTTATAATCCATGCATACCCTAACTCCTATTATCCTATTATGTGCAACATTATTTTGTGCCAAAAGTGCGTGAGGGTTATAAATAATATGGTGCATCATGTTAACTCATCTCTTCGGAAGAAAGATTAAATTTCTCCAAAGCATGAGAAGGGGGTTCTTTTTTATATGAAAAAAGAGCAAAAATGATTTATTAGCATAAGAGAATTGCCTTCATTTTCATAACAACAAAATGATGATCTACCTTCACAACCAATCTTCTAGTGATTTTGGAAACATAAGATTTAAGGGGTAGAGTTGAGGAGTCCTTAACCTTTAATAGATTTGAGTGTTCTAATACATGATTTTGATTTTGTTGTTATAATTGTTGTTGTATGCTGAATTTGGTAAGAATTTCATGTACCATTATATGTGCATAAATTATGTTTCAAAGTTGTTGATGAAAGTATACAATGGTTGATGGTTGATGGTTTATGCATAATCTTGATATGAAGAACTGTCATGTTGATTGTGTTAAATGGGTGGATTAACATGTAGTAATTGATGTATGAACTATTTGGTGTTACCCAAATGTAGCATTCGATTAATCCATGCTCTAACAAATCTTTGTCTATGTGGTGTCAACTATATGTCCTTCACATAATCAATAAATTCATTACAATCAACACATGTGGTGTCAACTATATGTCCTTCACATAATCAATAAATTCATTACAATCAACACACGCCTGCTCAAGTTGGTTCAACCTTTGATCATATGTCGCAACCACAACTAATCGGTATGTATTTAGCTTGTCCAGAATATGTCGCAAGTCATCCACCTTCAGGACACCTTGCCTATAGGACCATCTCATCGCTCGAGTGAGACCCACATTATTAGCTGGAATCCAATTCTTTTTTTTAGTGTTGAAAAATACTCATGAATCCAGCAATGTTACAAAATTAATACTATTACTAAATTTAAAATAATTAATTATAACATAATAAACTAGATAAATAAAATTAATATACTAAATAAAATTAATTAAAATAAAATATATTAAATTAAAATAAATACCTGTAGGAGAGTCAAATAACCACCGAGCTGCTTACAATTGAACATGGAAGCATCTCCGAGATATCTATAGAGCGTAACCAATGCAGCTGCTCCCCAACTATATCTTGATAACCCTTTCAAGTCTATAAATAATGATAGGTATCGTGCCTCGACAAGCGTAAACATCTTGTCCGCAAAAATAGTGGAACCCACTAGCTTCAATAAATAAGCTCTAGTCGCATAATCCCATCTAGAAGTAACTTTATGCTCTACAAATCGATCATAATCACTCCAACTTATAATAAGAACCCTTGCAGTCACGGACTTGTTGCTGTGACACTCCTAAGTAATCAACAACCCGTCCTTCATTGATATCTTGAGGACTCCAGAAGACTTCCCTGATGGGCAAGTGAAGCAGGCAAGAGACGTCATCTAGAGTAATCGTCATCTCACCAAACGGCATGTGAAATGAAGATGTCTCTAGATGCCATCTCTCTGCAAATGCGGAAACCAGGTCCGTGTCTATCTTTGTTAAACTGGTAGTGAAACCCTCTGAACCAACTTCAACCCATGTCCGGCTACCTTTAACTCTCTCCTGAAAACAATTAAAAGTAAATATATTATAAAATTTAACATTAAAAATTCAAATTTTATTCAATATTAAATAATTTTCGTTTACTTACCTCACCGAACCATATATGTCTAACAATATGATGTTCGTACTTAACTAAAAGAGAGGTATCGTACGGTCCTCCTGGATATCCAACAGGCTCGGTTGTTGATGCAGATGCATCAATATGCTCTTCTTCAACCATTCTCGATGATTCGCCCCATCCTAGTCCGCGAAAAGGGATCCTACCGTCTCTGCCTCGTGTGCGCACCACTGCTAAAATAAAAACATAAAAGAAAAATTAAAAATTAAAAAAAAAATGAACCGGAAGACTTGCAAAAAGACTTCCGGTGAATTTAAAAAACTCATAATATCGGAAGACATACTTAAAGTCTTCTGGTAAACAAACGAAAAAAACAAAAATCGGAAGTCTTCATCAATGACTTCCGAAAAACTTACAACACCGGATGACTTACTCTAAGAGTTCCGGTATATGTTTTCTGAACCGGAATACTTCTGAATTCCGGTTTGTAGATGAAAAATGGTAGTTTCGGAAGTCTTCAAATGAAATGGAAAAATATAATTTCTAAAATTATAACTATTTATACGAGGGTATTTTGGTCCGAAAATTTTTAGTGTAAGGATATGAGATAAAATTTTCTATAACTTATTATATTTTTTAATATCTTTCTCCCTAAATGTCTCAACAACATTAACCAATTATATGTGAAAATTTCACATTTTATTTAAATTTCAAGTTTTTAGAATACATTCGTTGTGTCTTTTTCATATCTTTCCCCTATTTTTTTTAAAATTATAATAATCTTTTTTTAAGGAATAAAAATATTATTTATTGATATTTTTTTCTCTCTCCTCCCTATTATTTAGTAGTATGTTATCAATGATATATTTTAAATCTTTTTGTTCTACTTTCTCTCTTTTATTTAATCTTTTTATTTATCTCAATTAATCTATTTTTTCTTACAATTTACGTTATTATTAAGCTTTAAAAAAAATACCTTTCTTTTCTCCCTACAATTTAGCAATTTATTATTACCGATACCATTTGAATTTAATGCTATTTGTAGTCATTTCAGGCATTTATAGTTTCTCTCTTTTCTTTGATTATTTTTTTTAAACAATTAACTTATTTTTAAGGAACAAATATTTAAATATTTTATTAATTTTTTAATATTTTATTTATTTTCATAACTTTTATCTTTCCATTCTTCCAATAGTTTAGCTATCTATCATTAGGTATTTTAATTTATTTTAAATACTTTATCTATTATTTTATATCTAAAATAATACTATAAATCATTTAAGTTATCATTTTTAAAAAATGTAATATAATTATATAAAACTTAAGGGACCAATTATTAAGTTTGTTAATGTATCAACTTTTCTTTCATATATTATTATTCTCTAAATTTTTTATATTCAAATCCAAAATCATAAACAACTTCTTTGTTACTTTAGTTTTCAAAACTATCACATTGTTTAGAGTAAACTACTTTTTAAAATATGTTATAAACATAAAAATGTTGATTACCACTTATAATACTTTTGCATTTTTTTGACATAGCTTTAATATTATGACGCATCATATATTTTAAGGATTTTATAGACAATTTACACAATTTTTATTTTAAAAAATTATTTTATAATATCAATCACATGAGCATGCACAAAACTTTTAAAACTAGTCACCACTTTACTTTTGATCTTAATAATAATATTGGTTTATTAAATAGTATATAATTTTTTTCTAAATTATAAATAATTAAAAAATAATTAATTAGTGAAAAGAGATATCGGATGCAATATAAATTTTTCTCTTTTATAAATAATATTATGAATAATTATAATAGATTAACTAAGTAATTTTTTCCGGACTTCAAAAAGTTATTAAAGCATACAATTTAGAGAAATATATTAATTACTAATAAATTAGTTATATTTTAAATTATTATTGATTTAAACATAAGAATAATTCTAATATATTAATTACTGTTTTTTCACACTTTTATTTTTTATGTTATTTTTTGAAAAATAAGTAACTAAAGAAGTAGCTAGAATGCATAATTCATATATGTGATAAATATTGATTATTACTCAATTAGATAACCAGTGTCCTCATGACACTTTTTAAAACTTTAAATAGTAAGTTTTTATAAAAGTATGTGCAATAATGTGTAATAATGTGCATTGAAAATTGAAGTGTTTGAATTTTTTAAAGAATAATTTCTTAATATGGAATGTTTAAATAGTGCCCTGAGGGCACTTGTTAGCAAGACCCATTCTTTATATATTCTAAACATTATAATATGTTAATACGAGTTTATTATAAAAATCATAAATGAAACATATATTTGTAAAAAAAAAGACTTCAAATTATAAGTACTTTTTAATACTTGCAAATGAGAACTACTTTAAAAAAAAGTGAATAAGAATGAACTCAATTAAAAATATTCAAACAACTAATAGGAAGCGAATGGACCCAATTAAAATCGGGAGAGGACAACCTAAGATTAGCTAACTTGTCAGTCACGACATCACCCTCTCTGAAGGAATGAGAGATAGTGAAATTCATGCTCTTAATACGCACGAAACAATTGGTACACATATTTCTTAGCATCCAAGGAACAAGGGAATATGAGTTATACGCAAGGATGACTAACTTAAAATCGCTTTCCACCCACAAGTTACACTAACCTTTATCATGAGTACACTCAATGGCATACATGACAACAATGAGCCGAGAATAGTAAGTTGTATCGATTCCCAAGTTGACAGTAAATCCACCAAAGAACCTGCCGAAATTGTCTCTAAGAACACTAACACACGTAGACAAACCTAGACAACCAATAGCTGCACAAACCGTATTGCACTTAACCTAAGAACCAATACGAGGTTTCTAAATTATCTCCTTAAGACGAGTAACTTTAGGAGGATAAATTTGATATGGAAAGCTTTGAGCATAACAAAATCACGAATAGAAGGACTAGACACAAGGGAGGTATGATTCTAAGAGATAACCGAGTTTGCCAAAATAAAGTTCTTAGCCACGTTCAGACTAGGTAATATGTTGTTGAAGCGATATTGATTCCTGTAATACCAAGTAACATTAATGATGTTGATTATGGTAGCATTGATGACAAGAAGACATTGAGGGATCCAAGAAGGATCAATGCATGGCCACAACTCAGTTGGGTGAAGAGGGAGGAAAGCCACATTAATGAGGCTAGAGAACTAGATCCAAATGGCAATCACAAAATGACACTTGAAAAAAGTATGTAAATTAGAGTCTTCGTGTAACTTGCAAATACTGCACATACAAGGAAGATTTCAACCTCTAAGCTTAAGGTTATCATCATAAGACAGTCTGTTATGCATGAGCCTCCAAACAAGGAGGGACCTAGAAGGAGGAAAAAAATAACTCCAAATTTTCATGGAGCAAGGCACTTAAGGATTAAAAGGTCTCAAATGCAGGTAAACATCCTTCAGAGTAAGAGAACTAGAGGGAGAGTGACTCCAAATCAGCTCATCCTCCTATTGATCAAGAGGAATATGATAATTATTGACTGCAATAATGATTTGAGGGAAATCTTCAAGCATCTTAGTAAAAAAATTCCAGCAACCATTGATTATAAAAAAGCGTAAAGATAAACACCCAATGACAAGAAACAGTCTAGTGCTAGAATTGACTCTAAAAGGGAACCAGGTCCCCAACAGAGTCGCCACCTGCCGCAACTGGGAAAAATAATCGGCGGAAAAACAAAGTTGCCATCGAACGTTATTTATCCCGACGGGAAAAGTAAACGATCGAAAAAACCTTAAAAAGGGACAATTCATACACTGCCCCTAACTTGCTCTCATATCTTGTTGAACTTTGTTCATTATTTTGCTTTATTCTAAATATTTTGTTTAAAATTTGTGAAACCAATTTTACAAACCCCCAATTGACTTTTGTTTAGTTAAATTTAAATTAAGCTTATATTGACTAACGCAGTCCTCGAGATCGATACTAGGGATAATCCCCCTATTTTAACTATAATCGGCAAAATAATACACTTGTTATTTTACCGATCAAGTTTTTGGCGCCGTTGTCGGGGTCTGCTAAATATAAACTAAATTTTTATTTAATTGAAATTTTGTTGCTCTGCGACTAAAATTTTATTTTTTGTTTATTTTTAGATTAATTTGTATTATCACTAATAATTGTCTAATATGGGAAAACCCTCAACTGAGTTTTTTTTTGACACAGAATCCAAAAGATTACTGCATGCAAGACGTCGTCAAGCGAAACTAGTCAGACTGGTAACGTCAGAGGAAGAAATTTTGGTTCACTCTGAGCATTCTGATTCAAAGACAAACACAGAGACAGAGACACAACCAGAAGGAGTGATAATGGTTGGACTTCCACCAGTGAGAAGACTTCTAGGTGACTATGGAGGAGCAAATGCTCCAGTAGGTCGGTTGACCATTGTGAATCAATTGGTTAATGTCGCAAACTTCCATCTGCACTCGACAATAAATTGTCATCTCGAAAAGAGACCTTTTACGAGAAAAACCAACGAAGATGCAAATAAGCATTTACAGAGATTTCTTACAATGAGCACAACACTGAAAATTGAGGGGCATTCGGAAGAAGCTAAAAAGTTGCAGATGTTTCCATTCACTCTCGCCGAAGATGCAGAAGAGTGGTTTTATTCTTTACCTGCAGGTAGTATTACTACTTGGGAGGAGATGGAGACAACTTTTTTGAATGAGTATTTTCCAGCTTATGTTTATATTCGCAAAAGATACGACATTGTGAATTTTAAACAGAAGGACATGGAGTCACTCGGTTATGGATACAAAAGGTTTAAGAGGTTATTGGTTGCTTGTCCTACACATAACATGGATCAAACTAAACAAATGCAGATGTTTGTAAATGGCCTCAGAATGAAGACAAAACAACTTATTGATACAGTTGCTGGTGGCTTTTCCAACTTTACAACAACCACTAGTATCAAAAAGATCATTGAAGCCATTGTTGCGAATGAACACCTGGAATTATATGATCAAAGTGTGAGCAAGCCTGAAGGGGTGATTGATTTGAAACTTGCTAATCAAGTGGTGAAGATGGAAGATCAAATCACTGCTGAAGTTGAAAGGACACTGAAAGCTATGAACATAGGTACCCGAACTATAACACAAGTTCAATCGGTACAAGCTGTTAGTTGTGAGATTTATGGGGGTCCTCATTTTACTATGCATTGTATAGCCATGGCTCAACAAATTGAGGAAATTAAGTTCTTGAAGCAGAACAACCCTTACTCTAATACTTATAATCCAGGCTAGAAGAATCATTAGAATTTTTCTTGGAAAGACCAACAAGGGAATGCACAGAAACAAGGACCTACACAGTACCCAACCCAACCACAACAACAACAATACCTACCTCAACAACAACAACAACCACCTTATTAACAACAATATCAACAACTCCAACCACAATATCAACAACAAGCTCCAAAGGAAGCAAATTGGGAAATTTCCATTGAAAAGATGGCCGCTCAAAATATCTAGTTCCAAGAAGAAACCAGAAATAATCAGAGGAACACTAATGCTTCTATTAAGAATCTAGAGGTTCAATTGGGTCAGATAGCACAACAGACAACAAATTCTTAAGCACAAGGTGACCTACCTAGTGCCACAATGACGAATCCAAGAGAGCGTAATCATGTGAATGTTATAACAACCAGAAGTGGGAATAAGGTTGAAGTGTCTGAAGAGAAATATGAGGAAGAGGATCAATTACTTTAGGTAGATACGAAAATCTTAGAAACTAAAATCCCCACCGAGGAAGAACAGATTCAAAAGCCGGTAGTGAAGAAAAAACCCACTGAACCAAAACCCTTCATTAAGCTTCCTTTCCCGATAAGAAACAAGAGGAAAGATCAGCATGAGAAAAACTTTGAGAAGTTTCTAGAGATGTTTAGAAAGTTAGAGATCAACATCCCATTTGCCGAGTGACTTGAGCAGATGCTTATATATGCTAAATTCATGAAGGACATCATCTTCAAAAAGTGTACCATCGACACTGAACCTATTATTCTAACTGAAACTTGTAGTGCTATTTTGCAGGGTATGAAGATTCCAGTGAAGAAGCCAAATAGAGGATCGGTTACCATTCTGTGCATAATTGGAGATATATCATTTAAAAGGGCGCTTATTGATTTAAGGGCTAGTATGAGTCTTATGCCATTGTCCGTGTACAAGAAGTTGGGGATAGGAATTGTTCAAGATTACTAGGATGACACTCCAATTTGCAGATCATTCAGTTAAGAGGCCTTCTGGGATAGTCAAAGATGTTATAGTAAAAATTGATAGATTTATGTTTCCTATTGATTTTGTAATTCTAGAGATGCCCGAATATGAGGATATCCCTTTTATTTTGGGGAGGCCATTCTTAGAAACAGGAAGATATGTTATAGACATTAAGGGAGGCACTATGACCTTCAAGGTTTATGATGAAGAGCTAAAAATTGACGTTAGGAATACCATGAAGCACAAAAAAGATATAGGGACGAGCCACACTATGGAGGTTATAGATAGCATGGTAGTCAAAGTTATTCACGGTCAAATCCCTAAGTCACCTTTGGACAGAGTTCTTAGCGTATCAGCTCAAGAGATAGAGGATAGTGAGGATGACAGAGAAAAAAAGTTCTTGCGATGTTGAATGCTCAACCACCTTGGTTGAAATCCAAACCACACAGGTGGGAGGATTTGAGAGCTTCACCAGAAACTGAGACTAAAAAAGAAAGCAAAACAGGTACGAAGTCTGAACTAAAGAAATTACCTGAAAATTTTGAAATATGTGTTATTTGATTCTGGAACCAAATGTCCTGTGATAATCAATTCTGGACTGAAAGAAAAAGAAGAGAAAAAAGTGGTACAAGTACTTAAGAAATACAAGAGTGCTAAGGGATGGACCATTGGAGATTTGAAAGGAATTAGCCCCACAATATGCATGCATAAGATACTAATGGAGGACAATCACCAACCAGTGGTCCAACCCCAAAGAATATTCAATCCAGTAAGAAAGGGAGTTGTAAGGAAAGAGGGTAGTCAGATCGATGATGTTCATCTTACCGGATGAGATGAACGACCACGAGCCATGCGAAGTTAAACGAAGCGCTTCGTGGGAGGCAACCCACGCGTTTATTTCTAACCTTTTGTGTTTTTCTTGTTTTTGCTAGGAAAATTAGGCTTGCAATGCACTCACAAAAAGCGTGAAGTCGCCCTAAGGAGCATTATTTTTGAAGTTATAGATGTATAATCAAGTGTACTTGAGAAAAATGCACTCACAAAGGCCTGACACGGCTGCTCGTGTCAGTTCATGAAGGATGATGAACAAATAGTGGGATTTGGAGCATTCTAGTAGGCTGGCATAACCTCCCGTGACAGTTGACACGGACTATGTCAGGCCCACTAGGGGAAAGAGTGGATGACACGATTTGAGGTGGGAAGGCAGCATGCTGACACGGCCCGTGTCAAGCATGCTGTGAGTTTTTTTCAAATTTTTTCCCTTCTTACATGGTGGAGCCCACACGACCTAAACCTTTTAACTACCTAATAAATCCCTATTATCCCTCATCAACTCAAATTTTTAACCTCTTTTTCTCCCACCTTTCATCTTCTTCTTCCTTTCTTCACAAAAATCCCACAAAACTCCATAACCAACCCTACATAAAGCTTCAAACTTTCCACAACCCTACATTAAAACCACATACTACCTTCATAAAAAGTGTTCTCCTCTCCATCCTCTACATCATCCCATTATTTTTTTCACTAACCCTAACATTTATTTTCGTGATTTTTCTCTGTGTTACAGGTACAACAAGAACAATGCATCTCAGACGAGTGGTTAGAGGAAAACAACTGCATACCTAAACCTCAAGGTCGAGGAAAAGAGCAATTCGGACGCCTAACACTTACGACATTATTTTTGACGCACCCGAACATGAGAAGCGTTATGCATGCCACGTGAAGCGTAAAATTACGCCAATAAGGTACATGTGTAACACAACTCTTTATGAATTAGGGTTAAATATTGAGATAGATAGGATGTTTCATAGTCTGGGTATGCTGGAATTCATGCATTTAGAAGCTCCAACTTATGAACGCATAACGTTGGAGTTTTTAAGCACCATTGAATTTCATTTAGAAAAAAGATGGACCGGTACTATGAAATATTTCTATGCTACAATGCGGTTTAGGATGTTTAATACTAACCATGAGCTCAGTGTGGAAGAGCTGGGAGGTATCCTCCGGCTTCCACTGTATGGCCCCGGAGCTGTCCCAAAGGCTTTTGATGCAAAAGCATTTTGGACAGCTATTACAAGTAACACTGAGTATGTCTCAAAGGGTGCCAAGGCATCGGGTATTCAAAATCCATGTTTCAGGTATGCACATAAAGGTTTAGCTTAAACTCTATTCGGGAGGGGAGATAGTACCAGAGTGGCCACTCAGAAGGAGTTATTCTTCCTGTACGTTATGGAAAACTCTAAAATTGTAAGTGTAGCCGCTTTTGCAGCGGACTATCTGGGTAGAGTAGGAAGAGCAGCTCAAAGGGGGATTTCTGTGGGAGGCATGATAACACAGATAGCCGAGCACTTTGGCTATGACCCTGCTGCATTGGGTGACACCGATATCAGGTAAAAATAGACTAGATATGGCGGCCCTAGTCTAACAGGGTATGATTTCAATTACACCTAATCATTATGTTGTAATGAGCCATAACATGTTTGTAATTGCCCTCCCAGCTCCTAATAGAGTTAGTATTACTGATATTAGTAACTGGATTTATGATAGTACCGTCCAAGATGAGGACGAGTACCTTGCTGACCCTTTGTCTACAAGAGAACATGAAGAGGAGGATGCTCCTAAGTTTAGGCAGTTTGTACCTGAGCAGTTTGTGCCATCATAGGAGGGACATATGTATCCATGTGCGAGAAGCTCATCCATTGCTAACGATAACTGGTCGTGGGTGCATGGTAAGATCAGGTATCTCCTGGCGGAGCAAACTCGACAGGCTGAAGAGAAAGCTCGCCAAGGGCGATCATGGATGACATGCACGTCATAATGCATCAACTTATGTTGCGCTTCCCTTCTCCTCAGTGAGGCTCTGTGAATCCCCTCTCGAGCTTGTTCTAAAATATTGAGGTCAATATTTAGTTCAAGTGTGTTGGGGGGGGGGTATTAACTTTTTGTTTGTCCGTTTTTCAAAAAAAATATGATATTTCACTTGTGTGTTGTTTTTATTTGTTTGGTGTGTTTTGTTTTTATGTGTTACAGATTGGAGACTTGTGTGCCGAATGAATAGAGATACTTATAGTAAAGTGGATGAGAAGACACAACCTAGGCTTGATCTCCAGGAAACCCCCGAAAGTTGATACTATTAAAATGGATGATTGGACCCGATTTCCCAATACGGGACTGATACGGGAGTACTTTAACTCGAGACGAAAATGGTGCCACATCACACGAGAGGTACCTTGGAAACTGTCAGTATGCCAAACATGGTGAGGATTTTATAAAGCCAAACACTTTATCATCACGAGAGTATCAGATATGTCTTTGTCACTCTTAGCTTGCGTATTCGTCTGTTGGATTGTTTATATGCATACATCTACACACTGAGGCACTTATTTTTGTTTAGCCCTGAGCCTTTCAAGAAAACCCTTATATGTTACCCCTTGTTTGCCCCTTCGAGCCATATTCCCATTTATTTGTCATCAACCACATCATATAACCTTAAGCCCAAACACTTTCTCACCATGCTCGGATAAGTGTTATCAATTTCTGATCCGTATAAAATTATAAGTTTGGGGTTGGGACACTCGCATAAAAAGTAGGTAAGTGCTTTCGGAAAAAAAAGAATAATGAAAAAGCCTGGAAGAAAAAAAAAGAAAAAAAATATATGTGAAAGAAGGCACTTACCTAGAGAAGGATCCAGTTCGAAAATAAAATGTAGAAAATACTCTCAAGGTTTCACTTGAGGTGAGAAAATTGAAAAATCCAAATGAAAGTGTGTCAAACATCCTTGATTGTCGAAAAGTACACGGTAATGAGAAAGATGACACTGCATCCGAGCCTATAAACCCTTTTGTTTTCCCTTTTCGTTTGTCTATCCCACCATTTCCCTAAATACTTTATCTATTATTTTATATCTAAAATAATACTATAAATCATTTAAGTTCTCACTTTAAAAAAAAGGTAACATAATTATATAAAACTTAAGGGACCAATTATTAAGTTTGATAATGTATCAACTTTTCTTTCATATATTATTAGTCTCTATAATTTTTTTATATTCAAATCCAAAATCATAAACAATTTCGTTGTTAATTTAGTTTTCAAAACTATCACATTGTTTAGAGTAAACTACTTTTTTAAATGTTATAGACATAAAAATGTTGATTACCACTTATAATACTATGAATAATTATAATATATTAACGAAGTAATTTTTCCCAGACCTCAAAAAGTTATTAAAGCATACAATTTAGAGAATATTAATTACTAATAAATTAATTATATTTTAAAATATTATTGATTTAAACATAAGAATAATTCTAATATATTAATTACTGTTTTTTCACATTTTTATTTTTTATGTTATTTTTTGAAAAATAAGTAACTAAAGAAGTAGCTAGAATGCACAATTCATATATGTGATAAATATTGATTATTAATTAATTAGATAAATTAGATATATTCTTTATATATTCTAAACATTAAAAAAATTATAATATGTTAATATGAGTTTATTATAAAAATCATAAATGAAACATATATTTGTAAAAAAAAACTTAAAATTATAAGGACTTTTTAATACTTGCAAATGAGAACTACTTTTAAAAAAGTGAATAAGAATGAACCCAATTAAAAATATTCATACAATTAATAGGACGCAAATGAACCCAATTGAAATTGGGAGAGGATAGCTCAAAATTAGCTAACTTGTCAGCCACGACATTGTCCTCTCTAAAGGAATGAGAGATAGTGAAATTCATGCTCATAATACGCACCAAACAATTGGTCCACATATTTCCTAGCATCTAAGGAACAAGGGAAGATGAGTTATACGCAAGGATGACTAACTTAAATTTTTTTTTCACCCACAAGTTACACTAACCTTTATCATGAGTACACCTAATGGTATACGTGACAACAATGAGCCAAGAATGGTAAGCTGTACCGATTCCCAAGTTGACAATAAATCCACCAAAGAACTTGTCGAAATTATCACTTCCCATGTACTTAAGGCTCGTGACGTACCATACTCATCGTACTTATTACATGTTTTGATCTTGTTTTGAGAGAGAGAAGAGAGAGACTCAAAGGGAAAAGAAAAATCTAAGGGAAACTCACCTAGATGTTGTCATGCCAAATGATTTTGTAGTCGAGGATGATAAGGAAAGTCTACCTAATGTTATCATGCAAAAGTGGACCTAAGGTTGAGTTCAAGAACAGACTATCCTAATATTGTCATGCAAAGGATTGAGAGTCTAATATCTATCCTACTCCAAACTTAATTAGAAATTAAGTTGGACTAGGAGCCTTAAGGGAGCATGTGAGCACAAAGTAATCAATAAGTAAACACGAAGCATCTCATTCACAAAAGAAAATAAAATACGAAACAAAAGGCTCGAGGCATGCATCAAGTATCATCAAGAATGAGTTCATATCCAAGATCACTCACAATTTGAATATCAAGAGTTAATCTTAATTTATCAAAACTTAATCGCAATCAAGATAAAAAATTAATATCAAAATCTAAGATTAAAATTTAATTCAAAATTGGAATCAAAATTAACATCCATGTTAAGAACAAAATTTAGTCAAAGAAAAATTAAGCTCAAAACTATAATTAAAACTAGATCAAAATTTTAATTCAAGATTAAATCCAAATTAAAATAAAAATCTAATTAAATGAAATCTAATTAAAACCAAATAATTAAACTAGAATTACATTAAAATAAAGTAATTAACTAGATTCAAATTACAATCAAATAATTAACTAGGGGTGCAGCAGAAAACATGGTGCAACATGATGTGAGAATCATATGGGCTTAAAAGCCCATCATCTCCTTACAGTAAAAAGACACGGATGATGACAATAAAAAGGGTGTGTGCAAGATGACATCACACGATCTTAAAAGCCCAAGATGAGCATAAAAAAACACTGATTCACCCACAAAAGTCCATCTGATTGGAGAACGAATGACAACAAGTTTTTTATTATTTGGAAGCAAGACACGGTCAAAGCAAAATGGTGATTTCAAAAAGGTGAAAACATGTACCAGACGAACAACAACAACAAGTTCAGTGAAGAAAAACCGAAATACAAACATCAGGACAAATTGAAACAGATCATGAGGTTTTAACGTCTCCGACCTTCTTCCGTCTGCGAATCGTCCTCGACCTTCTTCGTCGGTTTCTCCTTCTCATGCTATTCATAAAGGTTTTTGTTCGTTCACTGTCCTTCTTCTCGTTCGCTATTTCGTTGCAGTTCAGATTTGATTTTGCTTTACTCTCTCTCTTCGTCTCCTTCTCCCGATTTTGGTTTTGAAGCTTTTGTGGTTCTGATGATTTGGGTTTGAATCAACTGTTGTTGTTGTGGTTTGGATTGAGGCTCGTTTTTGTAGGTTGTGTGAGTTATTTCTTTTGGTGGATGCATCTGTGTGTTACTTATTTTTGGGTTGGGATCAAAGGTGTATTGGAGGAGGTTGAGGAAGGAATCGAGAGAAAGGTTGAAGATTCAGAAATGGTTTTAATTGAAATTATTCGTAGAGTGCATTTGTTTTGGAGTTTTTGTGTTTTGATGCGTAAGACGTGGGGTCACGTTTTATGTATTTGCTGTTGTATGGGTTTGTTATATTGCCAAATTATTGTTGTTATGTGTAGTGTGTGGTAATTGGTTTGTTATGGAAGAAACAAGGGATGCATGATGAAACAAGGTGGCTTTGTGTATTACTAATGGTTCGCTGTGAAAAGTGTAGTGAATCATGTCCTTGGCTTGGCTGTACAATATTGTTTTTTTCCTTTGGATTTTTTTGTAATAATTTGAGATGGACCTAAGAAAAGTAACTTGGACTTTTATTGATTGGACTTTATAGATTTCATGCTTTTTTTCTATGTTTGGTAATATGAAATGTATATTAATGGATGGATATGTAATAATTTGATTAGAATTATGGATTATAGTTTTGAAAGTGGATTAATACGGAATTAGATATTGGATAAATGTTAAATGGAAATTGGCTAAACGAATAGATTTTGGATTAGAACATGAATATGAAAATGGTTTGAATGAATAACGGCTAAGAAGAAAACAATGGATAATTGGACATAATATGAATGAATATTAAACGAAAAGTGGAAATAGATATTTGGAAATAAACATAATTTGGGATAACTGAAGTAGACAATAGATATTAAAATAGACAAATGGGTAATGGATTAATTTTGTTTAAAATGGATATGAAAACGAAAATGAGTGAACCTAATAAACTTCACTGTAAAACTTCTTGAATTGTGTCTTTGAAAATCAGGATTTGAAATATAGACCGCACAACACTAAACCCTTAATGGAGATGAACTAGCTCTTGATGATCTTTGATGAGAAATTAAGACAATGAAAATCCAACCCTTGCTTCAAACTTGAATGGACGAACCTCAAAACATATAGGAAACCCTGATTCAAAGAACTACTGTAATCCCATGCCTTAGAAGACCAATGCGATGTATGATTATGAGCTACGACCTAATGGGAGATGCAGATGAATGTGAAGCCGAAACCAATTAAGGTTAGAGAAAGTGAGGGAAAATTTTTGGGTGCAACAACAGTGACTTAAAAATATTTTCTCACTCTAAGTTCTACAACAATATATTTTATTACATACCACCTATAGAAAACAGTATGGTATCAGAGCTGCAGATCCTTGCAGCTGTAGAAAAAACAACAAAAATTAAGGCTTCCACAAGCAACTCTTCTGCAACTTATAGCAATGTTAAAGTTCCTTTATTTGAAGGAGAGAATTATGATTTTTGGGTTGTTAAAATGCAAACTCTATTCACCTCTTTGGATGTCTTGGAGTTCGTCCAAAACGAGTGTGAGGAACCAGTACCAACTGTTGCACCCTAAAATTTGCTCAACCTATTTCACCTGGTTTATGTTTTAATTGCATTATCATTTTCATATCATAACATAACAAGTCATCTGACAGGGGATCAAGTTCCATCCTTATCTAAAGAAGCACATCAAGGGGGCCTTATTTAAGCTGAAGAACATCCAAGTCATCAAGGAATGGGTTGAAGCTTTGAGGAGATTTGAGTGTCACCTAGTGGATTTCTCTCCTAACTTGAGGTATATTGAGAATCATCAGTGAGATGAGAAGTATGGAATGTGAATGTGTGGTGGGTATGGATCTCATGGGGTGTCTAGAGGGCACTATTGGAGCTTAGACAAGTCATGGCATCAAGTGCAAGAACCACAGTTGAGGTGTGTACAAGTAGGGTTTTCATCTGGGTAACCCTAGGTCAAGGAGAGCAGAGAAAGGGCATCAAGACCTAGATCTAAGTCATGGAAGTCATGGATTGAGATGTTAAAGCATGTGTATGGATAAGTCAAGATCAAGTTCAAGAGAATCAAGAGTGGTTGGAGGTGTTTGAGACAGGGTTCCTAGGGTAAAATCCCCTGTATAGCACTGGACTTCCAAGCCACATAAGTCTAAATGCAAGTTTCAATTGGATTCTTGGCCAACATGAAACTTGTAGAGCTTCTAAATAGATTTAATTTGAATACTAGAAGTCCTCAAGAATATTTGTAGAACTCAAGTTATGGTTCTTGCAAGTTATAGGTCACCAGAGGACACTGAAATATATCTGTGAAAGTTACTTGACTTCCAAGCAACGTTTTCCCTTCAAGGAGTTTTCAAATGGATTCTTGGCCAACATAAGAGTTGTAGGTATTGATCTTAGGTTTCCATAGAGTACTAGAAGTCCTCAAGAAGATTTGTGAAACTCAAGTTATGATCTTGGCAATCCAGGGGTATTTTGGGAAAGTTGAATTTTAGGTCATTTTTCAACATAGGTCAAAATCTCTATCTTCCACTCCTCAAATGAAGAAATGTCCAACATGAGATGTGCTTAAAATGATGTTTTTAGGTCAGATAAGAAGTCATGGGTGATGGAAATGGCTTGCTTCACAAAATGATCCAAAATGGCCTAAAAAGAATGATTTTTCAAATGATTCAAAGGAAGGAAATTGAGATTTTTGGATTATGAGACATACACATGGCATATGGGTAGTCATTTTGAATGGAAATTGGATTCTAAACACAATTACATTTCCACATTTTTGAATTGAGGCTTAGTTTCATGACTTGTTTTGTAAAATGCTTACTTACATTACAAGTTACAATGCCAAAACAAGAATCAAAGCATTTCAGGCCAAGCCAACTATCCATTCACACTCACAAACCCAATTTCAATTGGATAGAACATTCTAGAGCAAGCTGGAAGCTCAGAATCATGACTGTAGCATTGGACTTTCATGGCCATGACAGAATTTTGGATCAACAGATTTGGGCCTGAATTGGGTTGCAAAAGCCCACAAATGGTTTCTATTTAAGCTCTAGAATGTTTCCAGATGAAGTTTGGTGCAGAATTCGTGAAGAGAGTGAAGATAGCAAGTTGAGTTTCAAGGGTTCTAACTGAAAACGGTTTTGGAGTTTGGATCAAGATCAAGCCAAATTGAAGTGCCTAGAAGCTTCATCTTGCTCCACTGATCGTGTTTGAAGAGTTGCAAAGCATGAATCCATCATCTTCTACCTCTGTTGATTCAATTTTCACAGGTATGTAACCTTTGAATTTCCTCTTGATCTAGGCTGAACTAGGGAGATTCTTGCATGTGGTTAGGGTTTAGATGGAACCTAGGTCGTTTCTGGATAGGAATTGGAGCAGTTAGAGACATTCCAAGATGACATGTGATTTCTGTTTGAGCACGAATTGAGTTGATCCTAAGGCCATGAACTAATTTGGATAGATCATTATGATGTACAAAACATGAGGATCATTTCTGTGGATTCAATTTTGCAAATGGTGATGGTTGAGCTTTTGGCATATTCTGAAAATGGCTTCGTGTTTTAATTTCCATTAAGAATTGGATGAAATGGATGTGATATTCATGATCCTGGTGATTTTCTGAGTAAGATAGGTATAAGGTTCATCAGTTTTGGTCACCTGAGTTTGGGACCTCATCGGAGAAGACAGTGGAAACCACCGTGAACCACCGTCTGGAATTTGCCTCAGGTCACCTGAGTTTTGGGGAAGACGATGCCTGAAGCGTTGGATCAGGTTGACTCATTGACTGGGAAGCGTGATCGTGTAGACGTGATTCAATCTCAGATTTCCCTCTTTAATCAATACGCTGCGTTTCATTAATCCCAGTCAGCGTGTGACTGGGATGCCATCTGGTCCTCACGTGGACGCGCCTCAATGCTTGGATTGGATTACCAGTCAATTGATCCAAGGGCTCCCATTTAATTCAGCATTTTAATTTCTTTTATTTGATTTTCTTTTATTTTTAATCTATTTGATTTCAAAAATTCATAATAAATCCAATATTGATCCAAAAAATATTTTAAAAATATCTCCATGATCTTGGATTTATTTGTGATTTTATGAAATTAATAAATCCCATTTTCATCCATTTTTCAATTTAATTTGAATTTTTCCATTTTATTATTTTCTTTAATTTTGTATATTTGCTACATGTTCTTGCTGATTTTCTTGTGATCAATTGGTGAATGATTTTAAGTTGATTCTTGTTGGAATGATTAGATTAGGGAAGCATGTACCCTTAGAAATTTTATCACAATTTTGTGAATAAAATTTAGGTTAGTTTGAGAGGTGAATAAGAGAGGTGTTAGAATTAGGGTTTCAAGACAAGTAGTTGTAGTTTAGTGCATAGTTTGAGGATTAAATGGTTGATCTAGGGTTTGGGATTCCTATGGGGTATTGATTATAGGGTTAGGTTCCCTTAGAAATTTACCTAGGATTTTCTGATAAGCTTTAGCATTTTATTTGATTTTTGCAACTTGTGTGGTGATTGTGGGTTTCTCCATTGGATATTTGGTTTGGTTACACTTGTGTGGGGCTATTTTGGGGGTGCTTTTGGCTTTGGCTTTGCTTGGATGACTTGGAGATCAAGTGAAGTTGCTTGGATGGCTTGAAGAAGCTTGGAGTTGAAGATTTTTCATCTGTTGTAGTACTTGTCAGAGGCTTAGAAGGTAGGAAATGTAGGAAGAGCTCTAGATTAGACTGATTTCTTCTTTCAAACATAGAGAGCTTCTTGTGCCTCTATTCAATCCCATGACACAAGGTCCCCCTAAGAAGTTCCATCTCTCCTTAGGAGAGATGTAGAGCATGCTTTGGTTGGGTAGAACCTTGAGGATACCTTTCATTTGCCATGTTAAGATCTTAGTGATTTCCTTGGGTTGTCACTAAGCCTCTTAACATTTCAACTTCATCTATTGATTGATTCTCTTCTGGAGTGGTTTCATTGAAGATGAAGTTCATTGAAGACTGGTGAAGATGAAGCTGGTGCCTGTCAAAGTTGGTTGACTGTTGAAGCTAGGGTTTTGCTGCTTTTTGTTGAAGCTGTTTACTATTTGAGGTTCATGCTTGCTAAAGATGGGGCTTATTGAAGATAGGAGCTCATCTAAAGCTTGAAGGTCATTGAAGATTGAAGATGGGGTATTGCTTGGAGAAGTTGTTACTGTCAACCCTTTGCTGTTGGATCAACTGTAGCTATCAGAGCTGTTGCTGCTTGTGCTGCTTACTGTAGGAGTTTGTTTGTTGCTGTCAGAGCTGGTGCTGGTGTTGTTTTCTTTTTTTTGTATGGTTTGTTGGCCTGTTCAGCTTGCCCCTTAGGTTTGAAGTGAAGCTGTTTCACTTTGCCTATTGTTTTCCCAGGTTCGAGGTTGAGTGGGACTCCCTTGCCTCGCTTGTATTGCTGCATTTCATACATGTTTACTGTTTACTGTATATCTGTTTCTTTCGCTGTTTATCCCCTAGGATCTCTGTTTCTCTCTGTGCAAGAGAGAAATATGACAGACAATAGGTTTTATCCATGCATGACAACTTTAGGGTAGTTTTGATTCCCCTTTCAACCCTAGGTTTTTTTAGAGCTTCTTTCTCTTCTATCTCAAAACAATTCAAAACACAGTAATAAGGATAATCGATGTCGTACATTACGAGCCTTAAACTATTTGAGAGAAGGTTACTGGAGGGTCACTCTTCAGTAATCTGATTGCTTAGTGTGTTACCCTTAGGGTGACATACGACATAGTCACTCTCAAATCATAGTCTCTAGTGCGTCAGAGATTGTGAACACACTAAAAAACACTTCTTTCGTAAAAGATTCAAAACAAACATCAAAGTATCATTTTTGGCCGCTTAGACTCCTAATCAGAAGAAAACCTTTTCAGAAGGATCTAAAAAACAGTCAGACAAATCTGTGTCTTCCGTAGGCCGAACTACGTTTGCTCTGATCTTTCATGCTGTATGAAAGTACGTAGGCATAGGATGCTGTATCCTAGCGAGCAACCTTTGTAACACCCTTCTAAACCCCGCAAATAATATATGCATAATCAGAGTAAAATTTAACATGCATCCATAAAAGGGCATCACACAAAACTTGCACCACATTAAAACAATTTGTCATGCTCATAAACACCTTTCCATTTAGCAGTGGATTCATTAATGAAAATCCTTTAAAAGAAACATTTACTTTCATCATATAAAATCAACATCTCTAGGCACTAAGGCCAACATCTCATTATCTCAATTACTCCAAATATGAAAACATAACTTAGGTTACATAATGTAATCCTAAAACATAAGCAATCGATCCCCGTGTTACACGACCAGAGCATGACTCGACCCATAAATAATTACTAAACCGCTACACACGTAGCGACCTCGAACTACAAGCAGAACTTCATAAAGGCCTCCAGCAACCTAATCTGCAATGCCTCATAGAGCATTATAAAACAGCAGAAGGGTGAGAAATATTACCATAATAATCAAAGCATAAAATCATGTATGCATAGGTACCATATAATTAACTCCCTATTTCTCACCACAATTCAACTCATAGTCATTTACATCGTCACTTATATTTATATACAACATGAATATTCACCAAGCATTTTACATCATGCATACATCCACAATTCCACAATCTTAACATTCACACGTAAGCATCTCTTCATGCACGCTTCATAAGTATTCAACAAACATCTCATTCACATGCATACTTCACAATTTCACAATCTCATCATTCACACATAAGCATCTCTTCATGCATATGTCATATATTAATGTGACTCAACAACTCAATGCAACTCATGCAATGCGGTACCGACTCTCGTTATCTTTTTTCGGTTTTTACATTAAACCGGGTCCACTCTTCTAGACCGATAACCCGTTATCTTTTTTCGGTTTTTACATTAAACCGGGTCCACTCTTCTAGACCGATAACCACAAAGGCCCGTCCTCTAAGCCTTCAAACCCACTCTTCTAGGTTTGGGACAAGCCACTAGTTTCCACGAAACTAACAGACATTGCCTCTTGACTAAATGATGCATGTACAATCAACCACAACAAATGCACTTAAGACCGACATCTTAATCTCATGCATTCAAATAATTCATCTCTTCAAGAATTACATTATGATTGCACACACAACATATTCACATAACATTCATCGATGTATTCATAATTCAACACTATCACCACATTATCACTTACAATGCACACATATCCACGATATGTTCTCATGCATTCTTCACAGTTATCAAACAATGCACACATATCCACGATATGTTCTCATGCATCATTCACATTTAATCACATACATACAATATGCATTTACAACATCTATCAAGCAATGCACACATATCCATGACATGTTCTCATGCATTCTATTCATACCACCATATACCAACAATATACATTCACAATTCAATATCATCACCACATTATCAACAATGCACACATATCCACAATATGTTCTCATGCATTCTCAAGTAATTCATCATACAAGAATTACATCATGCTTACACGCATAACACATTTACCACGCAATGTACATATATTCACGATATATTCTCACGCATTTTTCATACATAATCGCATCCAATCAATACAAACATCATATTTATCAAACGATGCACGCATATCCATCAATATGCTTTCATGCATTCTTCATGTATCTTAACATACAACCGCATATAAATAATATACATCCACAATACATTTTTGTATTATGTTTATTATTCATCTCATGCCATTTCATACAAGGTATACATGTCACAGTACCAATAATACAATTATAAGCTATGCACACATATATCCACAATGTTCTCATGCATACTTATTACCTAATTGTATACACATCAAGCATTCACAAGTTCATTAGACAATACACATACATTCATCATTGTATTCACATGTATTTCTATTTATCACAATTAATACGCATCGCGCATCAACTAGGATTCACGCCCGTAGGCTACCCACAGCACACATCATCACAATAGATCATATCTATATCATATCATAGAGGCATTCCCCTATGAGAAGCAACCAAACCATCTCCACATGAACAACACAGCAAAAGAAAAATGCTGTCACATTCGCCTTCATTCGCCTGGCGAACCCTCGCAGCGAACCTTCGCCTGGCCTTCGCCTGGCGAACTCTCTCAGCGAACACTCGCTAGGCTTCGCCTGGCGAGACTTCCCAGCGAGCCCAAGTCAGTAGCTACTGACTTCATTCGCCACCATTCGCCAGCACCTTCGTTGGGCGAACCTTCGCTATCCACCTTCGCTTGGCGAACTCGCCAGCGAAGTCCACTGGGACTTAATCATAATTACTCGCCAGCATTCGCTAGGCTTCGCCTGGCGAAGCTTCGCCTTCGCTCGCCTGGCGAGAGCCAGCGAACCTGCGCAGAACAGAACCTTATTCTGCCTCTCCTTCATCAATCCATCATCAACCAAACCTTGAACATCCAAATCAGTACCAATAGCATCAATACATGTTACCCGACTATTCTACGGCATTATTGCTCAGTTTCAACCGATTAAATCATCAATCTACCGATTAATCCAACATTTGCCCTAATTGGAAAGTGATGAAAACATCCACAAACCCAAACCCAACATACATAATAGCATACAATGATTAAATAGCAATGTTTCTCACCCTTACCTCGATTAATCAGAGCTTTGATGTTGGTTCTTGATGATTTTCCACTTTCCTCTTCTTCTCCTCTCTTTCTCTTCTTCTTTCCTCTTTCTCTTCTTCTTTCTCTTCTATTTTCTTTACTTTTCTATCTTTTCTTTTCTCTTCTACTTTCCTTATATACTTCCTTATTTTCTTTCTTTCCCATTCCTCTCTCAATTCTCTATTAATTTCCAATTAATAAAAATTAATTTCCAATATTAATAAAAATCCCACTAAATCAATTAATTACTATAATTAATTATTTAATGAAATTTGGGCTGTTACAACCTTCCCCTCCTTTCCGTAGGTAGGCGAACTACGTCGACTCTGATTTCTCGTTCCAGACGGGAATACATAGGCATAAAGTGCGATACTTTGCCGAGTCATTTTATTTTCTTTTAACCATTGACCCTTTAGAGTAGATAGAATAACAATTCGTACTAGAAAACAAGCGTGGATCCCGTCGAGTACGACGGACGTGAAGGGTGCTAATACCTTCCCCTTGCGTAACCGACTCCCGAATCCAAGATTTGGTGGCGATGACCATTCCTTTCCCTCTTCGCGTTAGGTTTACTCTGAGCGTTTCCTTTCCCTCTTGTGGGATAAATAACGCACGGTGGCGACTCTTCTGTCATAGCCGGCGCCGATTTTCGCAGTAGCGACAGCTGGCGACTCTGATGGGGACTCCGGTGGTTCCTTACGCAAGTCATTCCTAGCGCTTGTTTTCCCGTCGTGGGTGTTGTATAGATTTACATTTCTGTCTTTACTTTCCGCAGTTTATTGTCAGCTTTATATTGTTATTGCTGTTGTGGGTAGGGGGTGATCTGTTGAGAGACAAGCCGGACCTGGGCTTGAGGTTACACCTAGACTTAGAAGTAGAGAGTAGTGGTTAGCCTGCTTGTTTAGCTCGCACCAGCTAGCCGCGAAATCTGCGCTCGGACGAGATTCTCTTTGATGCTTCTTGCCTGGCCCTTAGGGCTCGACAAGTTGTCTGACCCGAGGATTGTCGACTTTAGGGACCGATCAATTGGAAGTTGCCTGAGGAGGGCCTCTTCAGGACATGATGATGCCACACCTTCTGGGTATCGTATCATCAGTCTTGAAAGTCTATGACGCCGACGACCGCATAGGATGCCGTACCTTGTGTCAGTTGATAGGACACCTACCTGTGAGAGGGATTGGGGCATGCAGGAAACTTGACCTTCAGATCACCCAGTTTTCTTGATATTGGATCAGTATGTGTGGTCACCTGGGTTTCTTCATCATAGCTTTGTTATGGGTCTGTTGAGACCAGGCTGGAGCATTGTTTTGGGTCTGTCGAGACCAGGCTTGAGCAGTGTTGTGGGTCTAAGGAGACATATATTATGGATGGATCTCCTCAGCAATATATCACTTGATCCCTGTTGCATTATTTTGCATATTGCATTTGTTGCATACTCATTGTGCATATCATTAACATGTATTTATGTTGCAGGTGTGTTCATCCCCCTCTGATTCTAGTGTATCTTCTGGCCAGACATGGAGTCCACGAAGAGGATAGTTGCTTATCGATTGCATTCACCAGATATCAGTTCCTTGCTGGGATTGGTTGCTCTAGCAGATGAGAGAGTAAGGTCTGAGTTCAGAGTATCTTATGGGAGATTGCTTAGTTTGTTGTACAGGCCTTCAGCATTTGAGACGACTGGGGTATATACTTTGATGCAGTTTTATGAGCCGCGACTGAGATGTTTCTTATTTCCCGACTATATTCTGGCACCCACTTTGGAGGAGTATTATGCTATGTTGGGAGTTCCCGTGTTAGACCAGATGCCCTTTATACATGTTGATGCTGAGCCTGAGTTGGCTACACTTGCTGAGATTTTCAGTTTGGACGCTTCTGAGTTCCATGGAGGGTTGGTCAAGCTGAATGGAGCTTATGGGTTCCACTTGTCCGTCCTGGTTGAGAAGGCTACACATTGCGCGAAGAGTGGATGTTGGGTTGCCTTCAGTGCCATTCTAGCTGTCTGCATCTATGGGACTGTCTTGTTTCCTAATGTGCCAGATTTTGTCGACTCAAATGCCTTCTTGATTCTTGCCTCGAAGAATCCTGTTCCTACTCTATTGGGCGATGTTTATCATTCCATTCACTACAAGAATGAAAAACGTCGTGGCAAGAATGTTTCCTGTTGTCTTCCTCTTTTGTACAGGTGGTTCCAGGGACATCTTCCGAAGACAGGGCCTTTTGTTGATGTTGTTGATACTTTGGATTGGTCTTCCCAGTTGATGGGGCTATCTGCTGAGAACATCATTTGGTTTGATCGGGGCATGCTTGGCACCGATATTATATATAGCTGCAGTGGCTTTCCGAATGTCCCTTTGATTGGACGGAAAAGATATATTGCTGGTAAGACAGTTTGGTTATGCTTTGAGGGACGCTTCTATTGAGAAGGAGATACAGGAATCTCTGTATCTCACGGGCTTATTAGACGCGGCTGTTTTGATCAGATTGAGACATGCATGGGCTAACGTCCATCGGAGAGGGAAAGCTTTGCTTGGTAAGAGCAACAACAAAGCTTATGATCCTTATTTGGCTTGGATCCGCGAGAGAGCTAGTATTTCCTTGATGCCTTATCCTGCTATGGAACCTCTGTATCTTCCAATGATTGAGGCACCTACTTCGATAGAGCTTGAAAAGTATAACAAATTGTTGGCCGAAAACAAAGAATTGAAGAAAGCCAATGATGAGTTAGAGAAAGAGATCTTCCAGTTGCGTCATGAGAAGAATGAAGCTACCTTCATTGTGAGGGAACAAACTGAATTGATTAATAGGTTGGGTTCGGAGTTGACAGAAGAGACCAACAAGAAAGAAAAAGTGGGAATAGCCTTGAACGGTGTTAGCAAGGTGCTTACTTCCAAGAAGGAACTTTTAAGCAAGGCTTATTCCCGCCTCAGCAAGTGGGAAGCATTGTGGAATGCCACGCTTACCAAGCGGAAGGAGCGTGAAGATGAACTGAAGCTGCAGATTGCCACGCTAGAGGCGCAGATTAGAGCCCAAGACGCAAAAATTGCTGAAGAGACATCACTTAGGAGCGCTGTTGAGCTTAGAGTCAGTGACCTTGACAAGAAGCTGAGAAGTTATGAAGTGAAGGCCGGCTCCAAGAGATGCAAACTCGACGAGGGTTCTGGCGAAGGAACCTTCCAGGACGATGCCAAAAAGCTGAGATCCACTGCCGAGCGGCATGCCCTGCTGATACAAGAGCTAATCTCCAGACTGGGTCGTTCAGAGACGCTGGGGATATTGGAAGACGTCAGAGAGCGCCACTTGGCATGAGTTATCTTTGCTTTGCTTTTGGTGTCTGTACTTGTATTTTGACCATCGCCAGGCTTGTTGGCTGAGGTCTCTTCAGTTGTATTCAGTTGTACTCTTGTACTCAGCCTCTTGGCATTTGTTTATATATGAGGGTTTTCTGATTCCTTGCTTGCTTGATGGGGACTCCATTGTCGTGATGGCCTTCTCTCCGAAACTAGAATCGGGGGGGAATATAACCTGTAGCATATTTACACATTTGCATCTGCATTCATCTTGCATGACCGGTATTCTTGAATTTGTATCTTATTTCCTGCATCTACAGGTTTTTCAGGATTGACGAACAAAGAGTCCACCGCTACTCAACACGAAACAACTGCAAGAGAATCATGGATCAAGTCCAAGTGGAGATGCAGGAAATCCGCGAGAAGCTGAATCTGTTCATGAAAGCAATGGAGAACTTTGCTAAGGTCCAGGAGAGCCTCCAGACTTTGGTACAGCCGCTGCTGACGCGGACTAATGGGAATGGTAACAATGGCCACAATTCTGCACACGTTGAAACTATTCAGGAGGATGGGCCCCCTACGCCTGTTGTTCCACCTGTCGTGACCCCACCTGTTGTGGTTGTAAACGATGTCGCTGGCGCTGGCAATGGCAACACAGGGAATGGAAATGAGACTGTTGTTAACAATGTTGGATTTGGGGACGCCAACCAAGGCGGTGGTAACAACAATGGCGGTAATGGTTTTGGCAATGGTTTCGGCTATAATGATCAGGGATTTGATTATGTCAATCAGGACGGGAAATTCGGCTTCAACACCCAGGGTTTCGGTTACGACGGTTTTGGTAACGCTAACCAGGGGTATGGTGGATTTGGTAATATGAATGGTGCTGGGGTGATTCCTGTCAACACTGGGTTTGGACCTGTTGGGGTCAATCAAGGTTTCGGTAACAGGGGACGAGGTCCCATGACCAATCAGCAAGGGTTTGGTCGCAATACTGGTTACGACGGGTATGGAAATGAAAATGTGAATTGGGGTGAAGACCGCCAGGAGGACGCCTTTTCTGGAAGAGGCATGGGATTTGAAGGACCTATTGATCCTGTGCAGAGGATCAGAATGCTTGAAGAACAGATGAATGGGGGTGGTGAATCAGAATTCCACCGGTTTGGATATGACTACAATGGGCTTGGTACCAGGGCTGAGGGTGCCGTTGAAATTCAAGGCTCCCACTTTTGACAAATATAAGGGGGACACCTGCCCAAAGGTCCATGTGCGCTCGTATTACAGAAGGATGTCCGCGTATTCAGATGATGAAACGATGCTTATGCATTTCTTTTAGGATAGCTTGTCAGGACCTTCACTTGAATGGTATATGGGGCTGGAGCCCACCCAGATCAAAACCTGGAAGCAGTTGGCTGATGCTTTTGTGACACATTACAAATATAACAGCGATCTGGTGCCAAACCGGGTCCAATTTCAGGGTTTGTCACAGAAGAACGGTGAAAGTTTTAAAGAGTATGCGCAAAGGTGGCGCGATACGGCCGCGAGGGTGCATCCTCCTTTAATTGAAAGGGAGATGAATGACATGTTCATTGGGACATTTACGGGGGTGCTCTATGAAAAATTGTTTAGTGTGTCATTGAGCAGTTTCTCAGATTTAATTCTTATGGGGGAGATGATCGAGAACGGGATTAAAGTTGGAAGGTTCCAAGCAGGTGAGTCTACCACAGCAGGAGGGGTAAGAAAAACATTTGGTGGTAGACGGCAGGGTGATACTAGTGCCATGTTCGGTGGCAGGGGCAGGGGCAGAGGAAGAAATCAGTATGGTCAGCCGCAACAGATAGCTAGTGTCACTATCCCTTTTCCTCAACAAGGGCAGCCTCAGCAGCAACAACAACAACCACAACAACAACAAGGACATAATCTCGGCCAGAGAAGGGTACAAAATGCGAGACCGAAAAGAGTGTTCGACGCACCACCTTCCACGTATGCAGAACTCCTCCAGACCCTGCTAGGGTTGAACTTGGTTGAAAAGAGGACTTTGGCACCGCCTACAGGGGCGGTACTCCCTTATGGGTATGACGCCAACAAGCATTGTGAATTCTATTCCGGGGCACCCGGGCATGATGTAGAAGCTTGTCAGGCATTTAAACACAAAGTTCAGGATTTGCTGGACAACAAAGCTATCAACTTTGGGCAGGTGGGTCCAAATATCATACAACAGCCTATGCCCAATCATGGGGCAAATGCCATCTTGACAGAAGAGAATTTGAATCTAGTGACGGATGTCAATGAGTTGAAGACACCATTGGGTGAGATTAAAAGCAGGTTATTAAAAGGGGGTGTATTCCCGGGTTGTGATGAGTTTTGCTTGGATTGTTGGACCCAGCCAGAGGGTTGTAATGAGTTGAAGCAGGGTATTCAGGCTATGATGGATGAAGGTACCTTGCAATTTGATCGAACCGCGGTTGAAAAGCCTGTAGAGGCGTTGTGTGATGAGCAGAATGATGTTGCGACGGTGACGATTCCGAGGAAAACAATAACGATAACGGCGCCTGCCAAGCGGTCGACGATCACAATTACCAAAGCAGGACCGGTTCCTTTTGAGAGTACTAAGGCAGTGCTGTGGACTTACGGGTTGGAGGTATATTGCGATGGTGAGAAAATTGAAGTCAATAGACAACCAGCTGGGGTTGTAGATAATGTTGTCGGAACAGGGGGTATGACCAGAAGCGGAAGAATCTTCACGTCACCTGAGGTAGAGGCAGAAAGATTAGCCAAAGGTATAGCCAAGGTAACTGAAGGTGGTCCTTCTCAGTCGAATGAAAAGGAAACGTCACTTAAGGATGTGGAGGAGTTTATGAGGCTCATTCGTAAAAGTGATTACAAAATCGTTAAGCACCTCCAACAAACGCCGTCAAAAATTTTCATTCTATCTTTGCTGTTATGTTCCGAGGCCCATCGGAACGCTTTGCTGAAGATTCTAGACACGTCGTTCGTTCCTCAAGAAGTTTCTGTTAATCAGTTAGAAGGGGTGATGGCGTATGTCAATGCGGGGCACAGTTTGGGCTTCACAGACTTTGATTTGACTTCGAGAGGGCGCGAGCACAATATGGCCTTACATGTGTCAGTAGAATGCTGGAGCACGGTCATGTCCCATGTTTTAGTAGACACTGAATCTTCCCTGAATGTGCTACCGAAGAAAGCCATGATGAAACTGGATATCAGGGGGATTATCTGCACGCCCAGCGATTTAGTGGTGAGAGCGTTCGATGGAACGAGGAGGTCGGTTTTCGGATCAATAACATTACCGTTGCAGGTGGGGCCTGAAATATTTGAAACTGAATTCTATATAATGGACATCTAGCCAGCGTATAGTTGCCTTCTTGGGCGCCCATGGATTCATGCTATAGGGGCAGTCACATCCACGTTGCACCAAAAGCTGAAGTATATGGTTGGGGATAGTGTCGTCACTGTTTGTGGAGAGGAAGATATTCTGGTTAGCCATTTGTCTTCATTCAAATACGTCGAGGTCGACGGCGAAATACACGAAACGCCCTGTCAAGCCTTCGAGGGGTTGCGAATTAAAGACAAAGTTCCAGTACCAAGTAAAATATCAGATGTGGCAGTGTCATCCTACAAAGAGGCTCAAGCTCTAGTGCAGGCAGGCAAAACCAAGGGCTGGGGTCTGTCGCTACTCGAAAAATGCATCGTGCAACGACGGGGAGGCGAAAAAGATAGACAGAAGAGTCGCCACCGAACTTTATTTATCCCATGAGGGGAAAGGAAAATATCGAGAAAACCTTAAGAAATAAATGGATAAGATGGTCTCGCAACCAAGAACGGGTTCGGAAGCCAGTTATGCGAAGGGAAGGTATTAGCACCCCTCGCATCCATCGTACTCGATGGGAACCTTTTGTTTGTCGATGTGTGAATTTATCTGCTTAAATATTATGCTATAAAAGTGTTCCATGGGGTAAAAGAAAGGTTAGAAACAAGAAAGTTAGGAGGAAAGAGAGAACGGGGAAGAAAAGAGAAAGAACAGACTCGGTAGGACTTCGCAGTCCTATGCCTACGTATTCTCAATAGATGTGAGAAAGTCAGAGTCGACGTAGTTCGGGAAACTACGGGTGATAGGGGGGATTGTGCTCGCCAAGACATCGCTGTCTTGTGCCTACGTATTCTCATCTGGTATGAGAAATCAGAGCAGCCGTAGTTCGGCCAACTACGGGTGAAAGGTGAAAAAGGGAGCTCGCCAAGACATCGCCGTCTTGTGCCTACGTATTCTCATCTGGCATGAGAAATCAGAGCAAACGTAGTTCATGCCTACGGTGTGTTGATGTTTTTTATGGATGATGCTATCGTGCACATTCTAGCAGTTAGGTGTTTTGCTGCTCGCTCGTTGGAGACCATTCAAGTTTTTGTTGTGAAAATAAGTTTGAAAATGCACTCGGTACGGGACCGAGGTTTTAGGTGTGCAAATTATGGAAGGAAGTTGTGAAAGCGAGATGGTGGATAAAGTCGCGTCTTTGTATTGAAAGATGAGTATCGAGACCACCCTCACTACTGTGGGCATCCCAACACTCGAAGAAGAAGGGGTCTACACCCAATCTTCTCTCTTTAATTCGATACAAAGAGAAAATTTATTTTAAAGATGGTTTTAAAATGGACTCGGGACCGAGGTTTTAGGAGGGAAGGGATTGAAAATGCCTTCGTATTGAAAGACGAGCGTCGAAATCACCCTCACTACAGTGGGCATCCCAACGCTCAGAGAAGAAGAGGTCTACACCCAATCCTCTTTCTTTAATTCGATACAAAGCAATGATTTTAAGGAGATGAGATTTGAAAATGGCTGGGAAGCGTGTATACTTAGCAAAGTGGACTAGTCTTCTAAGTGACCAACTAGAAATAATTGATCAAATAGGTGTCACTGTAAGGAAGCCCAGGATTAAGCTTTAAAATGTTGTGTCTGTGACCAAAAGGTTGATGGCGAGACTTTAAAAGCACTCGACTTACAAAGGTAGAAATAGCTCGACATTGAATCGAGAATTTATTTCGAAATGGTTTGAATATACAAGTGAAAAAAGGATTCAAAATGGCATTACCTCAAAATGAGTACAAGATATGTGTAAGGACATAGTCAACATAGAATCAATCAAATAAATTCAAGTCACAAATCCACAAAGTTTGAAATCAAATTGACAAAGAAGTTAATTAACATCTAAGTGATTAACAATAACAAAAATCTAAATGACCCAAAAAGATCAAAAGTTAGTAAGGTTTGGCTCACAAACTAAAAATATTTTTTTTAGATTTTTTTTACTTGAAAACACTTAAACTAAATAATATGAATAATAATTAATAATCCCAACAACTTAAAACTTAAATAAAGAGAAGTTTCAAACATTTTCTTTTCTTTTTTATTTTAAAAAAAAAGTATATTAATATAACCAATATAAGTCACTTCTTAAAATTTCTATATAAATAAAATAAAGGATTGTGAAAATAAGGAAAGAAAAAAAAAGAAAGATGGGCTTCAAAGCCCATTTGACCACAAAACGAGTGAGGCTCGGAGCTGCTATCTGAAAACAAACACAGAAACAATAAAGAAAATGAAGAAATGCGATACATCTAACCTTCTCCAGTCGGCGTCGCTCTCTCCGCTCTTTCAATCCTCGAAGAACAACGCATGCGGAGACTTCTTCTTCTGACCCTTATCTCGCGGTGGCTTCCTCTATTCTTCAAATTTTCTGGTGCGGTGTTTTCCCACTCTCACGATCTCTTCCGGTTGATGACATTTTGAAGAGATATTTGGTGGATGTATTGAAGATGGAGGGTTCTGGTCATTTTCGAAGGTGAGTGCTGACAGAGGAAAATGAAATGGCGAAGAAGGGAGTTTGAGGAGGGGGGTTCGATTTGAAGGTTGTTTGAGTGTTTATACGATCGGAGCTCGCGGTGGTGGAAGCTTAATGATGGCTGAGCGAAGATGGGTTGTTGTTTGATGGTGGTTGCAGGTGATTGAGTTCATATAGTTGAATGATTCTGGGTTATCATAAATGTGAAGATGTTGAGTCTGCGCTGCTCGTGAACTGTTTGATAGAATGCCTGAGAAGAATTTGGGTGACCAACTTCCAATATCCTCAGGTTTTTTCTTTTCAGAAGAGTGACTATGAGTTGCTATGATGGTCTATGTTTGAGGAGAACGTTGCAACTGTCATCGTCAAAGCCAACATTATCAGACACAAACCCGCTACCCCTGTAAGTGTCACAAATTAATCCCTCGTAGTTCACTGTTGCCTTGGTTGTGAGTTCATCAAAGACCATAACCGTGTTAGCTTTCATGTAGACAATCCTGGGTCTGGATCTTGCTCCAAGTATGCATCAGGGATGGCATCTGAGACCTAGTCACAGATCTTATCTAGGTGACCTTCATCTGCAAATTCTGAGGTGAAGAGGAAGGTTTCTGCATATCGATGTGAGTGTTAAAAGAAGGTTGACACTGTTGTGCGGTTTTGACTGAAGCAAAAGAGCTACGTTGTTGTGTTTATTTGGGTGATGGTTGTTTAATGTTTCAAGGAAAGGTCTGTATGAAGGTTATGTATCAAAGTCACAGTTGGAGGTTGGATGAAGGTTTTTATATGGGTTTGAAGATTTGAAAATGGGTTTCGAATCTATGGAGTTTCTGGCTACGAAGTTTCGAAGGTGAAGGGTTGTTGATGATGAAGTTTGGAGAGTTTGTGTTACAGTGAGTAAGGAGTGATGGTTAATGTTCTTGAAGTGAGAGCGATTCAAGATGTAAGAGTGAGTGTTTGATGCAGGTGGTGTGAGTTGTTTGAGGGATTTGCGGTTGAAGAGAATTTCCCTTTTTTCTTTTGTTTGAAGTATTTGAGAGAGGTATTTGAAGGCTTGGAAATATTGAATGTATTCCCTTTAATTTAAGGTTGGTGGTCTTATTGAAGAGCCATTGATTTTGGCGTGGGGTTGAAAATGTGATGTGCTGCTGCCTTGCAGGTTTTGTCTGGTGTGGGTCTATTATGGAGCAGGTTTTGAGGCAACAAGTTTTTTTTGGTTGTGCAGGCTGGCTATAGCCTTGATACTGTTCTTTGTTGTGTTGTATGGTTTTTGCAGCAGTTGTTGGTTGGTCTGGTATGGATTTGTAGCAGGGTATTGTCTGTCGGTACGGTTTCACAGATGTGTGGGCTGTTGATAGCAGGTATTGTCTGGTGTGATTTTGTGCAGCAGCTTTTTCACTTTCTTGGATGTGGACTGGCTTGTTTTTTTTTCATTGCAGGTCAAGGCTTGTTGGAGATGTAGCTATGTTAGGTTTTGCCGGATGGTTGTGGATTAAGACTTGTAGAAGCTAACTGTGACGAAAGGATGGAATATGTATGTTCTTGGAAAGTTGGTATTGCATCCTTGCAAGTTGTGACGGGATTAAGCTGGTGCTTTGCGTGCTGCGAATGATGCACCGGTTCGTGAGCTGGCATTTTGTAGCAGGCTGTATGTTTTTTTATTTTGGCGAGGGTCCATGTGAAAAGAATAAGAGCCATCTAACATACAATTTATTTTCCATTTCACGTCGGCAAGGTTGTGCGCATCCAGACGAACTTTCGAAATGGCTTGCGAAGTGTGTGAGTGGTGATTGTGAGCTGCTATTTACGCTGCATTTTGGAGTGAAAGAAAACGCGTTGTACACGTACTTTGGCATTACTGTGACATATTCTGCAGGTTGAAATAACATAATTTTTTCTCGGAATTTTCGGCGTGTACGCAACTCGGCATGTCACTATGATATTGTTATCTTTTCAATTGCAGGTTTTTGTATTGTTATGGAATGAATGCAATATCCGTGGGTTTGGTACAATGCACTTTGTAAATTCTGCATCGAACATGCTGTGGTACGAACGAACACGAGGTGCATTGCGGACCTGCTGCAAATTCTAACAACTCTCTGCATTGCCTTTTGCTGTTTGCAGGTTATCTGGAAGGGTTATTGAGGCACTTGAAGGAGAGTGGGGTCAAGCTCGTACAACATACGGTTTTGGTGGATGACTTGGTTTGGTGCCGTTCTCAATTTGTTGGCCGAAATTTCTGTTTTGCAGGTCCGTACTTGCACGGTTTATGCAGGCTGTGTTGATAGTGGGCGAGCATGAGGGACGGTCCGCTCTCGTCATTTTCGGCATATTGTCCAAAATCCAATTGCCAGCTTTCATGTTTGTGTTGAGTATTCGCGTGCTGTACATTTACAACAGGTTTTGCATTTGGTGTGTCTTGCCGTGGGGTCCCACATGAGCTGTTGTTGGTCGTATTTTTTTTCCTTACCACTTCCCCCTTTTTTTTAATTCTTTTTCTTCAGGTTTTGTCTGCCAGTTGTGTAAGGTTTGCACAGAGTTTGGCATGTTATGGCGCAGCTCTCATATGACCCGGATATTAACTGCACAGCAACAATTTCTAGTTGTTTTTAGGCACTTGTGTGAGGGACCCCTTGTAGTGATTTTTTGGCTTTGTTTCTACATATTATTTGTGTATATTTTTCACTTTGTAACATGGACCGTGGGCTTTGGAGACGGGCCTTGGAAATGTTGTAATGGAATGTGGGTTGTAACTCCTTAATGAAAATGATATATTTTCCATGTGCATCTTTTGTATGGATTGTGATTGGGCTTGGTAAATTTGGGCTTTAAAGTATGAATATGTCTCACGAAACCTTGAATATTCCCAACTTAGAACTCGAATTTTTGAATCCCGAGTGATCCTGACTTTGATCATAAGACCCCTGAGCACCCCAGATTTCATCACTTCATGATTTTCAATCATCAAATGCTCGAAATTAGCACATCCTTGCTCTCAAACAGCATGTGACAAGAGCAGGGACATGAAGCAATCCCGACTTTTCACCAAGACTAAACAAAACTCCATTTAACTTCAAGTGTAGTTGCACTCAATACTCTAATTGAAAGGCATAGGTCCCACATGATTCTCCATCGCGAAATATCTGAATTTGGCACAAATTGACATATGGATCCACACATAACAATTTTGAATTAACACATAAACCCCAACTGCAACCTCAAATAAGCACCTTTGAATTGATACACCTTGACTTGACAAACCACTAATGAACCTCCATCCAACTTAGCAACAACATGATTTCGTTCAGCAAGGAGAAATGAAAGAAACAACATATTTTTTTTATTTTTCTGCCCCTGACAATCACATATGCTTATCTGTTTGTCTTTAAGGACCTTGACTTGTCTCTGATAAGGGTAACCACTTGGTGACTTGAATATAACCTCCTTGATCAGGTTAAAAACCATTGGTAATTTTGTTAGACACACATTTCTTGATCCCCTGTGAAATGCAAAATGCTATGCAATGCAATGCTTACGTATGTGCTGATGCAATGAAATAAAACATAAGCCAGAGAGGTCGGTCAAATTTTGGGGTACAACAGCTGCCCCTATTCAAACGACTTAGACCTGAAGGGATGAAAGATAAGCGACTTTCATACAATCAAGGTAAGAGACGGTTGAATACCCAAGGACCCGGAAATTTGACAACCGCGATACGAACTTCTGACATTGCCGCCAGGTACCCATATTAAGTAGAACGTCTGACCTCACCATCAGCTCCTTTAACAGCATCTGACCTCGCTGTCAAATCTCAGCGTCAAAATTATAAATCAACTGACTTCATCGTCGGTCTTCAATATTTTCTGACTTCGCCGTCAATTTTCACAGGACCTTGGTAAAGCCCCTGACTTCGCCGTCAGCTCTCCAAAATAATCTTCTGATCTCACCGTCCGATTTACAATATTTTCTGACTTCGCCGTCAAATTTTTTCAAAATCGTCTTCTGACTTTGCCGTCAATTCCCGTATTAAATGGAACATCTGACTTCACCGTCAGTCATAAATCAAGTAAACATCTGACCTCGCCGTCAATTCTCACATAACCTGACTTCGCCGTCATCTCTTAAAACAATCTTCTGACTTCGCCGTCATTTCTTGCCGTTAGTCCTCTGTTAAATACAAACAGATATCGAATCCAAAGATACGATCCTCCGACATCGCCGTCAAGACAAAATCCAACATCGCCGCTGAACAAACAAATCACTCCGACATCGCCGCCAGAAACAAACGTCCAACCTCGCCGCTGAACAAACAAATCCTTTTGACATCGCCGTCAAGACAAAATCCAACATCGCCGCTGAACAAACAAATCACTCCGACATCGCCGCCAGAAACAAACGTCCAACCTCGCCGCTGAACAAACAAATCCTTTTGACATCGCCGTCAAAACAAACTTTCAACATCGCCGCTGAAAAACTGAATCACTTGACATCGCTGTCAAAACAAACTTTTCAACATCGCCGTTGAACAAACGAATCACTCCGACATCGCCGCCAGAACAAACTTTCAACATCGCCGCTGAAAAACTGAGTCACTTGACATCGCCGTCAAAACAAACTTTTCAACATCGCCGTTGAACAAACAAATCCTTTTGACATCGCCGTCAAAACAAACTTTCAACATCGCCGCTGAAAAACTGAATCATCTGACATCGCCGTCAGAAATAAACTTTCAACATCGCCGTTGAATAAACAAATTACTCCGACATCGCCGCTGGAAACAAACATCCAACATCGCTGTTGGAAAAACAAATCACTCTGACATCGCCGCCAGAAGCAAACATCCAACCTCGCCGCTGAACAAACAAATCACTCTGACATCGCCGCCAGAAACAAACATCCAACCTCGCCGCTGAACAAACAAATCACTCTGACATCGCCGCCAGAAACAAACATCCAACCTCGCCGCTGAACAAACAAATCACTCTGACATCGCCGCCAGAAACAAACATCCAACCTCGCCGCTGAACAAACAAATCACTCTGACATCGCCGCCAGAAACAAACATCCAACCTCGCCGCTGAACAAACAAATCACTCCGACATCGCCGCCAGAAACAAACATCCAACCTCGCCGCTGAAGAACTAAATCATTCTGACATCGCCGCCAGAAACAAACATCCAACCTCGCCGCTGAACAAACAAATCACTCTGACATCGCCGCTAGAAACAAACATCCAACCTCGCCGCTGAACAAACAAATCACTCTGACATCGCCGCCAGAAACAAACATCCAACCTCGCCGCTGAACAAACAAATCACTCTGACATCGCCGCCAGAAACAAACATCCAACCTCGCCGCTGAACAAACAAATCACTCCGACATCGCCGCCAGAAACAAACATCCAACCTCGCCGCTGAAGAACTAAATCATTTGACATCGCCGCCAAGGCTTTGCTGAATATATGAGCAACAAAATTCAAACGAATTTAAGACCATCCATTGGTGACGACCACAAAAGAATTCTGTTGGGGAAACAGCACGAGCTGGGGTCTAGCCAACACACGGGCGAAGATACTAGTCATCTGCGGGACTCACTTGAAACAAATGGGTAACGACTCAGCTTATGTTTCACATGCATATGTTTGGATGTGACGAAATGCTCCATGTGAAATGGAAACGCTTCGCGTTTGGGTAGACGTTATGCATGTATGTAGATGCAAATGAACCACTCTAGCAAAATAAATGCTAAAGAGAAAGAGTCAACTCCGTTGAGTCAGAGCTAGATACGCTTAGCGCAAACAAAACTCGTGCTGGGGAATACAAGCCCTGGATGGCCTCCGAGAAAAACTTCTGGGTAAAGACTGCTCTGCTAAGAACAAAACCACTCCGCTGGGGATCCAAATCAAACTCTGCTGCGGAGAACGTCCCGGATGGCTTATCAGCCTACAACTCTTCTGGGGATCAAGCAACTTGGCTGGAGGCAACAACTCCACTCTACCGGGGAAATCAACCATGAATGATTAGCCAGAATAACCCTACTGGGGAAACATAGCAGATTGCTGAGGAATAACTCTCTTCTGTCGAAGATTGAATCCACTATCTGCTAGGGATGTTGAATAAGACTTACCGGGAATTTATCCCACACTTTCTCTGCTGGGGATGAAGATGAATGATCTCTGAGTCAGCCCTACTCTGTGGGGAGGAGGATTAATTCCACTGACTTGGCTGGGGATTAGATACGGAGGGAATCAACACCAATCTCTGCTTGGGGAAAATGATAAGTAAACTCAACAAATACGACTTCCGCTTGAGGAATGAGTCAATGACCTAGACTCTGAGGGGAAAGAAGTCAACCATTTAGACTCTGTGGGGATAACAGTACTACGCTCGCCCTACTGCTGGGAAAATAAACCCAAATCTGCTTCTATAACTCTGATAAGCTCTGAAGATATGGAGATGGACACATCTCCTTTGTTTACGATTTTGCCCCAGCCTGTGGGACTTTTGTAAAAACCTTCCTCGAAAGGAAACCTGAAATTTCGGTACCCTGATGGTTAGATATGAACTGCCCCAGCGCTTCGAACCCCGAAGAAGTGCTTCAAGTTAATTTCCTTTCTGGACAAGGATAGTCTTTGTGCTCTTCGGGTGACCTGCCCCAGCTTTGAAGTGATTTTCCCCTAATTGGCTGATTTGTAGAGAAGTGCCCCTGGCTGACTTCGAGAGATTTATCAAATCTCGACCTGATTTCCCCAGATTAACCGACCTTAGGGAATGGCGTCTTCGACTGGCCTTCGAGTGGTTTGATGAGTCTCGAACTGATTGCCCCAGATTAACTGCATCTAGGAATGATCGACTCTGCTTACGTTTACCTGACGTGACTTGCCCCTGCTCAAAGAAGTACTCAGACGCTCTATATCTTATTCCTATCAAACTTTGCATTGTAGAAACTTTCCTGATGTCAAATGCTTTCTCGCAAGTAAAACAAATTGTTTTGCAAAAGATAATATTAATGCAATGCATATGACAGTTTTGAAATCCAAGTCTGGTCACTGGAAAAAAGTTGTGGCATTTAGTGAACGAATCACTTATCATAAATATCAATATCCATACCCATGGGGTAAGAAAAATCCTTTTAGGAGTCAGTTTCGACGCGATCTTTACCGAAGTATGCTTTCAAAACAAACCTGCTTCAATTAAGACTTTTGAAGGTTGTAACTTGGTCAGGTTCACGGTTGGAAAGAAAGGATATGAGGCTCAAAGTTCTGTTTAACCCACCCACTCTCCTTAATACTCTCCAATCCTATGTTCAGCTAATTCGACACAAGCACTCACCTCTCAAAGGTTAAATGACTAGAGTGATGGTTCGGGAAACCACAAATTTTTGGAGTGACAGTCACTCGCTTTTCGTCTTTGGTGCCTGGAGTCACACGACTTGTTTTTCATCATATTCATTCCCTATTTTTGCCTGGACTGGCTCTTTTGAGTATATCATTTGATTTCGAAGTCCAGCGGGATGTCCTAATTTTTCCTAAGCCATTTGTTTTCAGGTTATCGACTTAGCGGGCTTTTTTTCTTCTTTTTTTTTTTCTTCTTTCTTTTGATTCTTTTTTTTTTGAACAAATCGTATGCACTGGCTTGTCTGACTTGTTGAAGGGGTTGTGACTGTCTCACTCCTTGTCTGTGAAGGATAACCACTGTGGTTCTTTAGGTACGACCCATACAGGTGTGATTGATCCTCGAACGGACGCTCCGCTTGTAATTCAGATGTTTTAGTCGAATTAACTGACACCTACCCTGCCCCAGGTTAAGATGGAGGGATTTTTCGTTTTCAGAAAGAAACTCATACTACTAGGCTCAAAGGGGTTAACAAAGAATTATCTTCCTTATATCTCCGGTGTTTAGGAATTTGAAACAATGCCTGTACATCATCAGCATAGGTTTTAATTCAAAAAGCATACATTCGGAAATTTGCGTTTTTAAATTTCGTCATCCTCCCTCGGATTCCGCTTTAACAAGCGTTTGACAATAATAAAAGCATTGAGTGAACACGAATGGATTTAATCAAAACAAACATATTTAATTCATTATCATTATCAACTGAAAACAACAGAGTTCCACAGACAAGATTTGCAAATAAGTTCAAATTTAAACAGAAAAGAAACTACAAATGCAAAGAAATGACATGATAAAAAGATTGCCAGCTTCGGGGAACTGGGCTTCCGAGTCTTGATTTGCTGCTGAACCAGCCATCTTTAGAGTTGTTCGTCAAAGTCATCCTGATAATCTTCTAAACACCCGCTTTCGGTGAATCCCTCCATGACATTAGTTGCCGAACTCAAATGACTTGATGAAGGAAGATCGTTGATCTGAATACCCTGAGGCGTGATTGAAAACCTGTTGGAATCCAGCAGAGTCTGAACCTGGCTTTTAAGCACCTTACAGTCTTCAGTTGAATGCCCCTGTGCCCCAACATGGTACTCACAACGGGCGTTGACATCAGAATCTGAAGGATGTGGAGAAGTCTCTGGATCAGTTTTCTTCGGCACAATCAAACCACCTCTGATCAAGTTTGGTAATATCTGACTGTACGACAATGGCAACTGAGTGAAATGTCTCTCTGGCTTCCTCGGTCTTCGTCGGGCGTGCTGACGCGGCTGATGACGGTATGAATGTTGACCATGAACAGTTGAAACATATGGAGATCGAATTTGAGGTATCAGAGACTCCCTTTGTTCAGGAACTTTCATCCTCAGGCTTGGCCTAGGAACGGGCAATGGCTGCGGGCAGGAAGACTCTAAGGTCACAGATTGCAAGACAGGTTCCTGACCTGATGCGACTTCAGGGGAGAGAATAGAAACATCCACATCTTCTGAAATAAGACCATTGCTCGGCATGAACTCAAATGCTCTTGAATCGATTAAATCCTGAACCTTGTGCTTAAAGGCTTTGCAGTTCTCGATATTATGCCCCGGTGCCCCAGAATGGAAATCACAATGGGCATTTTCATCATAGCCTTGTGGTGGCTCGCCAGTCAACGGAGCCATAGTGCGAAGCTTAACCAAATGAAGCTGAAGCAAGTGTTGCAACAACTGAGCATAAGTCATGGGGATCTGGTCGAACATTCTGTCGGACTGCTTCGTCCTTTGAGCATACCTCATAATCCTAGGATTGTCTCGGGAAACAGTAAGTAGTTGTTGACAAGGAAATACTGGAACCTCAGGTTGTGTAAAATATCTTTGAGGCACTTCACGCCTTGGGAGAGGTTCCATATGTAAAGGTGGAATGGCCATCTCTGCTGCAGCTTCGGGCACATGATCACCTTCCTTTCTCAACACATTCCTTATGACTTCTGTTATCAGGCCCATCTGAGTCTTCAACTGATGGACTTCTTCTCTAAGCACTTTCTGATCCTGAAACAAAACTTGCATGTCCGTCATGAATTGTCCCATTTGGCTTCAGATTCCCCTCAACTCTTCTCGAATTTGTTCCATAGTTGTCTCTGTTGATTTTCTTTTGGTGGAATGATCTTCAATTCTGAAACAAGCCGGATGGAAAACCACATGAAGCAATTACGTCCACAAAATTAGAACACCTCTATTGCAAATGAATAATGATGCAATATGCAAGACATGCGAAGAAATGCAAATGAATATGCAAATGCAACAGGGGATCAAACATTGTTGTGTTGTTGACGGTGACGGACCAGCGCTTCGCCTTGAAACCAAACAACATTAGTACAAGGATCCCACTGTAACTATTCATACTGACAAACAGGTAGGATGAAGGTCAAAGTTTTTCCTGCAAGATAGCACAACGAGATACCTCTCACCTCGGGTGAGCAATCTATTGGTTTAAGAGGGTATTCCAAAGGCTTTTCAAACAAAGTCCCATGCACTAACCCTCAAAAGTTTCCCATCATAACGACTACTCGTAAGACGGTAATCCCTTCAAAAGGATGAACACAGAGTTATGTTTTAGCAACCTTTGGAATAAGGTTCTACAAAAGGTCCTCAGAATCGCGGACTCCCAAGTTGAAGATAAGAACGCCATTACGCCTACACGTAAGACATAATTATTCCAACGGGGTCTCATCTGAGCGGTGGAATTCGATCCAACTCAACGAGTCCTAAGTCTCGCAAATCAGAAAGAAACCACCTCCTAACTTAGTGCATACTCGAAAGCTTGGGTAGAAAGCTTTATCCTCACAAACCAAACCAAATGAACCCAACAAGTTAGAAAGAAACATAACCATAAAATAAATGGCAAAACAAATAAAGCACAAATGCGACAAACAAAATAGGCGTGGCTTGCTAGGAGATCCCCAGCAGAGTCGCCAGCTGTCGCTACTCGAAAAATGCATCGTGCAACAACGGGGAGGCGAAAAAGATAGACAGAAGAGTCGCCACCGAACTTTATTTATCCCATGAGGGGAAAGGAAAATATCGAGAAAACCTTAAGAAATAAATGGATAAGATGGTCTCGCAACCAAGAACGGGTTCGGAAGCCGGTTATGCGAAGGGAAGGTATTAGCACCCCTCGCATCCATCGTACTCGATGGGAACCTTTTGTTTGTCGATGTGTGAATTTATCTGCTTAAATATTATGCTATAAAAGTGTTCCACGGGGTAAAAGAAAGGTTAGAAACAAGAAAGTTAGGAGGAAAGAGAGAACGGGGAAGAAAAGAGAAAGAACAGACTCGGTAGGACTTCGCAGTCCTATGCCTACGTATTCTCAATAGATGTGAGAAAGTCAGAGTCGACGTAGTTCGGGAAACTACGGGTGATAGGGGGGATTGTGCTCGCCAAGACATCGCCGTCTTGTGCCTACGTATTCTCATCTGGTATGAGAAATCAGAGCAGCCGTAGTTCGGCCAACTACGGGTGAAAGGTGAAAAAGGGAGCTCGCCAAGACATCGCCGTCTTGTGCCTACGTATTCTCATCTGGCATGAGAAATCAGAGCAAACGTAGTTCATGCCTACGGTGTGTTGATGTTTTTTATGGATGATGCTATCGTGCGCATTCTAGCAGTTAGGTGTTTTGCTGCTCGCTCGTTGGAGACTTAGGCGTTACCTGTTTGCGGTAGAACGGACGTATCATATCCTTTTGAAAGATTGATTAGTTTTCGCCACGCGGGGCAAGAAGTCACGTTTGATTGATTGGATTGTTTTTTAGGGGGCGAGACAGGTCCTCGGATAGTAACCCCTACGGGTAGTACCCAATTCGTTATCTCAAAGTTTTTGTTATGAAAAGGTGTGGTGAACGAGGCGTCTTCGTATTGAAAGACGAGCGTCGAAACCACCCTCACTACAGTGGGCATCCCTACGCTCGAAGAAGAAGAGGTCTACACCCAATCCTCTCTCTTTAATTCAATGCAAAGAGCACTTCGTTCTCTTATTAAAGATGTTTTTGGTTTTGAATGGTAAGTGATTTGCGACAGAGAACCCTACGGTAAACGTCAGCGCTCGGGATAGGAGAAGGCCTATGCCTAACCACTCCACGACCATTCAAGTTTTTGTTGTGAAAATAAGTTTGAAAATGCACTCGGTACGGGACCGAGGTTTTAGGTGTGCAAATTGTGGAAGGAAGTTGTGAAAGCGAGATGGTGGATAAAGTCGCGTCTTTGTATTGAAAGATGAGTATCGAGACCACCCTCACTACTGTGGGCATCCCAACACTCGAAGAAGAAGGGGTCTACACCCAATCTTCTCTCTTTAATTCGATACAAAGAGAAAATTTATTTTAAAGATGGTTTGAAAATGGACTCGGGACCGAGGTTTTAGGAGGGAAGGGATTGAAAATGCCTTCGTATTGAAAGACGAGCGTCGAAATCACCCTCACTACAGTGGGCATCCCAACGCTCAGAGAAGAAGAGGTCTACACCCAATCCTCTTTCTTTAATTCGATACAAAGCAATGATTTTAAGGAGATGAGATTTGAAAATGGCTGGGAAGCGTGTATACTTAGCAAAGTGGACTAGTCTTCTAAGTGACCAACTAGAAATAATTGATCAAATAGGTGTCACTGTAAGGAAGCCCAGGATTAAGCTTTAAAATGTTGTGTCTGTGACCAAAAGGTTGATGGCGAGACTTTAAAAGCACTCGACTTACAAAGGTAGAAATAGCTCGACATTGAATCGAGAATTTATTTCGAAATGGTTTGAATATACAAGTGAAAAAAGGATTCAAAATGGCATTACCTCAAAATGAGTACAAGATATGTGTAAGGACATAGTCAACATAGAATCAATCAAATAAATTCAAGTCACAAATCCACAAAGTTTGAAATCAAATTGACAAAGAAGTTAATTAACATCTAAGTGATTAACAATAACAAAAATCTAAATGACCCAAAAAGATCAAAAGTTAGTAAGGTTTGGCTCACAAACTAAAAATATTTTTTTTAGATTTTTTTTACTTGAAAACACTTAAACTAAATAATATGAATAATAATTAATAATCCCAACAACTTAAAACTTAAATAAAGAGAAGTTTCAAACATTTTCTTTTCTTTTTTATTTAAAAAAAAAAAAGTATATTAATATAACCAATATAAGTCACTTCTTAAAATTTCTATATAAATAAAATAAAGGATTGTGAAAATAAGGAAAGAAAAAAAAAGAAAGATGGGCTTCAAAGCCCATTTGACCACAAAACGAGTGAGGCTCGGAGCTGCTATCTGAAAACAAACACAGAAACAATAAAGAAAATGAAGAAATGCGATACATCTAACCTTCTCCAGTCGGCGTCGCTCTCTCCGCTCTTTCAATCCTCGAAGAACAACGCATGCGGAGACTTCTTCTTCTGACCCTTATCTCGCGGTGGCTTCCTCTATTCTTCAAATTTTCTGGTGCGGTGTTTTCCCACTCTCACGATCTCTTCCGGTTGATGACATTTTGAAGAGATATTTGGTGGATGTATTGAAGATGGAGGGTTCTGGTCATTTTCGAAGGTGAGTGCTGACAGAGGAAAATGAAATGGCGAAGAAGGGAGTTTGAGGAGGGGGGTTCGATTTGAAGGTTGTTTGAGTGTTTATACGATCAGAGCTCGCGGTGGTGGAAGCTTAATGATGGCTGAGCAAAGATGGGTTGTTGTTTGATGGTGGTTGCAGGTGATTGAGTTCATATAGTTGAATGATTCTGGGTTATCATAAATGTGAAGATGTTGAGTCTGCGCTGCTCGTGAACTGTTTGATAGAATGCCTGAGAAGAATTTGGGTGACCAGCTTCCAATATCCTCAGGTTTTTTCTTTTCAGAAGAGTGACTGTGAGTTGCTATGATGGTCTATGTTTGAGGAGAACGTTGCAACTGTCATCGTCAAAGCCAACATTATCAGACACAAACCCGCTACCCCTGTAAGTGTCACAAATTAATCCCTCGTAGTTCACTGTTGCCTTGGTTGTGAGTTCATCAAAGACCATAACCGTGTTAGCTTTCATGTAGACAATCCTGGGTCTGGATCTTGCTCCAAGTATGCATCAGGGATGGCATCTGAGACCTAGTCACAGATCTTATCTAGGTGACCTTCATCTGCAAATTCTGAGGTGAAGAGGAAGGTTTCTGCATATCGATGTGAGTGTTAAAAGAAGGTTGACACTGTTGTGCGGTTTTGACTGAAGCAAAAGAGCTACGTTGTTGTGTTTATTTGGGTGATGGTTGTTTAATGTTTCAAGGAAAGGTCTGTGTGAAGGTTATGTATCAAAGTCACAGTTGGAGGTTGGATGAAGGTTTTTGTATGGGTTTGAAGATTTGAAAATGGGTTTCGAATCTATGGAGTTTCTGGCTACGAAGTTTCGAAGGTGAAGGGTTGTTGATGATGAAGTTTGGAGAGTTTGTGTTACAGTGAGTAAGGAGTGATGGTTAATGTTCTTGAAGTGAGAGCGATTCAAGATGTAAGAGTGAGTGTTTGATGCAGGTGGTGTGAGTTGTTTGAGGGATTTGCGGTTGAAGAGAATTTCCCTTTTTTCTTTTGTTTGAAGTATTTGAGAGAGGTATCTGAAGGCTTGGAAATATTGAATGTATTCCCTTTAATTTAAGGTTGGTGGTCTTATTGAAGAGCCATTGATTTTGGCGTGGGGTTGAAAATGTGATGTGCTGCTGCCTTGCAGGTTTTGTCTGGTGTGGGTCTATTATGGAGCAGGTTTTGAGGCAACAAGTTTTTTTTGGTTGTGCAGGCTGGCTATAGCCTTGATACTGTTCTTTGTTGTGTTGTATGGTTTTTGCAGCAGTTGTTGGTTGGTCTGGTATGGATTTGTAGCAGGGTATTGTCTGTCGGTACGGTTTCACAGATGTGTGGGCTGTTGATAGCAGGTATTGTCTGGTGTGATTTTGTGCAGCAGCTTTTTCACTTTCTTGGATGTGGACTGGCTTGTTTTTTTTTCATTGCAGGTCAAGGCTTGTTGGAGATGTAGCTATGTTAGGTTTTGCCGGATGGTTGTGGATTAAGACTTGTAGAAGCTAACTGTGACGAAAGGATGGAATATGTATGTTCTTGGCAAGTTGGTATTGCATCCTTGCAAGTTGTGACGGGATTAAGCTGGTGCTTTGCGTGCTGCGAATGATGCACCGGTTCGTGAGCTGGCATTTTGTAGCAGGCTGTATGTTTTTTTATTTTGGCGAGGGTCCATGTGAAAAGAATAAGAGCCATCTAACATACAATTTATTTTCCATTTCACGTCGGCAAGGTTGTGCGCATCCAGACGAACTTTCGAAATGGCTTGCGAAGTGTATGAGTGGTGATTGTGAGCTGCTACTTACGCTGCATTTTGGAGTGAAAGAAAACGCGTTGTACACGTACTTTGGCATTACTGTGACATATTCTGCAGGTTGAAATAACATAATTTTTTCTCGGAATTTTCGGCGTGTACGCAACTCGGCATGTCACTATGATATTGTTATCTTTTCAATTGCAGGTTTTTGTATTGTTATGGAATGAATGCAATATCCGTGGGTTTGGTACAATGCACTTTGTAAATTCTGCATCGAACATGCTGTGGTACGAACGAACACGAGGTGCATTGCGGACCTGCTGCAAATTCTAACAACTCTCTGCATTGCCTTTTGCTGTTTGCAGGTTATCTGGAAGGGTTATTGAGGCACTTGAAGGAGAGTGGGGTCAAGCTCGTACAACATACGGTTTTGGTGGATGACTTGGTTTGGTGCCGTTCTCAATTTGTTGGCCGAAATTTCTGTTTTGCAGGTCCGTACTTGCACGGTTTATGCAGGCTGTGTTGATAGTGGGCGAGCATGAGGGACGGTCCGCTGTCGTCATTTTCGGCATATTGTCCAAAATCCAATTGCCAGCTTTCATGTTTGTGTTGAGTATTCGCGTGCTGTACATTTACAACAGGTTTTGCATTTGGTGTGTCTTGCCGTGGGGTCCCACATGAGCTGTTGTTGGTCGTATTTTTTTTCCTTACCACTTCCCCCTTTTTTTTAATTCTTTTTCTTCAGGTTTTGTCTGCCAGTTGTGTAAGGTTTGCACAGAGTTTGGCATGTTATGGCGCAGCTCTCATATGACCCGGATATTAACTGCACAACAACAATTTCTAGTTGTTTTTAGGCACTTGTGTGAGGGACCCCTTGTAGTGATTTTTTGGCTTTGTTTCTACATATTATTTGTGTATATTTTTCACTTTGTAACATGGACCGTGGGCTTTGGAGACGGGCCTTGGAAATGTTGTAATGGAATGTGGGTTGTAACTCCTTAATGAAAATGATATATTTTCCATGTGCATCTTTTGTATGGATTGTGATTGGGCTTGGTAAATTTGGGCTTTAAAGTATGAATATCTCTCACGAAACCTTGAATATTCCCAACTTAGAACTCGAATTTTTGAATCCCGAGTGATCCTGACTTTGATCATAAGACCCCTGAGCACCCCAGATTTCATCACTTCATGATTTTCAATCATCAAATGCTCGAAATTAGCACATCCTTGCTCTCAAACAGCATGTGACAAGAGCAGGGACATGAAGCAATCCCGACTTTTCACCAAGACTAAACAAAACTCCACTTAACTTCAAGTGTAGTTGCACTCAATACTCTAATTGAAAGGCATAGGTCCCACATGATTCTCCATCGCGAAATATCTGAATTTGGCACAAATTGACATATGGATCCACACATAACAATTTTGAATTAACACATAAACCCCAACTGCAACCTCAAATAAGCACCTTTGAATTGATACACCTTGACTTGACAAACCACTAATGAACCTCCATCCAACTTAGCAACAACATGATTTCGGTCAGCAAGGAGAAATGAAAGAAACAACATATTTTTTTTATTTTTCTGCCCCTGACAATCACATATGCTTATCTGTTTGTCTTTAAGGACCTTGACTTGTCTCTGATAAGGGTAACCACTTGGTGACTTGAATATAACCTCCTTGATCAGGTTAAAAACCATTGGTAATTTTGTTAGACACACATTTCTTGATCCCCTGTGAAATGCAAAATGCTATGCAATGCAATGCTTACGTATGTGCTGATGCAATGAAATAAAACATAAGCCAGAGAGGTCGATCAAATTTTGGGGTACAACAGGGTCAGGTGTTGGAGATTCCGGTAAAAATGGATAGATTCGGGCTTGGATATCATCCTTCATCATCAGCCTCCTCTTCAGGAACACCCAAGTTCAGAGGGCCGATAACCATTACACCAAATGGAGTATGCCATGAGACTATCAATGCTATTTCCGATGCTGAAGACGGAGATAGCGACTGTGATATGGACGCATGGATCAAGCCAAGCGTGCCCGGACAAAGTCTCTGCAATTGGTCTATCCGGGAAACTGTTCCTGTGACAACTAAACAGTAATGATTTATTTTCTCAATTGTTGAATAACCCTGTGTCCTACCCGGGGCATAGTGATTTTGCTTAGGGCCATTTGGTTATGTACATTACATTGTTTAATCATGAAATAAAGGCGTTTTTTCATATACAAATATTGTGATCACTGTTTTTCCTGTTTTTATTTTTTATAATAAAATGGCAATGTGGTTATTCGCTTTGTATGTGTTTTGAAGCATTTAACCATTTCCTTTGCAGGATTACTATTTCAGATGACATCTATGAACCGCCTATGACTCACTTCGACTTTGAGCACCCGGTATTTCAGGCTGAGGAAGAGGTTGTCGAAGATGGCGACGTGCCAGAAGAGTTGACCTGGTTATTGAAACAAGAAGAAAGAATCATTCTGCCTCATGAGGAAGTCATTGAGATTATCAATTTGGGGTTGGAAGAGGTTGTGAGAAACATCCGTATAGGGGCTGCGCTGCAGAGCGACATCAAGCAAAGGTTGGTTGTGATGCTCAAAGAGTACAATGATATATTTGCTTGGTCGTACGAGGATATGCCTGGGTTGGATACGGATATGGTTGTGCATCGTCTGCCTTTAAAAGAGGAATGTCCACCTGTTAAACAAAAGCTCAGAAGAACCAGATCGGACATGGCTGTGAAAATCAAGGAGGAAGTGCAGAAACAGTGGGATGCTGGTTTCCTAGCTGTTACCAAATATCCTTCATGGGTCGCTAATATTGTGCCAGTGCCGAAGAAAGACGGTAAAGTGAGAATGTGTGTAGACTACCGTGATTTGAACAAAGCGAGACTGAAAGATGACTTTCCACTTCCTCACATTGATGTGTTGGTCGACAATACTGCTCAGTTCTCCGTATTCTCTTTCATGGATGGCTTCTCAGGCTATAATCAAATCAAAATGGCGCTAGAAGACATGGAGAAGACTACCTTCATTACTCCCTGGGGAACATTTTGCTACAAAGTGATGCCTTTCGGGTTGAAGAATGCTGGGGCAACATATCAACGTGCTATGACGACTCTCTTTCATGATATGATGCATAAAGAGATCGAGGTTTATGTTGATGATATGATCGCCAAATCCCAGACGGAGGAGGAGCATTTGGTTAATCTGCTGAAACTGTTCAAGAGGCTCAGGAAGTTCAGGTTGAGACTGAACCCTAATAAGTGCACCTTCGGGGTGAGATCGGGTAAACTGCTGGGGTTTATCGTGAGCGAAAAAGGAATAGAGGTTGATCCTGCGAAAATAAAAGCAATACAAGAAATGCCGACGCCTAAAACAGAAAAAGAAGTGCGTGGGTTTTTAGGGAGGTTGAACTATATCGCCCGGTTCATATCTCACGTAACTGCGACGTGCGAGCCATTATTCAAGTTGTTGAAAAAGGATCAGGTGTTGACCTGGAATGAAAATTGTCAAAAGGTGTTCGACAAGATAAAAGAATACTTGCAGGAACCTCCTGTTTTGATACCCCCAGTGGCCGGGAGACCTTTGATTATGTATTTGACGGTTCTTGAGGAAAGTATGGGTTGTGTTCTCGGTCAACACGACGAGACCGGGCGTAAAGAGCATGCGATCTATTATTTGAGTAAGAAGTTTATCGACTGTGATTCCATATACTCAATGCTCGAAAAAACGTGTTGCGCGCTAGCCTGGGCCGCCAAACGTTTGAGGCAATACATGCTGAATCATACGACCCTGCTAATTTCAAAGATGGATCCAATCAAATACGTGTTTGAGAAGCAAGCACTCTCCGAAAGAATTGCCCGATGGCAGATGGTGTTAACTGAATACGATATCCAATATGTCTCGCAAAAGGCTATTAAAGGTAGCATTCTGTCAAAGTACCTTGCAGAGCAGCCGATTGAGGACTACCAATCGATGAGGTTTGATTTTCCTGATGAGGATATCATGTACCTGAAGATGAAAGATTGTGAAGAACCGTTTCCGGATGAAGGACCAGAATTGGGTTCCAAATGGCAGTTGATATTTGATGGAGCTGTAAATTCTTATGGTAGCGGAATAGGTGCAATTATCACTACTCCTCAGGGGTCGCACATTCCCTTTACTGCCCGATTGACTTTTCCCGTTACCAATAATGAGGCTGAATATGAGGCTTGCATCATGGGTCTGGAAGAAGCTATTGATTTGCGAATCAAACATCTGGATGTATATGGAGACTCAGCTCTAGTGGTGAATCAAATTAAAGGAGAATGGGAGACACATCAACCCAATTTGATACCATATATGAACTATGCACGAAGATTGTTGCCTTTCTTTGACAAGGTGGAATTGCGTCATGTGCCGCGAGCAGAAAATCAAATGGCTGACGCCCTGGCGACATTGTCTTCAATGTATAAAGTTAACTTCTAGAACGAGGCTCCCGGGATTGTTATCTCTCGGCTCGATAGGCCCGCTTTCATATTTGCCATTGAGGAAGCTCCCGATGGTCAACCCTGGTATTTTGACATCCAGAATTTCCTGAAGAACAAGGAGTATCCGGCTGGGGCATCCAGTCGAGATCAGAAGACTCTCAGGAGATTGACTGACAATTTCTATTTGAACCCGGACGGTGTCCTATACAAAAGAAACCACGACTTGGTGTTGCTACGTTGCATAGATGAGAAAGAAGCGAAGTTTCTCATGGAAGAGATACACGAGGGTACATTTGGTACACATGCTGGTGGGCATGCTATGACGAGAAAACTGCTGCGGGCAGGTTATTATTGGCTAACTATGGAAACAGACTGTTTCAAGTTTGCAAAGAGGTGTCATAAATGCCAGATTTATGCGGATAAGATCCATGTGCCTCCGAGTCCTCTGAATGTGATGTCATCGCCGTGGCCTTTCTCGATGTGGGGAATTGATATAATTGGTAAGATTGAGCCTACGACATCTAACAGACACCGGTTCATCTTGGTGGCAATTGATTACTTCACCAAATGGGTGGAGGCAGCATCATATGCCAATGTCACCAAACAAGTGGTCGCCAGATTTATCAAACGAGATATTATCTGCAGATATGGAATCCCTGGAGGATTATCACCGACAACGGTTCGAATTTGAATAACAAAATGATGAAAGAGCTGTGTCAGAATTTTAAGATTGAACATCACAACTCTTCTCCTTACCGGCCCAAGATGAATGACGCTGTTGAAGCGGTCAATAAGAACATAAAGAAGATTGTTCAGAAGATGGTTGTGACCTACAAGGACTGGCACGAGATGCTACCTTTCGCTTTGCACGGTTATCGTACAACAATACGCACATCAACCGGGGCAACCCCTTTCTCATTGGTATACGGAATGAAGGCAGTGTTACCGTTGGAGGTTGAGATTCCTTCCTTGAGGGTTTTACGAGATGTCCAACTTGACGAGGCAGAATAGGTTAAGGATAGACTGAATCAGCTCAGCTTAATGGATGAGAAGAGGCTGGCTTCTCTAGCATACGGTCAGTTATATTAGAGCCGGATGAAGAAAGCGTACGACAAGAAGGTACACCCTCGAAGCTTTCAGATGGGCGATCTTGTTTTGAAAAAGATTCTCCCACCACAAACAGATCACAGGGGCAAGTGGACCCCTAATTACGAAGGTCCATACGTTGTCAGAAAAGTCTTCTCTGGAGGAGCCTTGCTACTATCTACCATGGATGGTGAAGACTTTACGTCTCCTGTGAATTCGGACGCAGTTAAAAAATACTTTGCTTGAAAGTGACCCGCTAGACAGTAAAAAGAGAGTCCAGGCAAAAATGGGGCATCCTGGCGGACCGTAAAAAATGAATAAAAGGTTCGGGCAAAAGTTAGGGATAAAATTGAAAAGATGTACACCCGCGAAGTCGAAAACCTGAAAAGGGCGACTTCGGCAAAAAAGGGTATCCCGGTGAATTGAAAACCCACAAAGGGCGATTCACGCAAAAGTTAGGGATTGAAAAAGCAAATGGCTGCGGTCCGAATTTGATACTACATTGCTTAGTGGTTTGGGAGTACCTGAGGGTTCGTTTATCCAACACAATCTCTTCCGAAAATTGAATACCGGGAAAGCGCCAGAGTCAGGTGAGTCATAGAAGGATCAACTCATGATGTTTGTCTGCACCACATTGCCGACATGTATACAAATATTGTTTTGTATTTTTTATTTTATGCTTTTTGGTGGATATATGTATGTGGGTGTGCGCAACTTCCTCTTTTCAGGAGTTGCATCCAGTGTACAAAACTCTGCCTATTCAGAGACTCGTTATCAATAAAATATGTTATTCAGTACTTGATGCTTGTTCTTTACTGTTTTGTTTATGAAAGACGCCGATGTTTTTGATAAACTTGCACTTGCATAATCTTGTTGGACCTTGCCAATGATTGATAAAACTTTGAATTGAACCCGAATAGATTTGGTTGTATAGATTTGTTTTGTCTCGTTTGTGTTTCGCAGGGTTCTCACCCTTGGAGCAGACAGTCAGAAAATTGTATCCCCCAGCCAGAGGCTGGATGAAGGACTTGACCTTATTTCCCAGCAGGTCGCACCTCATCCCCAGAGGTTGAGACGATGTTATCCCTTACCGAAGGAAGGATTATTTTCCCCAGAAGAGTATCCTCATGGAAGTTGTCCACAGGACATCCACAGCTAGACGAAATCAGTGTCCCATGCAGAGGTTATACTCCCCAGAGAGTCGAAGATGTGCGCATTCAATTCCCAGCTGGGAGGATTTCCACGACGCATAACCAAGATAGTAGGTTCATAAGGATTATTCCCTCCGAGGATGGTTTTCTTTCTCCCCACAGTTTGTCATGCCTTTGTCAGGATGATTATCCCCAGCAGGGTGTTAGCTCCGAGTTTGTAAACTGTACCCAGGCAGTTGTCTCCCAGAAGGGTCGCTTCTTCCCCAGCTGAGTTAATCTTCCCAGCAGGTGTTGGTCTTTCCTCCCAGTGGAAATCGATGAGTAATCTCTCCCCGGCAGAGTTGGTTGTATTTCCGGCATTTATTTATCCGGAATACTTTGTGATACCCGTTCATCCCCAACAGGGTGGTATTTGTCCTCGGCAGCCGTGTCAAAGCAAGCTTATCATAACCTCCCCCAGCAGCTTGAACCTACATTTGCATTTGCATATATTATCATGTTTGCATCTACCCAAAAACGCGTAGCATTTACATACCGTATGGAGCATTACACCATTGCCAAACATACGCATTATGAAACATAAATCAGGTTGGTTAACCTTTTGCTTTCAGGTGTGTTTCTCAGCAGGAGTATGAAGTTACAGTGCAGATCTGTTACCAGACGATCGAGGTCTCACCGTGAGACATATGATGATACAGTTCTTGTTATCATTCCCCACAGAGTTACTGGTTGAAGTTTCTCTTATCCGACCAACAGAGTGTGTTTCTTCAGGTTTGCTGTCGCGACAGCATGTCAGGGTTTCATGTATCAAGATTTCAGAAGTGGTCACTTGTTGTCGAAATGGGTGTCGGGCAGTTATTTTCAGAATATCCCCAGTGGAGTTAGCTACTGCAAAGAATAGGCAAATAGGCTATATCCAAGTTAACTTTCCCGTATGAAGCAGGCGGATGAACTTTCCTGTAAGAATCAAGCATATGACTTTTCCCGTATGAAGCAGGCGGATGAACTTTTCTGTAAGAATCAGGCAGATGACTTTTCCCGTATGGAGCAGGCGGATGAACTTTCTTGTAAGAATCAGGCAGATGACTTTTCCCGTATGAAGCGGGCAGATGGATTTTCCTGTAATCAGGCAGATGACTTTTCCCGTATGGAGCAGGCGGATGAACTTTCCTGTAAGAATCAGACAAATGACTTTTCCCGTATGGAGCAGGCGGATGAACTTTCCTGTAAGAATCAGGCAGATGACTTTTCCCGTATGAAGCAGGCAGATAGATTTTCCTAAATCAGGCAGATGTGTTTTCTTGTATGAAGCAGGCGGATGAATTATTCCTGTAAGAATCAGGCAGATGTGTTTTCTCGTATAAAGCAGGCGGATGAATTATTCCTGTAAGAATTAGGCAGATGTGTTTTCCCGTATGAAGCAGGCGGATGAATTTTCCTGTATGAATCAGGCAGATGTGTTTTCCCATATGAAGCAGGCAGATGAATTTTCCTGTATGAATCAGGCAGATGGATTTCTTGTAATCAGGCAGAGGGATTTTCCTGTATCAAGCAGACGGATGAACTTTCTGGTATCCAGATAGATGATTCTCTCATGATCGACAGAATATGTGAGGTGCATTCCGATATTTGACAAAAGTATTTTCCCCAAGGAAGTCGCCGTGATTTCCTCGTGTTGACACAATATTACTGGCCCCAGTAGAGTCCTCCTCCAAGCCGTTTGTGGGGTGGACCCAACGGAGTTAGCTAATGCAGAGATAAGCAGGGCCTCCTGTGATTAGGCAGAAATGTTCCCCCGGCGAAGTCGTTGGGATTTTTCTGTGTTGACGAAATGTAGAGTCCTAACATGGACAAAGTTCTATCCCCGCGATGATAGAATTTTTTTTCGGGTTGATGAAAATGATCCCCAGCATGGTCGTTAATTTGTTTTCTCCGTATTAACAGACGGCGGAATTTTAACATAGACAAAAGGCGGGGTGTTTTGACAAGAGGGAGTTCATAGCCTGTGGCGCTACTCAGGCGGTTGATGTTGAATCAGATTTTGATATTGGATGACTGATCGGTTGTTGCCGTAACAACCGGATTCAGTTGGTGGATGTTGTTCTCCAAGCAGTTTGTGTGGTTTACTTCTGCGGTTGGCAAATTTCCAGGTTCTTGGTATTCTACCGTCTCGTACCTCGATTGTTTGAAGGCCGTTCGCTCTTCACCCAGTCGGTTCCAATCCGTTTGAATAGGGGCAGCTGTTGCACCCTAAAATTTTCTCAACCTATTTCACATGGTTTATGTTTTAGTTGCATTATCATTTGCATAGTTACATCATGTACTTGGTCCAATCATTTGCATATCATAACATAGCAAGTCATCTGACAGTGGATCAAGTGCCATCCTTATCTAAAGAAAGCACATCAAGGGGGCCTTATTCAAGCTGAAGAACATCCAAGTCATCAAGGAATGGGTTGAAGCTTTGAGGAGATTTGAGTGTCAACAAGTGGATTTCTCTCCTAACTTGAGGTATATTGAGAATCATCAGTGAGATGAGAAGTATGAAATGTGAATGTGCGGTGGGTATGGATCTCATGGGGTATCTAGAGGGCACTATTGGAGCTTAGACAAGTCATGGCATCAAGTGCAAGAACCACAGTTGAGGTGTGTACAAGTAGGGTTTTCATCTGGGTAACCCTAGGTCAAGGAGAGCAGAGAAATGACATCAAGACCTAGATATAAGTCATGGAAGTCATGGATTGAGATGTTAAAGCATGTTTATGGATAATTCAAGATCAAGTTCAAGAGAATCAAGAGTGGTTGGAGGTGTTTGAGACAGGGTTCCTAGGGTAAAATCCCCTGTATAGCACTGGACTTCCAAGCCACATAAGTCAAAATGAAAGTTTCAATTGGATTCTTGGCCAACATGAAACTTGTAGAGTTTCTCAATAGCTTTAATTTGAGTACTATAAGTCCTCAAGAAGATTTGTAGAACTCAAGTTATGGTTCTTGCAAGTTATAGGTCACCAGAGGACACTGAAATTTATCTGTGAAAGTTACTTGACTTCCAAGCAACTTTTTCCCTTCAAGGAGTTTTCAAATGGATTCTTGGACAACATAAGAGTTGTAGGGCTTGATCTTAGCTTTCCATAGAGTAATATAAGTCCTCAATAAGATTTGTGGAACTCAAGTTATGATCTTGGCAATCCCGGGGTATTTTGGGAAAGTTGAATTATAGGTCATTTTTCAACATAGGTCAAAATCTCTATCTTCCACTCCTCAAATGAAGAAATGTCCAACATGAGATGTGCTTAAAATGATGTTTTTAGGTCAGATAGGAAGTCATGGGTGATTGAAATGGCTTGCTTCACAAAATGATCCAAAATGGCCTAAAAAGAATGATTTTTCAAATGATTCAAAGGAAGGAAATTGGGATTTTTGGATTATGAGACATACACATGGCATATGGGTAGTCATTTTGAATGGAAATTGGATTCTAAACACAATGAAATTTCCACATTTTTAAATTGAGGCTTAGTTTCATGACTTGTTTTGTAAAATGCTTACTTACATTACAAGTTACAATGCTAAAACAAGAATCAAAGCATTTCAGGCCAAGCCAACTATCCATTCACACTCAGAAACCCATTTGCAGTTGGATAGAACATTCTAGAGCAAGCTGGAAGCTCAGAATCATGACTGTAGCATTGGACTTTCATGGCCATGACAGAATTTTGGATCAACAGATTTGGGCCTGAATTGGGTTGCAAAAGCCCACAAATGGTTTCTATTTAAGCTCTAAAATGTTTCCAGATGAAGTTTGGTGCAGAATTCATGGAGAGAGTGAAGATAGCAAGTTGAGTTTCAAGGGTTCTAACTGAAAACGGTTTTGGAGTTTGGATCAAGATCAAGCCAAATTGAAGTGCCTAGAAGCTTCATCTTGCTCCACTGATCGTGTTTGAAGAGTTACAAAGCCTGAATCCATCATCTTCTACCTCTGTTGATTCAATTTTCACAGGTATGTAACCTTTGAATTTCCTCTTGATCTAGGCTGAACTAGGGAGATTCTTGCATGTGGTTAGGGTTTAGATGGAACCTAGGTCGTTTCTGGATAGGAATTGGAGCAGTTAGAGACATTCCAAGATGACATGTGATTTCTGTTTGACCACGAATTGAGTTGATCCTAAGGCCATGAACTGATTTGGATAGATCATTATGATGTACAAAACATGAGGATCATTTCTGTGGATTCAATTTTGCAAATGGTGATGGTTGAGCTTTTGGCATATTCTGAAAATGGCTTCGTGTTTTAATTTCCATTAAGAATTGGATGAAATGGATGTGATATTCATGATCCTGGTGATTTTCTGAGTAAGATAGGTATAAGGTTCATCAGTTTTGGTCACCTGAGTTTGGGACCTCATCGGAGAAGACAGTGGAAACCACCGTGAACCACCGTCTGGAATTTGCCTCAGGTCACCTGAGTTTTGGGGAAGACGATGCCTGAAGCGTTGGATCAGGTTGACTCATTGACTGGGAAGCGTGATCGTGTAGACGTGATTCAATCTCAGATTTCCCTCTTTAATCAATACGCTGCGTTTCATTAATCCCAGTCAGCGTGTGACTGGGATGCCATCTGGTCCTCACGTGGACGCGCCTCAATGCTTGGATTGGATTACCAGTCAATTGATCCAAGGGCTCCCATTTAATTCAGCATTTTAATTTCTTTTATTTGATTTTCTTTTATTTTTAATCTATTTGATTTCAAAAATTCATAATAAATCCAATATTGATCCAAAAAATATTTTAAAAATATCTCCATGATCTTGGATTTATTTGTGATTTTATGAAATTAATAAATCCCATTTTCATCCATTTTTCAATTTAATTTGAATTTTTCCATTTTATTATTTTCTTTAATTTTGTATATTTGCTACATGTTCTTGCTGATTTTCTTGTGATCAATTGGTGAATGATTTTAAGTTGATTCTTGTTGGACTGATTAGATTAGGGAAGCATGTACCCTTAGAAATTTTATCACAATTTTGTGAATAAAATTTAGGTTAGTTTGAGAGGTGAATAGGAGAGGTGTTAGAATTAGGGTTTCAAGATAAGTAGTTGTAGTTTAGTGCATAGTTTGAGGATTAAATGGTTGATCTAGGGTTTGGGATTCCTATGGGGTATTGGTTATAGGGTTAGGTTCCCTTAGAAATTTACCTAGGATTTTCTGATAAGCTTTAGCATTTTATTTGATTTTTGCAACTTGTGTGGTGATTGTGGGTTTCTCCATTGGATATTTGGTTTGGTTACACTTGTGTGGGGCTATTTTGGGGGTGCTTTTGGCTTTGGATTTGCTTGGATGACTTGAAGATCAAGTGAAGTTGCTTGGATGGCTTGAAGAAGCTTGGAGTTGAAGATTTTTCATCTGTTGGAGTACTTGTCAGAGGCTTAGAAGGTAGGAAATGTAGGAAGAGCTCTAGATTAGACTGATTTCTTCTTTCAAACATAGAGAGCTTCTTGTGCCTCTATTCAATCCCATGACACAAGGTCCCCCTAAGAAGTTCCATCTCTCCTTAGGAGAGATGTAGAGCATGCTTTGGTTGGGTAGAACCTTGAGGATACCTTTCATTTGCCATGTTAAGATCTTAGTGATTTCCTTGGGTTGTCACTAAGCCTCTTAACATTTCAACTTCATCTATTGATTGATTCTCTTCTGGAGTGGTTTCATTGAAGATGAAGTTCATTGAATACTGGTGAAGATGAAGCTGGTGCCTGTCAAAGTTGGTTGACTGTTGAAGCTAGGGTTTTGCTGCTTTTTGTTGAAGCTGTTTACTGTTTGAGGTTCATGCTTGCTAAAGATGGGGCTTATTGAAGATAGGAGCTCATCTAAAGCTTGAAGGTCATTGAAGATTGAAGATGGGGTATTGCTTGGAGAAGTTGTTACTGTCAACCCTTTGCTGTTGGATCAACTGTAGCTGTCAGAGCTGTTGCTGCTTGTGCTGCTTACTGTAGGAGTTTGTTTGTTGCTGTCAGAGCTGGTGCTGGTGTTGTTTTCTTTTTTCTGTATGGTTTGTTGGCCTGTTCAGCTTGCCCCTTAGGTTTGAAGTGAAGCTGTTTCACTTTGCCTATTGTTTTCCCAGGTTCGAGGTTGAGTGGGACTCCCTTGCCTCGCTTGTATTGCTGCATTTCATACATGTTTACTGTTTACTGTATATCTGTTTCTTTCGCTGTTTATCCCCTAGGATCTCTGTTTCTCTCTGTGCAAGAGAGAAATATGACAGACAATAGGTTTTATCCATGCATGACAACTTTAGGGTAGTTTTGATTCCCCTTTCAACCCTAGGTTTTTTTAGAGCTTCTTTCTCTTCTATCTCAAAACAATTCAAAACACAGTAATAAGGATAATCATTGTCGTACATTACGAGCCTTAAACTATTTGAGAGAAGGTTACTGGAGGGTCACTCTTCAGTAATCTGATTGCTTAGTGTGTTACCCTTAGGGTGACATACGACATAGTCACTCTCAAATCATAGTCTCTAGTGCGTCAGAGATTGTGAACACACTAAAAAACACTTCTTTCGTAAAAGATTCAAAACAAACATCAAAGTATCATTTTTGGCCGCTTGGACTCCTAATCAGAAGAAAACCTTTTCAGAAGGATCTAAAAAATAGTCAGACAAATCTGTGTCTTCCGTAGCCCGAACTACGTTTGCTCTGATCTTTCATGCTGTATGAAAGTACATAGGCATAGGATGTTGTATCCTAGCGAGAAACCTTCCCCTCCTTTCCGTAGGTAGGCGAACTACGTCGACTCTGATATCTCGTTCCAGACAGGAATACATAGGCATAAAGTGCGATACTTTGCCGAGTCATTTTATTTTCTTTTAACCCTTGACCCTTTAGAGTATATAGAATAACAATCCGTACTAGAAAACAAGTGTGGATCCCGTCGAGTACGACAGACGTGAGGGGTGCTAATACCTTCCCCTTGCGTAACCGACTCCCGAATCCAAGATTTGGTTGCGATGACCATTTCTTTCCCTCTTCGCGTTAGGTTTACTCTGAGCGTTTCCTTTCCCTTTTGTGGGATAAATAACGCACGGTGGCGACTCTTCTGTCATAGCCGGCGCCGATTTTCGCAGTAGCGACACCAACAAAGGCTAGACAATCAAAAGAAAAGGCTAAAGAATCAAGCCAACAACTTGAAGAATTGAAGAAGAAGATCACATATGCTGGTATTCTCGAGATGATTCAAAGAGGACTCTCTATATCCATTTTCCCAAGGATTATGAGAGCAAAAACATCAAAGGAAACATGAAAATTCTATAATAAGAGTAAAATTCTGGTATCAGATATGAGATGTCGAAAGAGATGTCACGACACTAATATCTAAACAATTACCAATATATAAACAAGATAAAATGTACTTAACAATTGTAAAGAGACACAAACAATTGTTAACCCAGTTCGGTGCAAACACACTTATGTCTAGGGGCTACCAAACCAGAAAGGAAATCCACTAAACATAATTAGTTTGAAGACTCTCAGCAAACTCTCTCTAGTTTACAATCTTCGCACCTAATCTCTACACGTGCAACTTCTATCTAAGACACTCTCAGATATGAGATACCTCTCACTCCTTCTCAATCACATGCAGTGATAAAAACAGAAGATCAAAATGTAGAAGACACATTTTAAGGACAACACTTGATCTTGCTTAAAAGCTTCAATCAAGAACAATGCACTCGTGCTTAAAAGCTTATAGTGGACAACTTACAACTAAAAGAACTCAGTCCAATTCACACATCAAAGTGATGAATGAATGGCTCACAAGAAAACAACTAACAAAAGACTCAAACCCTAACAAAAGACAAAACGCAGTTTTCTCAAAATCTTCTCTCTACCTTGCAAGTAGGGTTAACATGTCTTTAAATAGAAACCATTCTTCATGGGCTTGGGCAAAATCAATCCATAATTAAAGCTAATTATTCTCCATATCTTTTTGCAAAAAAATAGCAACAAACCATTCTTCAAAGGAAACAAAATATCCTTGCTTCAAATAATGTCACGCCTTGATTTGCGCAAGCAATCACTTAACAAAGACACACAAAAGATTGCAGAAAAAACACAACAGACAAAACATAACATTCTGACTGAATATTCTATAAACATATGTCAGGACATCATGCTTGACATCATGAACTAAATCCTACAACAACAAAAAGAACCACCTGTTGAATATTAAGATCACATGTCAAGACATCATATAGGACATCTTGTGATAACACCATGTTTTATCAAAATTGCTGCCAATCATAGAACTAACAAACCCCCCCTTTGGCAAAATTTGGATAAAACAACCAATTAATCACAAGAGCTACCCGAACACATCAGAGAGCACAACAACAGCAGAAAAACACATAAAAGCCTAACATGTCACAGAGAAAAATAAAGCTCCCCCTCAAACCAAAGTGCCAGAGAACCATACCACAACACCAAAAAAAATACCCCCCCCCCCTCAACCCAGAAATAAAAGGAACAACATCCCTTATACTACTTCTCCCCCTTTTAGCCATAATTAAAGAAAACTCACTAAGAGAAAACCATTATCATAGAAAAAGCAGAGAATAAACATACAGAGCCAACAGTGTCAAAAGTGCAGAATAAAACCACAAAAAATGACAAGCCAAAGCACATTAAATGCTAAAAGAAAAACCAGAGTTGTCACCTTCATCACCAGCAGTAGACCCAGAATCATGACCCTCAATATCACCAGTCCTCTTATCAGAGGTAGAATCCTCCCCAACTTCCTCTTCATCTGCATCAACAACCTCAACATTATTACCTTCAGCCCGCTCTAGACTTCTAATCAAGGCTTCCAATTTCAGATTCCTTGCAGTAGTTACACGAATGACTTCTCCCAAATCTCTGCAAGTTTCCTTCAACTCTGAGATAAGCCCAATCTTGGTAGAGGGTGTCTCCTCAACAGATGTCAAGAAAATGTCTGGGACATGTCTTCCTGCAAATAATTTATAATGGAGAGACAACATAAAATCTCTTTTGCAAACCATATCATTACTAGAGAGAATACCAGGATACTGGCTTAGAATGATCCCACAAATCAGTGAAGGAAATGCAATGGGCAATTTTACAGAATTGGTATTAGCATGCTTCACAATCTTATTAAAAATGTAACTACCATAGTCAAACTTCACCTTTGTACCAACAACAAATATGAACCTTCCTAACCCAATAGCAATGGTGGAAGTATGATTGGTAGGCATCCAATTTGCTGCTCCAATTCTATGCAGGATAGCATACTTAACACTCAATTGACCAGCATACAGTTTTCCTTTCAAGGGTCACGCAGTTACTTGGTTTGCAGTGATTACCTTGCACACTTGATTATCAATCACCTCAAGTTGACGTGCTTCTTGATCACCCCTTCCTAGATACCTGTTAATAATAGCAGCATAAAACTCAATACACCTCCCCCTCACAAACACCTTACTAAATTCCTTGCTTCTTCTGTCAGCAATGTCCTCAGGGATGTTCACAATCAACTCCTTGACCAACATATCATAGCACTTAGAAAAACCAACCACAGTCTTCATCATCCCAACATCAGAAATTAACTCCATGACCTCCATCTCAAAAGCATCATTTTCCAACTCTGTCTCAAGAGCAACTCTTCTTTGGTACACATACTTCCACTTTAGCACATTATCAACAAAGTGGAAAGAAACATTATTTAAAGGAGCATCAGGAACTGTGTCAGTTGGTCTCTTGGTAACAGACTTTCTGGCAGGTGTGATGTCCTAGACATCATCCTCAATATCCTCTCCAAACTCAGTATCAGACCTGGCCTTTGTCTTAGAAGAAGTGGTAACTTTGCTCCATGTTTTAGGAGGTCCAACAACAATCTTATTCTTACTACTCCTAGAAGAAAAGTTATCAATCACAGCTTTGCCTCTCCTTGTCTTCAACCTCTTGGCAATCCCAGGAGCCACATTCACAATCAATTCATCATCAGATGGCAAATTATCAAGATCCACAACATCGTCAGAGACATTATTCCTTTTCTTACTCTGATCAGAACCACCACTCTTGTTCTCCACACCAGAAATATCAACACCACCATACCCAGTCACCACAATATCTCCATTAACATACTTTAGAATTATGTTTACTTGATTGATATGACTCACTTTGGGTTCAGCTTGGTATCTAGCACACACACCTATAGCAAAAGCAATGTCAGGCCTGCTTGCTGTAAGATATAACAAGATCCCTATCATACTTCTATAGAGACTTTGATCCATATTTACACCCTTTTCATCTTTAGACAACTTAAGATGAGTATGAGCAGGTGTTCTTTTGTGACTGGCATTCTCCATACCATACTTCTTAACTATATTCTTTTACTCTGAGAGAGGAATATAGAATCTTCCATCTGTTTAACTTGCAACCCAAGAAAATAGGTTAATTCACCAATAAGGCTCATTTCAAATTGTGACTGCATTTGTTGGACAAAATGTTGAGCCATCTTATCAGACATCCCACCAAACACAATATCATCAACATAGATTTGAGAAATCATGAGCTTTCCTTCTTCTTCTTTGACAAACAAAGTCTTATCTATGCCACCTTTTCCGTATCCATTATCAACAAGAAATTTTGTTAGTCTCTCATACCAAGCTCTTGGAGCTTGCTTCAGTTCATACCGAGCTTTCTTCAACTTATAAACATGATTGAGAAAAGTTGGATCAATGAATCCCTTAGGTTGTTCCACATAGACCTCTTCATTTAGGTATCCATTTAAGAAGACACTTTTAACATCCATCTGAAACAGCTTGAATCTTAGAATGCAGGTGTTGATGCGGTAAAGCAGCAAGCACAAGATATTAAGTACCCAGTTTTGTCGTCTCCACAGGGATTAGTGCGATATGAACACCGTTCAACGATTTCTACATTTCTAAGCTTATTGTTCAAAAGTTTTGGTTTAAAAGGGTTCAAGGAACCATAAATAAAAACAGAAATTATAAAATAAAGACTGAAATATAAATGGAGCCTTGTTGGGATTAGATTTCATCAATTGATAACATATGCATTCTTCTGATCAAATTAAACACAACTCAATAATTCGTCTAATACCCTTACGTATCACCCACGACAAAGCTTATCTTTAACGCAGCATCGAGAGAACAACCATGTTGTCTCATTGGTGATCTCTCTACCAACAAAAACACAACATATAACATTAAGATCTGATACTAACGCAAATGCTAAGCCTAAATCTATCTCTAGAATTTAGGACCTAACAGGCAATCATCTTAGATCTAGATCTGAAGAGTATATCTCTATCACGGTTCAAATCAAATATAAACAAGAAAGCAAAGATAACACCCATATCAGATAAACGGTTGTTTTGCATAAAATACAATGATCAAAATACGTACACACGCTTAACCCTTTTTACATGTATTCATCTAATCCGCCAAATGGTTGTGAACATCGTTCTTCATCACTATTATCACATACCCATACAATATCATATTGATCCTACCCATGCTACCCATGCTACTTAATCAACAAAACACCATAGAGGATAAAATGAATATCAACTTCAAAACCATGTCAAAAGTTTGTTCAATGATAGAAGAAGATCTGAGATTAAAGATGTGAAAAGGTTTTGTCAAGACCCACAAATACATAATCAAAGATAATCAATCAATAGAGAATCCAAACTAGTTCACAAACATAAATTAGATGAAATACATAAGGTATTAAAATATTACGTCCAAACCCCAACAAGAGATCGAAGATCTTACCTCCTCCCTCTTAGGGTTTTATGTTTCTCTCTCTAGAAGAAATGAAGAGAGATAAGTTTTGCTCCTTCTAAAAATGTTACAAAAATGAAGTTCCCCAAAAGTTATATTCAGTTCTAATCCCTAAAAAGCACTAAATAAAGTACAAAAGATGTTCTGTTTTCCCCCATTCTCCAGGCGAACAGGGGCCTTCGCCAGGCGAACCAAATGAGCAAACCTCCCTTCTGAGTTACCGCGCCTTCGCCATGCGAAGGAATCATTCGCTAGGCGAACCTTCGCCGGCTTCACTCGCTAGGCGAACTTCATGCCCTTTAGGTTTGGGAGTTTAATTTGAATTACTCGCCCTGGCTCGCCATCACTCGCCATGCGAACATTCGCTGGAACTCGCTGAGCTTCGCCAGAAGAATGTTCTGATATCCAGCTTCTTCTAGCAGCTTTTTCTCATCTTTTCCAACGTGCTCCAACACTCAAACTAGTGTCAATCCTGCACACTAACAACATTTTGTTGGTTGCATGTTGTCTTGGTTTCCTTGCCCATTTCTTGTGTCTTACTTTTCACTTGTTTTGTGCCTAATTCCTGCATAATAACACACAAATCAAAGTTACCAAGAGGTTTTCACAATATATTGCAAACCAAGCAAAGTAAGAGTGGTTTTCTACACTTTCTTGACAAAAATAAGTGAAAGATGTCAATATTTGATAAATCAAATAAGTGAAATTTGGCATCTAACAGCAGGCAACTCCCAAAAGTAATATGATGGATTAGTGGCGAGCTACAAGAGCAAAAGTTTCATCAAAGTCAACCCCTTCAATTTGAGTGTATCCCTGAGCAACCAATCTGGCTTTATTTCTGGTGACCACCTCTTTTTCATCAGACATGTTCTTGTATACCCATTTTGTTCCAATCACATTTATTCCTTCAAGCCTTGGAAAAAAATCCCATACTTCATTTCTGTTGAATTGTCACTACAAGAAAAACAGTATTTAGCTAGGGGTTAAAGCCCTCACTAAACCAAAATATCCATCACAAAACAACAATTTGCGAGGGGATATGCCCCCTAGCTAATTAGGGCATCGCAAATAATTGGTGAGGGGATAAGCCCCTCGCAAAAATGGCTAGGGAATAAGCCCCTCGCAAAATGTAATGGGAAAGTATCATCATCCTGCACCACAGACGTAGACACAGACTAGAGTCAGAGAGGGGCTCAGTCCTGTCAGAAAAGATTGCGAGGGGATAAGCCCCTAGCTAAGTCACATGATTCCTGAATTTAGTGAGGGGCGAATCCCCTAGCCAGCTGAGTCATGCATTTGCGAGGGGTTAAGCCCCTAGCCAGCTGTCCCACGTTTTGGGATTTGCGAGGGGTTAACCCCTAGCCAATAATTATATTATTATTATTTTTAAATTTGTAATTGTATTGTTATAATTATATTGGAATAATAATATATTATATAATAAATTTTTATTACATTTTATAATAAATATAATTATAATTAGAATAATATAATTATATAACAAAATATATATTTTAATATAATTATATAATAAAAAAAAATATATTTTGTAAAATAATAATTTATAACTAAAAGTGTAATAAAAATAAATATCATACTGTTTATATGTTAATAAATATATAATACTGTTTTAATACTAATATTTTAATAAATATAATACTAATATGTTTTAATATGTTTATAAAATATTCTGTTTTATAATATATGTTAATAAATATAATACTAATATTAATATTCTGTTTTTAATAAATATAATACTAATATTTTAATTAAAATATAATACTAATATGTTAATAAATATATATACTGTTTTAATACTAATATTTTAAAATATAATACTAATATGTTAATAAATATATATACTGTTTTAATACTAATATTTTAATAAATATAATACTAATATGTTTTAATATGTTTATAAAATATTCTGTTTTATAATATATGTTAATAAATATAATACTAATATTAATATTCTGTTTTTAATAAATATAATACTAATTTTCTGTTTTTAATATGTTTATAAAATATGTTAATAAATATAATTCTAATATTTAAATTAAAATCTGTTTTATAATATAAATATTAACGGCTACCATATCAAAATCTGTTTTATAATACTAATTTTCTGTTTTATAATACTAATAATATAAATATAATACTAATTTTCTGTTTTTAATTAAAATCTGTTTTATAATATAAATATAATTCTAATATTTTAATTAAAATCTTTACAAAATAAATTTCAATAGCTACCAACATAAATTTTTCTTTACAAAATATATTTTCTTCACAAATTTTTTTATACATCAACAACCACCATATCAACATAAATCTCAAAATAAGAATATATATATAACATCTTTAAAAAAAATAGAAGTGTGTACCTTCTAATGCTCTCCCAAATTCGTAGTTCTTCTTGACAAAAATTAGATAGCTTGATATAATATTATCCACAGTACATGCAACACAACAAATAAATAAAAAAAATTAATTAATAAATCTAAACAATAAAATAAATTATGCAAAACGAAAATAATATAAATAAATAAAAACAACTCACTTTTATGAAGAGGGACAAAATGGTGAAACATGGAAGGAAAGAAGAAAACCAGAGAAGAAAAATGGAGAAGATGAAATGGAGAAGAAAGAGAAAGAAAGAGAAGATGAAATGGCTGATAGGTTTGGAAATGAGGGCATTTAATAGTTGCAGTTTGCAAGGAGATGCCCCTAGATAATGTTGGCGTGTGGCCGACCATTTGGCAGGGAAATAAATACCTTTTCAGAATGATTTGACTAAAGTAGGACAATTGGTGAGGGGAGGCCCCTCGCAAATTGTAAACCGTGACGTGGTGAGGGTCTACCCCCTCGCAAATGTTCAACCTTTCCCACCAAATTCTGCGCTGAACCCTAGTAAAGCATTTTTCAAATTTCAAAAAAGTTTTTTCCCCTTGTTTGCGAAGGGTATCCCCTAGCTAACTATTTTTATTTTTTTTCTCCCTATTTTGTGTTTTGCGTGGGGTTTAACCCCAAGCAAATGTATTTATTTTAGTGAGGGGTTTCCCCCTAGCCCATGCCCCTAGCTAATTGCAAGTTTTCTTGTAGTGTCTGATGGATTAATGGCGAGCTACAAGAGCAAGAGTTTCATCAAAGTCAACCCCTTCAATTTGAGTGTATCCCTGAGCAACCAATCTGGCTTTATTTCTGGTGACCACCTCTTTTTCATCAGACATGTTCTTGTATACCCATTTTGTTCCAATGACATTTATTCCTTCAAGCCTTGGAACAAGATCCCATACTTCATTTCTATTGAATTGTCCTAGCTCTTCTTGCATGGCATTGATCCAAATTCACCAGTTAAGGCTTCCTTGACATTCTTTGGTTCAATTTTAGACACAAAACAAGAACTTGTTATGACTTCTCTGGATCTAGTAGTGACTCCCTCATTTAGATCACCTATGATAAGATCCATAGGATGGTCTTTCTGAATTCTGGTAGAGGGTCCCTTATTTACTAGTTCAGGTTCAGGTTCTGCATTAGTAGGATTGGGATTAGTATTTTTGTCTGTAGACTCTGCTGAGATATCAAGGAATGTTCCAACATCTTCTAGGACATTAGTCTCCTTATGCACATCATCAACAACAACATTGATGGACTCCATCATAGCTTTAGTTATGGAGTTGAATACTCTATAGGCTCTGCTGTTAGTAGAATAGCCCAAAAATATTCCTTCATTACTTTTTGGATCCATCTTTCTTCTTTGGTCACGATCTTCCAATATGTAGCATTTGCTTCCAAACACATGGAAGTATTTGACAGTAAGCTTTCTTACCTTCCATATATCATACAAGGTAGTCATGGTTCCTGTTCTTAAGGTCACTCTATTATGAACATAGCAAGCAGTGTTCATAGCTTCAGCCTAGAAGTGGTAAGACAGTTTCTTTGCATGGATCATAGCTCTAGCAGATTCCTGGATAGTTCTATTCTTTCGTTCCATAAATCCATTTTGCTGTGGAGTAATGGGAGAAGAGAATTCATGGCTAATCCCTTCAGATGAGCAAAATTCAGCAAAATTTTGGTTCTCAAATTCCTTCCCATGATCACTTCTAATTCTAACAACATTGCTCTCCTTTTCTCTTTGAACTCTTTGACAGAGATCTTTGAACACATCAAACACTTCAGATTTTTCTCTTATAAAATTCACCCAAGTATATCTGGAAAAATCATTCACCACCACATACGCATACTTCTTTCCACCAAGACTCTCCACCTGCATAGATCCCATCAAGTCCATGTGAAGGAGTTCCAACACTTTTGAAGTAGTGAGATGTTTAATCTTTTGGTGTGACATCCTAGTTTGCTTTCCAATTTGGCATTCACCACATACCTTTCCTTCTTCAATCTTTAGCTTAGGAATTCTTCTGGCAACTTCCATAGAGATGATCTTCTTCATCCCTTTTAGATGCAAATGACTAAGTTTTTGGTGTCACAGTTTCACTTCATCTTCTTTGGCTATAACACATATGAAGGTGTAACTAGAATCTTGAGTAACCCATAAATAGCAGTTGTCCTTAGATCTGACTCCCTTCATAGTCACTTCACTCTTTTCATTAGTAACTAAGCATTCAGATTTAGTGAAGTTGACATTAAATCCTTGATCACACAGTTGACTGAAGCTAATCAAGTTGGCAGTTAACCCTTTAACCAGCAACACATTATCAAGGTTTGGAACTCCTGAGCAGTTCAGCTTTCCAACCCCCTTGTTTTCACCTTTGGCTCCATCACCAAAAGTCACATAGCTAGTAGAATGGGATTTGGTGTCTACTAAGAGATTTTTAATTCCTGTCATGTGTCTGGAGCACCCACTGTCAAAATACCAATCCTCTTTAGCTGAGACTCTGAGAGACATATGAGCTATCAAACTGGTAGCAGCAGCTCTAGGAACCCGTTGCTTCCTATTAGAAGGGATATTGTGATTGGGTCTAGGTTGAGGAACAGGTTTAAGATATCCATATAGCTTGGAGCAGAAAGGCTTTATGTGACCAAATCGTCCATAATAATGACATCTCCATCTTTGAAATCTTCCTCTTGGGTAGTTGGGTTGTCCTCTGCCATGATGTTGAGACATCTGATGTGACATATTTTGCTTAGGCCCAGAAGGACTGTGGTGTAAAGAGGGACTACAATCTGAAGAGGGTTCCTTTTCTCCATCAAACCCTATCCCAGTCATGTCTCCTGCCCTTTTTCAATCTGAAGGATTTCATCTAAAGTGTCAGTTCCACTGTTCAGCATTCTGACAGACTTGGACATTTGATCAAGTTGAGAATTTAGCAATGTAACTTCATCATTCAACTCAGAGATAGTTTTAAGATACTCTTCCTTTCCAGCCTTCAGTTTGATTATAAGTTTCTTCTGCTTCTCTCCTTGATGACATACTTCTTCACTTCTGAGACACAACTCTTTGTAAGAAGCTGCAAGTTCTCCAAAGGTTAATTCATCATCACTAGAGTCTTCATCAGAGACATATCTCTCAGTTAAAGCAGTCACATGTTTAGCAGATTCTTCTTCAAGATCACTTTCAGAATCCTCATCAGTCCAAGATACAACTAGGCTCTTCTTTTGTTTCTTGAGGTAAGTAGGGCATTCAACTATAATGTGACTAAATTCTTCACATCCATGGTGTCGCTTCCGCGAAAGTAAGGTGCCGGCAAAACAGAAGAGTCGCCACCTTTCGTTATTTATCCCTCAGAACGGGAAAGGAAACAATCGGAAAAACCTGACAAAAAGGTATAAGACAAGGTCATCGCAACCGTTGTCTGGGTTCGGGAGTCGGTTACGCAAGGGGAAGGTATTATCACCCCTCACGTCCATCGTACTCAATGGGATCCACGCTTGTTGTGTTTACTGGACGGGTTGGTTTTATCTATCTACCTATGAAGGATGGTCTAAAAAGAAAAGAAAATGACTCGGCAAAGCGTCGCGCTTTATGCCTACGTATTCTCATCAAAGAATGAGAAATCAGAGTCAACGTAGTTCGCCTAACTACAGGTTACGGGGAAGGTGGCTCGCCAATACGTCAGTATTGTGCCTACGTACTCTCAACAGGCTTGAGAGATCAGAGCTTACGTAGTTCGGGATAATACGGATTACGGGAATTCAGATTCATCTGTTTTATCGAGTAGGGTTAACAAACAGTTCCAGCAGTTGGATGTACGCAGCTCGACCCTTGGAGACTTAAGAGTTACCGTTTGCGGTAGAAATGGGAGTTAACGACACTCTTTTCTTCAGAAAAGCTTCCTTTGAATTATGGGCCCACGGGGCAAAAAGGTTTGAAGTTTGTTTTCTGTCTTTTACGGAAGAACTGTTTTTTAAGGATGTTTGCAACCAATATCGCACTAGAGACTATGACCTGAGAGTGAATGCGTCGCATGTCACCCAAGGGGTGCCATACTAAACATCCAAGTTGTCGAAAAGAAACTCTTTGACAACCCTTTCTCAGATAGCTTAAGGCTCGTAACGTACGACGTCAGTTAACCTTTATTACTGTATTTTAATTTGTTTCGAGATGAGAAGAGAGAGGGACAACTAAGGGGAGACTATCAAGTCCTAATGTTGTCATGCCAAGGATTCATCCTATGGTTGCAGTTTGAAACAGGGAACTCCTAGAAGTTGTCATGCATAGGTTTCAACCTAATGTTCTAATCATCACTTCCTTATCAAAGGAGGTGAGATTCCTAGGGGATCATGCCAATGATAAACAGCAGATAAAGCATCAGCTAAACAGTAAACGACTGTAAAATGCATGCAATGCAAGTGAGGGAGGAAATGTGTGTGGGGCATCAGCCTCCACAAGCTCATCTCAACCTCAAGCCAGATATGAATAACTGTAATCATACAGGAAGAAATAACATGCTATCAAGCAAGATACACTAATTGCAATCATACAGAGTAAAGGACATAAAATGCTATCAAGCAAAAATAAACCACATAGGCAAGGGAGCAGGGCTCTACCGAATACCCGCAAGCAAAGCCATACAGTAAAAATACAAGCAAAGGGAGCAACTCAACCTCTAGTTCAATCACGCTCCTAGTTTAAATCAGTCTAAATATGAACTTATTCTAATGCATCAAGCAAATCAAACAAGTCACATCAATACAGTTGCACAGAAAGCAAACAGACAAGAAAAAGAAAGCAGATCAACAGCTTCCACAGCTTCAAGCTTTTCTGACAGCAGTTCAGTCCTCAGTCTTCAACTACTTTAAAGGCTATCATCTTCAATAGCAAATATCATCTTGCTTCCACACATAAGTATCAACTTGTTCTACACTTCCTTCAAGCCTCAGCTCTTCAGTCAATTCCACCTTCAGGCTTCACTCCTAATATCAAGTATCAACTTGTTTCTTCTGGCTCTCACTGCATCAACATGAGTGTCAACTTATCCTTCATTCTTCAAGCCTCAGCTCTTCAGTCAATTTCAATTGGATCCTCTTCACAAGTGTCAACTTGGTCTTCAAGCTTCAGCTCTCTCTTCTTTGCCAATATCAACTTGGTCCTCTTCATCTATAAGCCTCAGCTTCTCAGGGTAATCTTCAAACACAAAGAAGTATCAACTCCATCCTTCAATCCTCTTCAAGCAAGGAACTCCATCCTTCATCAAGGGAGAAATATTCATCTATCAAGAGCAAAGTTTGGATGACTGGTAGCAGAGTGAAGACCAAAGGTCACCACTAAGCATCCTGTCATCAGAGAAAGGGACCCTCAAAGGTTCTACCAATTGGCAAAGAGCCACACATCCTACCAAAGGATGGATGAGGCCTTTACAAGGGACCTTACATCATAGGGAAGAATGGAAGTGATCAACATCATCCATGTTTATGAAGGAAGAGAATCTATCTAGAAGCTCTGCCTACAAAACCCTAATCTTAATACCTAATCAATACTACACCAAAAGAAGGGGAGATCTTCACATCCAAGCTTCTTCAAGCAATCCAATCCATCTTCTACTTGCCTTCATCATCATCCAAGAACAAGCAAAACAAAACCCTATTCTAAGGGAACTAAAGATGTTAATCTAATTGAATTAGGGCATTAGAATCATCTAAAACTAGCACTTAAACTAAAATCAAACTAAAATAGTAAACTGCCTTAAAAATTCCTACAAAAATTCCTAAGGGATCCTAATTCAATCATGAATATACCCTACAAAAATCAGAGGTTGAATCATCCACCTAGTTGCAAAAATAAAACCTAAACCCCAAGGTATCAACTATAAACCCTAAAAATGGAGCATCTAAAGGTTTCAACCTAAACTACCACTTATGTTCATCACAAAAATGTGAGAAAAATTTATGGGGAGCATGCATATCTATTCTAACTACTCACAAAAAAATCAAGACCAAAATCATCATCACATGATCAAACCAAATTCAACAATATCAAGCATTAAACATAACTATTTTAATATCAATTAAAATGTAAAAATTCCCATAAAATCATAAAATGCATGAAATAATAATATTTTTTATCTAAAAAATACTAGATCCTATCATGAATCCAATGCAAAAAGAATGGGATCAATTGAGTCATTTTTCCATTTTTTATGATTTTATCAAGAACCATGAATAAAATGAAAAATAATATGAAAATCCAAATAAAATAACAAACACGTGGTGCAGGAAGCAATAGAAATCAGTTCATTTTGGAGATTGGGCCACAAAGGGGGTGTGGGTAGCAGTTATTACACAAAGCCCAAAACCACAACTTAAATGAAACGCCGCGTTTCATTTAACTCAGAACTCTTCACAAATTGAAATCCATTCGTGGCCATTGGATCATGCCTTCAGTCAAAGTCCAACCCCAATCTGATGGCTATCAAGTCATCTTCTTCCTGCAACTCAGGCCACTTGCGCGCCCAAAGTCACCTCCGGTGACGTTTTCCGATCACCAATCCACAACCCTAACTTGCCCTAGAGTCCACCATAGGCCATGATCCCTTGATCAAACTTGTCCCAAATTTCACAAGGAATTCACTCATACCATTAATTCAACTTAAAACCTCAAGATTTGCAAGAACCATCTCTCAACCGAAAATGGTAACATCCCTAATTGGTCACTAACTCTCAAATTAATGATCTGAAAACCTTCCTACATCAATCCTCAATGCATCTAACATTCTAATTCCTCTTAATTCTAACTAAAACAAGCTGGAGATTGAAAGTTACCAACCTGAAAATTTCGTGTGCACAGAAGTAGCTAGCCTTCAAATCAAGCCCTCAAATGCTCCAGACTCCTTCAGTGAATCACTTCCAAGCTTCTGTATGCAATAGAATTGATTGAAATGGCCTCAATCCTTGGAACCAACACTGAGTTGCAGATGGAAAAAACTGAGTTCAAGAACACCAATCAGCCACGAATTTCCCTTGATGATGATCTGGAATCATTCCCTAGCATCCATGGAAGAGATTGCAATCAAGAAAATGGATGGAAAGTGTATGGAAATGAGTAACCGAATTCAGTTGCAAGCAATGAAATTTCAATCTCAATCTCTACTCTCTCCTTCAATCATAACCAACCTTGGCCTTGGATCACCTCTACTCAATATATAGACCATGTATGGATGATCTAGAAACCTCTAGATCCTTCTAATGAGAAATTCAATCTCTCATGCCATGAGAATTTCAATCACATGCCATGGTGTGCATCATTCTGTTAGAAGCTTGTAATCACTCTCATTCCCTTCCAATTTCTTCCCTCATGGTATTTTGGATGTGTTTGGATTGAAAGAGACCTTGATTATGCCTTGAATCTAGGTTTTGCAAATGTTACTTATGATGTAAGTAACTACTTTTCAAAGCAAGTCCACAAATTAAACTTCAATTCAAAAAAGTGGCTAAACCAATGTTCTTAAAATGTTTTCTGGAGTCAAAATGATATATTACATACCACGATTTGGATGTGTAGGTCAAAAATATCAATTTCCAACTTTGATTCATTTAACTTATACCCTTATTTTAGGTCATTTTTGCAACTTTGAGCTACAAGCATTTCTAACATCTCATGACCTCCTTACTAGCCTTAAAACATCATTTTGAACAAGTTTGATGTTAAACATTTTTCCATTTGAAGCTTGGAAATAGGAGTTATGGCCTTATGCTTGAAATGACATGTAATCTCCAAATGACCAAAATACCCTTGACTTGTCAAAGCCATAACTTGAGTTCTACAAATCCTATCAAGGACTTCTAGTACTCTATAGAAAGCTAATAGGATAAGGAACAACATTCATGTTGACCAAAAGTTCATAGGAATCATCCTTCTAGGGCAAAAGTTTCATGCAAGTTGGACAACTTTCAAGCTCCAAATTCACATGCCTCAGATGACCTGTAACTTGTCAAAGTCATAACTTGAGTTCTACAAATCCTATCAAGGACTTCTAGCACTCAAATTAAAGCTAAGACCATGCTCTACAACATTCGTGTTGGGGGTAAGATGAGATGACAACCACATCTTGAGCTAAATTGCCTTGAAGATAGGGGTCAAACTAGGGGAATTTACACTGTCAAGCCTTAGAAACCCTAGCTTGAAACTTCTCAAACTCTTCAATCATGATGGGTTGACCTTGGAATCATCCTTATAATATCTAAATGTATCAATCCATGATCACATGGCTCTTAAATTAGGTCTCAACCTTCTCCAAATCATCAGTTGACCTAGGGTTGACCCAGTCAAACCCTAACTGCACCACTCATGGTTGAGGCTTCTCAATCTTGCATAATGACCTATCTAGGCTTCAAAGTGATCTTCAACACTTCTCATGATATCTCTCAAGACCTCAAGTCCATCTTCATGACTTCAGAATCATCTGATGGCTTCCCACAACTCTCAAGTTAGGAGACACCCTCCTGGTTTCAACCACTCTTTCGGAGGATCTTTTAACTTCTCTGGCAAAGATATCAACCCTTGAACATCTTCAACACTTCAAAGTCTTGTGTAGCTCTTGATTGGTAATCATACCTCTTGATCTCCTGCACACATGTCAATGAAATGCAAATGATAATGCTAATGTGCATGAAATGAAACATAAGCTAGGTAAAGAAATGTTGGGCAAATTTTGGGGTGCAACAACTGCCCCTATTCAAACGACTTGGACCTGACTGGGTGAGAAGCGAACGACTCTCAGACAATCAAGGTAAAAGACGGTTGAATACCAACAAACCCGGAAATTTGCCAACTGCACAAGTACACGGTACTCTGATGGGAACAAATCTTCGAAAACTGCAATATTAGCTGCACAACAACTAGCTAGGGAATTGGTCACACGGTAACCGGTGATACACGGTCGGTCATGCCGTCAGGCATCAGGATTCCTCTGGACTCATCAGGTCAACAATCAAGTTAATCATGCCATCGGGCATTCAAAGAAATTTTCGGGCATCAGCCGGACTTCATCAGTAAGTCGGGAATAGAATTCTCAGTCAATCATGAACCAATTGGGGATATCCAAACTTCTGCCGTCAGGCACTCCGCATCAGCTGAGAGAACCGCTTCGCTAATACGGTTGGACTTCAATCATCAAGTCTTCAAGGGAAGTTTCAACTTCGCTGTTCGGGAATCTGCTGGGGATGACGCATCTCCGCTGGGGATTCTGGAGAACTATCACGTAACTCTACTTCAGGGCTTCAGAAATCATTCCGGGTGAATCAACTCTGCTGAGGACTTCAAGAATCATCTTGACCAAGTAACTCCGCCAGAGACTTCAAGAATCATCCTGAACCAATAACTCTGCTGGAGATTTCAGGAATCATCCTGAGCAAGCACCCTGCCGGGGACTCTAAGCATCAACTTTAGCGACGTTCTCTGGCGACTTCGCTAGGGATTTTAAGAATAATCTTAAGCAATCAGCTTCGCTGGAGAAGTTCAAGAATCATCTTGGGCAAACGACTTTGCTGGGGGAATTCAAGAATCATTTGGAACCACACAACTCTTCTGAGATTTCAGGAATCATCCTGAGCCGACACCCTGTCTGGGAACACCTGCAAAACAAGAACGGTAACGACCTAGCTCATGTTTCATATGCATATGATCGTCAATGGCATAGTGTTCCACACGGTGGAAATGCTATGCATTTAGGGTAAATGCTATGCAATCATGCAAAATTCTATGACCCCATCAGCAAAATAAATGCTGAAAGGAGAATCCTCCTATCAAGGAGAAAGAACCACTCTGGTGAAAGAAGGCATCATCTTGCCGAGGAGAAACAGTCACACCAATCTCAATTGGACTCCACTTGGGGAAATGAATTTCAGTCGACTGCTGCAGGGACATAAAGCTCTCCGAGAACTTGGACTTGCTCAACCGGGTATACGAACCACAACTGCTGAGGAAAACGATGTCAATCGCCAAAGTAAACTGCGCGGCCTTCGTGGCACAACTTTCTTGGAGATAACGACTCCGGTGGGGAAATACAGCATCAGCTATTCGACACTCTACTTGAGAAAACCAATCATGGCCCGAACGCTCTCCAAGGACTCGGCTCTCTTGGGGGATTGCAAGCTCGGATGGGGAAGAAGGAATCATCCTGCTTACAGGGGAGAGTACAACTCTGTGGGGAATTTCAATTCTGCTGGAGACTTCAATCTGGAACGTCCGCCTGCTGCATACTTCAGCGCATGACTCAGCTGGGGAGATGACGTTCCTTCGGGATACATCTGATCGGGGGGAGAATCTTCTCTGTTTGGGGAAACATATCAACACCTTCGGTCTCATGTTCAGACTCCGCAGGGAGGTGCTGCTGAACCTTGCTGGAGGAGGAGGAACCATCCTGCTTGGGGACGCACACGGCGCACTGCCTGGAATGTGCTACCTGTAACAACACAAACAAACAGACAAGATACCCTTTGTCGCTACTGCGAAAATCGGCGCCGGCTGAACAGAAGAGTCGCCACCGTGCGTTATTTATCCCACGGGAGGGAAAGGAAACACTCAGAGTAAACCTCGCACAACATGGGAAAGGTATGGTCATCGCAACCAAAACCTGGATTCGGGAGTCGGTTACGCAAGGGGAAGGTATTAGCACCCCTCACGTCCGTCGTACTCGACGGGATCCACGCTTGTTTTCGGGTATGGATTGTTATTCTATCTACTCTAAAGGTCAGGGGTTAAAAGAAAATAAAATGACTCGGCAAAGTATCGCACTTTATGCCTACGTATTCCCGTCTGGAACGAGAAATCAGAGTCAACGTAGTTCGCCTACCTACGGGAAAGGAGGGGAAGGTTGCTCGCTAGGATATCACATCCTATGCCTACGTACTTTCACACAGCATGAAAGATCAGAGCAAACGTAGTTCAGGCCACGTACGACACATGCTTGTCTTGGTTGATTTTATTCCTTCTGAAAAAGGTTTTCTGATTAACAGTCCAAGCGGACAAAAATGACGTCTTGATGAGTTCACATTCTTTTACGAAAGAAGTGTCTTTTATTGTGTTTGAAATCTTTATTGTGTTTTTCTGTTTGTTTTGAGAAAGAAAGAGACAGAACTCTAACCTACGGTTGCGAAGGGAAACAAACTAACCTAATGTTATCATGCATGGGTTAAGACCTAGTGTCTATCATGCTCCTCTCTTGCGCAGAGAGAAACAGAGATCCTAAGGGATAGGCAGAAACAGAAACAATATCAGATATATACAGTAAAACAGTAAAATGCATGGATGCAACATTACAAGCGAGGCAAGGGAGTCCCACTCAACCTCGAACCTAGAAAACAATAGGCAAAAGTGAACAGACTTCACTTTCAACCCAACAAGGGTAAACAGCAAACAATACAGTCAGGAAAACCAATCAATACATCAGAAATGAAATACAACAGCAAAAGCAACAGCATCAATAGCTCTGAATCAGCCTCTGGCTTCAAGTAATCTCCAATCAGTTACAGGCTTCAACAAGCATTAATCTCCATCTTCATGACCTTCAGGCAAGGGCTTTGGTCATCAGTCTTCTATCTGCAATGGCTTTTCTTCAAGCTCAAACCTCCAGGAATGAGGAATCAGTCACAAGAGGGAATTGGGTGTTAAGCAATCAGTTGACTACCAGAGGTGGTGAACAGACTGCTTCTAACACAAAAGACATTTTCTCTCAAGAGTTCTATCTCTTAGACACTATCACCAAGCCTTCCAAAGGAAGGGGGTGAGTGTCTTAGAGAGACTCTGAATCACAGAGAAGAATGGATGCAGACAAGGCAATCCATGTTTGAGGAATAAATTTTCTAACCTAGAGCTCTGCCTAGCTCCTAAACCCTAGTCTCCTCAGCATCTGCTAACAAGAATCTCCTCTTCAACTCTAGAAATTGATCTTCAATCTCTGGATCTTCAATGGCATTCATCTCCTCAAGTCTTCAGCTCTCCCAAGTCCCCAGACAAACCCAACACCCAAACAAACAAGCAATAATCCCCAGAGGGTACACCACACCAGTCAATCAGATATATATAGAAGATTAATAGCAGTAGGGGAATCCTGACTTTTTCTAAGGGATCTAGTAACTACCATTAACCCCTATAGTCCCATAACTAAACTAGTCAAACCCTAAGTCCTAAGGGAAAAGAATCAAATATCCTAAGTCATCACCTAAAACCCTAGTTTTATTCATGTTGTTCACACTTGCACTAAGCACCTAAATTTAATTTCTAAAAATGGGAACTAAATTGTATCTACAAGTTTAATGTCTAACCTAAACAACCTAAAAAGAATGGGTAAAAAATATTGAAGCAATTAATTGAACAAAAAATAACAAAATCATGTATGAAATGAAACCATTTAAAATGTTATTTATTTAGAAAATATGAGAAAAATATCAAATAAAAAAATAAAATGCAATTTTTATTTTTTATAATTTTCTAGACATCCTAAAGAAAAATATGCAAAAAGAATGAATTAAAAATAATGATTTTTCTATTTATTATGAATTTTTAAAAAATGAATGAAAAATGAAAAGAAAATAAAATAGAAAATATAAAGAAATAGCCAGAGGGGTGAGAATAGCAAACAATTCATGTTCAGCGCGTTGGGCCAACTAACTTGGGGGGTGCGAATAGCTGTCTGAGCCCAATCCCCCCAATTAGTGAAACGGTGCGTTTCAATTTTTGAAACTTCCCACCAAAACTCAGGTTAAATGTGGGCCGTTCGATTCGTGGTCAAGTCAATCCTCCCCACCAGATCCAAGGGCGTACGAGTTGTCTTCTTCCTCCATCCGTCTAGGGTTTCAGCCATGAACTCCATGCACGAAAATTCCATCCACTCTTTCTCCATGCACTCTTGATGAAAATGAACAATTCTAAACCCTAAAATAATCTATAAAACCCAAGGAATCCATGTCTAGTCCTAGTTTTCTCTAATTCTCTTTTTAGACTCCAAACAGAGGGCACGAAACTCAGGATATACCATGCTTGCCTGATGTCAACTTTGCCAGAACTCAAACCTGATGATTCACAGATACTCTACATACTTTCCTCATTATTCTATGCCTCATTACATTGATTATAATCCAGTACACAGCTTATTCTTGAAGCTAACAGAAATGGCAACCTGTCATGGATCTCCACGAAACTATCCCTAAACTTCAAGAATCATTCCCCTAGGGTCTCTAAACACTCCTATCCTAACCACATGATCTATAACAGCCTGAGTAGTGAGATTCGAAGAAGTTTACATACCTTGCACTTGGTGATGGCAATGGTGGTTAGACTCCAATTCAACCTTTGATACTTGCTGAAAATGATCTCCAATGAATGTGTATGCTTCTGTTTGCAGTGATTTTTGCTTAATCCTTGTGAATTACTCTATTCCATTCTTCATGCAAGTTGGAGTTTCAACTTGAATCTCTTTACACAGCCACGAATTTTCTCCAATTTCTTGTGCCAATTACTCCATGATGATAATGGATGATGATGGTAACAGAAATCAGAATGATGGAGGAAGTTTTAATGGATTTTTGATGAAAATGCAACTTGGAGTGAAGAAGATAATTGGTACAATTCTTGATCAATTCAACCACTTCTTGATGTGAATCCTAGTGTTTGAATGATGATGATGAAGATTCAATCCAAAGATGTGAGAATTTTGAGAGATTTGTGAGAGTTTGAGTAGCTTATGCAAGAATGGAAAAATGAGTGAAAATGGAGGTTTTGAACAAAATGGGAGCACCAACCCTTGCATGAACCAGCTTGCATGAATATATAGGTTTCATTAGAACCTCCTAGAAGCTTGGAGAAGTTTCCCTTGCACTTTTCCCTTTCAATTTGGTTTATGTAACTTTCAATTCAAGCAACCATGAATAACTCTCAAATTATGAACTAAACTCAAAATTACACTTTAGCCAATGTCTTTAAAATGCCTTTTCCATTCAAAATGACCTATAATTTTGCATCATTTGGCCAAGATATGAAAAATCTCATTTTTTAAGCCATTTTTCTTCATTAAATTCACCAATTTTGAAACCTTGTGCTATGGACATTTACAATATCTCATGGTCACTTTTCTAGACTCAAAATGTCATTTGGAGCAAGTTTGATGTTTTAAGTTTTTCCATTTGAGGCCTCCTTGTGTGAGTTTTGGACATAGGTTAAAATGACCTGTAATTCACAAATGACCAAAATACCCTTTGCTTGCCAAGACCATAAGTTGAGTTCCACACATCATATGAAGGCATACCATACCATTCTAGAAAGATAAGACAATGGGGAACAATTCTTATGTTGACCAGAAATTCATTTGAAATCTCCTTGAGGGGTAAACGTTGCTTGGAAGTCAAGTCACTTTCACAGACAAAATTTCAGATACCTCAGATGACCTGTAACTTGCAAGGACCATAACTTGAGCTCTATAAATCTCCTTGATGTCTTCCACCACTCAAATTAAAGGTCTTGAGATCCTCTACAAGTTTCATGTTGGCCAAGGATCCATTTGAAGCTTGCATTTTGACTTATCTTGCTTGGAAATTTGACTTAAACTAGGGGATTTTACATAGAAACCCTAATTTAGAAACTCCTCTTCTCCTTGATTTCTCTTGATTTCTTCTTAGCATGACAACATATCCTTATTCTTCATGTCAAATGATGAACCCCACACCTCTCCAATAGCCCTGAATGCCCTTAAATCAATCAATTGACCTATGGTTGACCTAGGGTTGACCCAGATGAAACCCTAGTTGACTGTCTTCAACTGCAATTCTTGTGATCCCATCAACAACTTGTTTTCTTCTCCAAATGACTTTCTAAGTCCTCCAAGATGTCTAGATACTCCCCATGCTCTCAATTCACAACTCATAATTCCCTTGTTGATCCTCAGACACCCTCAGTTAGGAGATATACTCAGTGCTTGATCCACTGAACTCCCTGCTTTCAAATTCTTTCTTGATGACTTGAATGAGATTGAATTAGGATAATAACCTCTGGATAGGCCTCTAGAGATGAGAATAATGCTTGATCCCCTGTTGAATGACTTGCTATGCTTATGCTATGCAGATGGTTAGGCTATGTACATGACTCTATATGAAAATGCTAATGATATTGAAACATAAACCAAGTGAATAAGGTTGAGCAAATTTTAGGGTGCAACAACTGCCCCTATTCAAGCGACTTGGACCCGATTGGGTGAAGAGCGAACGGCCTTCAAACATTCGAGGTACGAGACGGTTGAATACTAAGAAACCCGGAAATTTGCCAACCGCAGAAATAAACTGCACCCCTGTTTGGGTAACGACATCCACTGCCTGGATCTGACTGTTTGCAGCCGCTCACTGATCTCGTAACGACCACGCTGGGGATAACAGATTGCTTGCTTGTCCACATTAGGACTCTGTCTGTCATCAATACGAAGAGATCTCAACTAGAACCTGTCCGCGTTAGGACTCCACTTGCTGTTAACCCAGAAAAATCTCGGCAACTCCGCTGGGGGATATTCCAATAAATCGTCCACGTTAGGAATAGACTCTTCCACGTTAGGAATAACACCATCCACGTAAGGAATCATCTCTTCTGCATCTGTCCACGTCAGGATGCAACCTTCTTTTTCCACGTAAGGAGAACCGTATCAATCTGTCCATGTAAGGACTCCAGTACAACTCGATATGTCTGCGTCAGGACTCCAATCTTTCCGCGTAAGGAATACAATTTTGGTTCTGAACCTGTCCACGTTAGGACTCACCTTTCCACGTAAGGAGTACATCATTCTTCCACGTCAGGAATCAACTTTTCTTGAATCCGTCCGCGTAAGGACCCCAATCTCTCCACGTAAGGAAACCAACTCTTTCCGATTTGTCCGCGTCATGACTACATTTTTCCACGTAAGGAAAGCCATCTTAATCTGTCCACGTAAGGACTCCGCTCTTTCCCTGTAAGGAATCCTTCTCCTATGTGTCCGCGTAAGGACTCAATCTTTTCCACGTAAGGAACACAATCTCCTTTCCCCGTAAGGAACCATTTTTCTGATTTGTCCACGTAAGGACTCCCATCTTTCCACGTAAGGACCTGAAGTTTCTCTTTCTCTTCCACGTAAGGAACACGCCTTCTTTCCACGTTAGGCATACTTCTTCTTCTGAATCCGTCCACGTCAGGACTAAATTTTCCACGTAAGGAATCTATCTTCTTCTTCCACGTTAGGAATAACTTCTTTGATCTGTCCGCGTCACGACTAAACTCTTCCACGTCAGGAATAAATCTCTTTTCCACGTAAGGAATCCCCATTTTTCCACGTAAGGAATAAGACTTCGTCTTTGTCAGGACCCATGTTTCGTCTTGATTTGTCCACATTAGGACTCAGGCATCTTCAACCCGCTGGGGAAATAAAACTTGTCCACGTCAGGACTCACATCTCCTCTGTTGAGAAAGCAAAACTTGTCCGCGTCAGAACTCACACCTTCGTCTGATCTGCCCACGTCAGGACCCACGCTTCGCCAACGCGAAGAAAGATAACTGCTGAGAGTAAATGGTCCACGTCAGGACACCAACACAAAGAGTAATCAGTTTTGTCAACGTCATGACTCCACATTCCACCAATTCCGAGAACCCGAGTCTGTCCACTCTAGGACTACCACCTCTCATCAACCCTGGGGAATAAATCTGTCCACGTTAGGACGCCCACTTCTGAAGAAATCCCGCCAATATAGGAATAAATTGTCCACGTCAGGACTTAGTTCTTCATTGATCCCAACCCACAAACTTCTTTAGCACTGACGTGACAGCGACTTTGAGGCGGACTCTACTGGGGATACCTGGAAACCAAACTATCGGACGCCTGTTCTGATAACTGGCAGTGGCCTCTGAAATTCTGATTCAAGGAACCCCTGATGACAACTAACTCTGCCTGGGAATAAAGAGGAACTTATCCTGATAACTCTGTAGGGAATACGGCCGAAACTGACATTATCATTGGATGTCTCATGCCGAGATCTTGAATGTTTAGTAGTTCATTTGAGCAAGAGTTCTCTTCACCTGAACTGCTAGAGTACAGAAACTGCTTCAGCAAAATAAATGCTGAAGATAATTCCGACTCCGCCGGGGATAGCCAGATGCTACAGAATTATTCCAGCAAAATAAATGCTGGAAGGGTGAAGTCGACTCAGCTGGGAAATTAGGAACTTAAACCAAACACCTTGTTGAAGTAACCCCCTGCTGGGGAGTATAACTCTGCTGGGGAATAGCAGATGTGCACAGTATGATCGGACTTTCTGCTGGAGAGTGAACTGATATTACACAGTATCCCTGACAAAATAAATGACAGGACCCACCACCAACTCTGCTAGGGAGAGTCTTGATCTTCGAGTTCCACTGGGAGGAAAGAACACTTGCTGAAAAGAGAGAACTCCGCTGGCGATGGGGTGATTGACTCCACTTAAGAGAGTAAATGACCTTGCGGGGAAAGGGGAACCGCCTGAATACAGCTCACCAATTTGGAAATCTTCTGAGGCTGAACCACTTTGCTTGAGATAAGGAATCCTTCTGGGGGACACCACACTGCCTGCATACAGCCTACAATCTTTGAATCGTCAATTCTGTTGAGGATGAACGACTTCGCTGGATAATCCTTTTGCACAAGCTACGACTAGCTGGAGAGTTTGATCCTTCTTCAGGAAGAACCTGCATGACCTGCGTGAGGGCTGAGTCTTTCGTTATTGCAATCTTTTGGTCATCTTCCTCGTACGGTTATGAAACCTGCAACAACACAAGCAAGACAAGACAAGCCTATGCAACCAAATCAATTCAGGTTAGTGACGTTATTTTCAGTTAATCCAAAGCTTTAGCAACTGTTGGTAAGGGCCAGTGTCGTTATACACATGCTAGTTTCATCAAACTTAGGCGTTAATCGTGCACAAAACAGTAACGAACAGTGTCAAGTACTGAATAACGCATTTTATTGATTGGGCCCCTGAATGGGCGGAATTTTTATACACGGGATGTAACTCCTGAAAAGAGGAAGCTACACAAAGCAAATATACAAGTATGCAAGTATGCCCAAGAAGCATAAATATTGACAACTTAAATTTGTACACATATCGGCAACGGGATGCAGATGAACACCACGAACTGATCCTCCCATGACTCGCCCGACTCTAATGCTTTCCCGGTATCCCCACTTCTGAAGAGATTGTATCAGATAACTGACTCCTCAAGTGCATTCTCCCGCATTGATGCTCATTGCAATTATCAAATTCGGACCGCAGTCATTTGCTTTTCAAATCCCTAACTTTTGCGTGAACCGCCCTTTACGGGTTTTCAGTTCACCGGGATACCCCTTTTTGCCGAAGTCGCCCAGTGTAGGTTTTCAACTTCGCGGGTGCACATTTTTTCAATTTTATCCCTAATTTTTGCCCGAACCTTTCATTCTGTTTTTGGTTCGCCGGGATGCCCCATTTTTGCCTGGACTCTCTTTTTTCTGTCCAGCGGGTCTATTTTAAGCAAAGTATTTTTTAACTGCGTCCGAATTCACAGGCGACGTGAAGTCTTCACCGTCCATAGTGGACAACAACAACGCTCCTCCTGAAAATACTTTCCTGACAACGTATGGCCCTTCGTAGTTGGGGGTCCACTTGCCCCTGTGATCTGCTTGCGGCGGGAGAATCCTTTTCAGCACAAGGTCGCCCGTCTGAAAGCTTCGCGGATGTATCTTCTTGTCGTACGCTTTCTTCATTCGGCTCTGGTACAAACGACCGTATGCTAGAGAAGCTAGCCTCTTCTCATCCATCAAACTCAGTTGATTCAACCTGTCTTTCACCCATTCTGCCTCGTCCAGCTGAACGTCTCGCAATACCCTCAGAGACGGGATCTTGACTTCTAATGGTAGCACCGCTTCCATTCCGTATACCAACGAGAACGGAGTTGCCCCGGTTGATGTGCGTACCGTCGTACGATAACCGTGCAGAGCAAAAGGTAGCATCTCATGCCAATCCTTATAGGTCACGACCATTTTCTGAACAATCTTCTTGATATTCTTATTGGCCGCCTCAACAGCGCCATTCATTTTGGGTCGGTAAGGGGAGGAGTTGTGATGTTCGATCTTGAAATTCTGACAGAGTTCCTTCATCATTTTGTTGTTCAGGTTTGAACCATTATCCGTGATTATCCGCTCGGGAATCCCATATCGGCAAATGATATCTCTTTTGATGAATCTGGCCACCACTTGCTTCGTTACATTTGCATAAGACGCCGCTTCTACCCACTTGGTGAAATAATCGATGGCTACCAAAACGAACCGATGCCCGTTAGAAGCTGTCGGCTCGATCTTTCCAATCATATCGATTCCCCACATTGAAAATGGCCAAGGCGATGACATCACATTCAGAGGACTTGGAGGCACATGGATCTTATCAGCATAGATTTGGCACTTGTGACACTTCCTCGCAAACTTGAAACAATCAGTTTCCATGGTCAGCCAAAAATAACCTGCCCGCAGCAGCTTTCTCGTCATAGCATGTCCGCCCGCATGCGTACCAAAGGTACCTTCGTGTATTTCCTCCATGAGCAACTTTGCCTCTTTTTCTTCTACACAACGCAACAGCACCAAATCGTGGTAACTTCTGTATAAGACGCCATCCGGGTTCAAATAGAAATTGCCCGCTAATCTCCTGAGAGTCTTCTGATCTTGACTGGATGCCCCAGCCGGATACTCTTTATTCTTCAGGAAATTAAGGATATCGAAATACCATGGTTTGTCGTCAGATGCTTCATCAATAGCAAATACATAAGCTGGCCAGTCAAGCTGAGAGATAATGATTCGGGGAGCCTCATTCCAGAAGTTGACTTTGTACATGGAAGACAAAGTGGCCAGGGCGTCAGCCATTTGATTCTCGGCCCGCGGTGCATGATGCAACTCTACCTTGTCAAAGAAAGGCAACAATCTCCTTGCATAATTCATGTAATGTATCAAATTGGGCTGACGTGTCTCCCATTCCCCTTTTATTTGATTCACCACCAGAGCTGAGTCTCCATATACGTCCAGATTCTTGATTCGCAAATCAATGGCTTCTTCAAGCCCCATTATACAAGCTTCGTATTCGGCCTCATTATTGGTAACAGCAAAGGTCAGTCGGGCAGTAAACGGGATGTGCGACCCGTGTGGCGTAGTGATGATTTCCCCTATTCCGCTACCGTAAGCATTCACAGCTCCGTCAAATATCATCTTCCATTTAGAACCCAACTCTGGTCCCTCGTCTGGCAACGGCTCTTCACAATCTTTCATCTTTAGGTACATGATATCCTCGTCAGGAAAATCAAATCTCATCGATTGGTACTCTTCAATAGGCTGCTCCGCCAGATACTCAGACAACACACTCCCCTTTATAGCCTTCTGCGAGACGTATTGAATATCATATTCAGTCAAGACCATCTGCCAACGGGCGATTCTGCCTGACAACGCCTGCTTTTCAAATACATATTTGATAGGATCCATCTTCGAGATGAGCATGGTTGTATGATTCAGCATGTACTGCCTCAAACGCTTGGCGGCCCAGGCTAGCGCGCAACAAGTTTTCTCCAGCATTGAATACCGAGATTCACAATCTGTAAATTTCTTACTCAGGTAATAGATCGCATGCTCTTTTCTCCCTGTCTCGTCGTGTTGACCGAGAACACAACCCATGCTTCCCTCAAGAACCGTCAAATACATTATCAAGGGTCTACCTGCCACTGGGGGTATCAGAATGGGAGGCTCCTGCAAATACTGCTTTATTTTATCGAACGCCTTTTGACAATTTTCATTCCACGTTACAGCTTGATCTTTCTTCAACAGCTTGAATAATGGTTCGCACGTAGCAGTTAGGTGAGATATGAACCGAGCGATGTAGTTCAACCTCCCTAAAAACCCGCGCACCTCTTTTTCTGTTTTAGGCGTCGGCATTTCTTGAATCGCTTTTATTTTAGCAGGATCGACCTCTATTCCTCTTTTGCTTACGATAAACCCCAGGAGCTTACCCGATCTCACCCCGAAGGTGCATTTATTAGGGTTCAGCCTCAGCCTGAACTTCCTAAGCCTTTTAAACAACTTCAGCAGATTCACCAGATGCTCTTCTTCCGTCTGGGATTTGGCAATCATATCGTCAACATAAACTTCGATCTCTTTATGCATCATGTCATGGAAAAGAGTCGTCATCGCACGCTGATATGTTGCCCCAGCATTTTTCAAACCAAAGGGCATCACTTTGTAGCAAAATGTTCCCCAAGGCGTTATGAAAGTAGTCTTCTCCATATCCTCTGGCGCCATTTTAATTTGGTTGTAGCCCGAAAAGCCATCCATGAAGGAGAATACGGAGTATTGAGCAGTATTATCAACTAACACGTCAATGTGAGGAAGTGGAAAATCGTCTTTTGGGCTTGCTTTATTCAAATCTCGATAATCTACGCACATCCGAACCTTGCCATCTTTCTTTGGCACTGGTACGATGTTGGCAACCCATGAAGGATACTTCGTCACAGCCAGGAAACCAGCGTCCCACTGTTTTTGAACTTCCTCCTTGATCTTCATTGCCATATCTGGTCGAGTTCTGCGAAGCTTTTGTTTGACTGGCGGGCAATCTTCTTTCAGTGGCAGGCGATGCACAACCATGTCTGTATCGAGCCCTGGCATATCTTCATACGACCAAGCGAATACATCACTATACTCTCGGAGCATTTCAACCAGTCTTCGCTTGATATCACTCTGCAGTGCGGCTCCGATACGAATATTCTTCTCAACCCCTTCCGACCCCAAGTTGATAATTTCGATGACCTCGTCGTGAGGCAGAATGGCTCTTTCCTCTTGCCTCACCAACCAAGACAGTTCTTCAGGAACATCACTATCTTCGACAACCTCTTCTTCAGCCTGAAACACCGGGTGCTCAAAGTCGGGACGAGTCATAGGTGGTTCAAGGATGTCATCTGAAAATGTTATCCTGCAAAAGAAACGGTTAAGCGCTTCAAAACGCGTATAAAGCGAACAACCACGTTGCCATTTTATTGAAAAATATAAAACAAGAAAGACAGGGATTACAGTATTTGCACATGAAAAAACGCCATTTATTTAATGATTGACACGCAATGTTCATAACAACACAGCCCTAAGCAAATCCTGATGCCCCGGGCAAGACATCAGATTATTCAACAATTAATAAAGCAAAGCATTACTGTTTAAAAGTCACAGGAACAAGCTCCTGAATAGACCAGTTGCACAGTCCTTGTCCTGGCGCGCTTGGTTGAATCCAGGCATCCATATCACAGTCGCTGTCTCCTTCGTCAGACTCTGAAGCAGCATTGACGGTCTCATGACATACTCCGCTGGCAAGGATGGTGACTGGCCCTCTGAAACGGGGTGCTCCCACGGAAGGAGTTGATGACGACGGTTGGTATCCCAGCCCGAACCGGTCCATCTTCACACGAATGTCCAGCACTTTACCCCAGCCCTTTGCTTTTCCTGCTTCTACTAGAGCTTGCGCTTCTTTATACGATGAAACGGCTATTTCTGACGCTTTGCTCGGCCCGGGACCTTTGTCCTTGATACGCAAACCTTCAAATGCCTGGCAGGGTGTTTCGTGGATCTCTCCGTCGACTTCCACATATTTAAATGACGATAGATGGCTGACCAGGATGTCTTCTTCTCCGCATACAGTGACTACGCTGTCTCCGACCATATATTTTAACTTCTGATGTAAGGTGGACGTGACTGCCCCTGCCCCGTGAATCCAAGGTCTTCCAAGCAAGCAGCTGTACGCAGGCTGTATATCCATGATATAAAACTCAGTTGCAAACACCTCCGGCCCCACCTATAGAGGCAATGTGATCGATCCAAAGACTGTTCTCCGCGTGCCGTCAAACGCTCTGACTACCAAGTCGCTGGGCGTGCACAAGATTCCTCTAACATCCAGCTTCATCATCGCCTTTTTGGGTAGCACATTCAAAGACGATCCGGTGTCGACCAATACGTGCGACATTACTGATCCTCTACACTCAACAGATACGTGCAGCGCCATATTATGATCTCTCCCTTTCGGAGTCAAGTCAAAATCAGTAAATCCCAGGCTGTGGCCTGCATTCACATGTGCCAACACTCCTTCCAGCTGATTCACGGAGACGTATTGGGGTACAAAAGAAGTATCCAGGACTTTCAGCAAAGCATTTCTGTGAGCTTCCGAACACAACAGCAATGACAGGATAGATATTTTGGACGGCGTCTGCTGCAGATGCTCCACAATCTTATAATCACTTTTTCGAATCAAGCGCATGAACTCTTCTACGTCTTTCGATGCCTATTCTTTGTCACTTGCTTGCACTGGGCCATTCTCAACCGTTTTCCCTTTTCCTTTAGCGAGTCTTTCGGCCTCCACTTCAGGGGATATAAAGATCCTACCACTCCTTGTCATACCTCCTGAGCCAACAACATTATCCACAGTCTCGGCTGGCTGTTTATTAACATCAATCTTTATCCCGTCACAATACACCTCCAACCCATATGACCATGGGACTGCTTTCGTGTTCTCGTACGGGATCGGCCCGGCCTTAGTTATGGTGATCGGTGGTCGCTGAGCTGGCGCTGCAATAGTGATTGTCTTCCGAGGAATCGTTACAGTGGCCACATCATTCCGACTATCTGTTACCGCCCTTGCAGGCTCTTCAGTTGCTGCCTGGTCAAACTGCAATATGCCTTCATTAATTAAAGCCTGAATGCCTTTCTTCAAATCATCACACCCCCCAGCTAGGGTCCAACAGTCTAAGCAATACTCGTCACATCCCGGGTAAACACCCCCTTGTAACAGTCGGCTCTTTATCTCGCTCAGCGGCGTCTTTAAATCATCGACATTCATAATCAGATTTAACCCTTCCTCAGTCAGAATTGCGTTAGCCCCGTGATTAGGCATGGGTTTCTGCACTATATTCGGACCTGCTGTTCCGAAATTGATAGTCTTATTGTCCAAAAGATCCTGCACAACATGCTTAAAAGCGTGGCAACCCTCTATATCGTGGCCCGGGGCTCCAGAATGAAACTCACAGTGCCTTCTTGCATCGTAACCAAACGGGGGAGCTCCCGTTATCGGTGCCAGAGTTCTTTTCTCTACCAAGTTCAATCCCAACAATGTCTGCAACAAATCTGCATAGGTTGAGGGAGGCTTCTCAAACACTCTTCTCGGTTTGCCACCCTGGAATCTTCGTTGAGCCTGCTGTGCCCCCTGCTGAGGCTGCTGCTGCTGCATTGGCTGCTGCTAAGACGGTTGTTGTTGCTGAAGTGGTTGTTGCTGGTACGGGATAGTAACACTCGCCACCTACTGCGGCTGACGATATTGACCTCGTCCCCTGCCTCGGCCTCGGCCTCGGCCTCGGCCTCCAAATACTGCGCTTGCCTCGCCCTGACGACGCCCACCAAAAGCCTTCCTATTACTGCCAGATGCAGTCGATTCCTCAACCTGGAATTTTCCTTGCTTAATGTTACGTTCAATCTTTTCTCCCATCAGAATTAGGTCTGAAAAACTAGCCAGAGACGTGTGAAACAGCATGTCATGAAACAAGCCTGTGAATGTGCCGACAAACATGTCATTCATTTCCTTATCTTCTACAGGAGGACGGACCCGGGCAGCCATATCGCGCCACCTTTGCGCGTACTCTTTAAAGCTCTCCCCCTTCTTCTGCGACAGTCCCGCCAACTGGACCCGATTGGGTGCCAAGTCGCTGTTATACTTGTAGTGAGCTACAAATGCCTCTGCTAATTGCTTCCATGTCTTGATATCAGTTGGCTCCAACCCCATGTACCACTCTAGGGAAGGACCCGACAGACTATCTTGAAAGAAATGCATTAGCATTCTTTCATCAGTTGAGTATGCAGACATCTTTCTGTAATAAGCTCGTACATGCACTTTCGGACATGTGTCCCCTTTATACTTATCGAACGCAGGAGCTTTGAATTTGATTGGCACCCTCAAGCCAGGTACCAGCCCCATTGTTTCCATGTCCAAACCCACAGCACTTTGGTTCAGGACTCCCCTCATCTGCTCTTCCAGCATTCTGATCTTCTGGGAGTCATCCATCGGCCCTTCGAAACCTCCTCCAGAGAAGGCGTCCTCCTGCTGATCTTCTTGCCACATACCATTTCCAGCCCCATACCCATCATATCCATTATTACGTCCAGCTCTGATCTGATTCATCCCCGGGCCTCGGCCTCTGTTGCCGTACCCTTGAACACCTCCAGCAGGGCCAAAAGCCATAAACCCTGCGCCGTTTCCATTCCCGAAACCTCCGTAGCCCTGATTGGTCGCACCATAACCATCTTGCCCAAAGCCTTGAGCATTGAAACCATATTTCCCAGCATTATCGAATCCCTGATCGTTGAACCCGAATCCAGTATTGACAAAGCCGTTGCCTCCCATATTATCTCCCAAATTGACATCACCCAGCCCAACGTTATGGACAGCAGTCTCATTCCCAACTCCGACGTTACCATTCACAGCAGCGGTAGCGTTGTTGACATTAGCAGCAGGTATATTGACTACCGGTGGAGCCACTGACGTGGGAGTGTCGTCTCCATGAACAGTATCGACCCGTACGGACTGATGATCTTCATTACCGTGACCAGCATTTCGAGCCAACAGAGGCTGGACCATGGCCTGCAAATTCTCCTGACCCTTTGCAATAGCTTCCATGGTCTGCATAAAGAGAGCGAGCTTCTCGCGCACATCCTGCATCTCGTTCTGCATTTGATCCATGATTCTTCGACAGTTGGTGCGGGTAGAATAGCGGTGCGGGTGCTGATCTGCAATCCTGAAAAGTACCTGGTACAGAGCAGGAAATAAGACACCATCCAAAGGTTACCTGTAATGCAACATGAATATGAATGCAATGCAATGTGTGCCTGTGCCTTGGGGAATATTCATTCCCCGATTCTAGTGTGAAGGTGCCAGTGCAGTGACAGTGTTGACAATAGGAATATTGGAGCTGAATCACAGAAAGCCTCATATATTGCAGGGAAAATCAATAAGCCCAGAGTACAATATCACTGAGAGTACAATAAGAAGGCATGACCTCAACCAACAATCCTGGTGATGGTCAGCACTATGCAAATAAAGCATACAAATTACTACATGAAATGATCAAATCCTCCCAAAAGTCTGGTATTCTTCTATCAACTTCTTGGTCTCTGGGTGACCTGGTCGGGTGAGCAGTCCTTCTACCAACTGATTCCTTTTCTTAAGAACACGACGCACGTCTCCAGCAGTTTCTTCCCATGTCGCTTCTCCGAAGCAATCTTCTAGCTTTCGCTTTTGAGACACAGCTTCATCTCTGCATTTGATTGCCTTGTTTAGTGCATTCTGGACACTATACCGGGTCATCACTTCTTCCTCACACTTCTTGATGCTAGACTTCAACTTCTCTTCGAGGTCGGAGATTTGCTGCTTCAGCTTATCTTCCCTCTTCTTATTGTTGGTGAGTGTAGCATTCCAAGTCTTATTGCAAGAGGAGATTTCTCGGTGTGCTGCGTCGAGCGCCTTCTTTTTGGATTCCAGCATGTCATGGGAGCTTCTGAACTCTTGCCCCAAACGTTCGCGCTTTTTCCTCTCCTCAGTCAGCTCAACCCCTAACTTGTTTAACAGCTCGATCTGTTGTTGGAAAGCATGAACGACCTTGTTTTTCTCGCTGCGTATCTGGGCTAGCTCCTGCTCCAACCCTTCGTTGATCTTCAACAAGGCTTCTTTTTCTCTCACAACCTGCTCGTAGGCTTCCCTAGAAACAGTAGTGGGCTCTGCTACCGGAATAGGAACAAGAATTGGTGCATCTGGAAATGGCATCCCTAACTGACTGGCTCTCTCCTGAATCCAAACTCTATAAGGTGCATAGGCCTGACAGTCATTCTTTCCTAACAACGGCTTCCCTCTTCGGATAATACGCGTCCAGGCATGCTGCAGCTTGGCTAGTAACTCCCCCTCCACGTCACCGGTGAAGTACAGAGATTCCTGTACTTCTTCCTCCTTTGGTGGGTTCTTCAACGCATATCCGAATTGGCGAATGAACAGAGAAGGGTTGTAATTGATACACCCTTTTCTTCCTATCAGCGGAACATTAGGGTAACCAGAACAACTGAAGATAAGCTCGGATCCCAGCAGATCTCTGTCAAACCAATCAACGTCTTCAGAAGTTAACCTCATCATATGCTCTGGCCAGTCGGGTGTAATTGCGCTATCCATGAAAGGTCCCCTCGATGGAAAATGGCTCTTGAACCACATATACAGCAAAGGTACGCAACAGGAGACATTCTTGCCTCTCCTGTTTTCATTCCTGTAGTGCATCGAATGGTAAAAGTCCCCGATCAGCGTTGGTACTGGGTTACCAGCAGCAAATAGATGAAATGCATCCATGTCCACGAAGTTTGGGAAGTTAGGGAACAACACTATCCCATAAATGCAGAGGGTCAAAATAGCGTTAAAGACCACCCAACACCCATTCTTGGCGTACTCTTGAGCCTTACCAACCAAAAACTGAAGAGAAAAACCCGGAACCCCTCGCCACGCAGTCATCAACAACTCAGAAGGATTCATATGCAGGGCCTTGGCTAAATCCTCCAACTTGGGCTCAGCGGCTGAGTGAATAAAAGGAACTGCATTCTGAACTGGCAACTCAGTAAACTCTACATACTCCTCCATGGTAGGCCCCAAGATAAAGTCCGCAAACGTGAAACATCTCAAAGCCGGGTCATAGAATTGCATTAAGGTGTACAGCCCATTCAATTCATCATCAGTGGACCTGCGAACTAAACTCAACAGCCGTCCGTAACTCTGCCTGAAGCTTCTACGGGCATCCTCATCTGCAAGAGAAATCAGACCCAGGAGTGGAGTAATATCGGGGATAGGTAGCTTATACGCAACGGTCATCCTCAAACCAGCCATGATCAATACTTAGAAGTCCAGACACTAGAACCGGGGGAATGCAAATGCACCTGCAGCACAGACACACGTTAGTAGGATGCAATGATGATGAGTATGCAAACAATGCAATGCAAGTGACATGCAACAGGGACCAAATGCCGTAGCTGAATAGCCTGAACCATATCCAGAAGTCTCAGATAGACTCTCTAGAAGTCCTCAAACCCTGGTCTCAGATAGACCTAAAACAAAGCTCCAACAATGGTCTCTGACAGACCCACAATATAACTCTGGCTGGTCTCTGATAGACCTCAAATCATAACTCCAATAGGTCTCTGACAAACCTCAAAACTTTTCAACTGGTCTCTGACAGACCTCATAACACATCTCCAAATGGTCTCTGACAGACCTCATAACTCTCCATAAATACCCAGGATCTCTGATCAAGAAATAGCCGGTATCTGAAGGTCTAGTTACCTGCATAACCCCAAACCCTCTCACAGGTGGGTGTCCTAGTAACTGACAAAGGTATGGCATCCTATGCGGTCGTCGGCGTCACAGACTTTCAGGGTTGATGATACGATTCCCAGAAGGAGTGGCATCATCAAATCCTGAAGAGGCCTCACTTAGCCAACTTCCAAATGATCGGTCCCCAGAGTCGACAATCCAACTAACCAGCAACCCAAGCCACCCAAAGGGCAGGACAGGAGGCCAACCAGAAGAACCTCGTCTGAGTGTAGATTTCGCGGGACACTAGGACATGCAAAGCACGTGCGCGCCCACTAATCTCTACTCTAAGTCTAAGGTGCACTCAAGCCCAGGTCCGGCTTCTCTCTCAATATCAGAACACCCGTCACACCCCAGATACAGCAACAATAGTCAGTATATATAATGCTGAAAATACAAGGTTAGAAATATAAAATAACTCCATACAAAATCCTCGACGGGAAAACAAGCGTTAGGATTGACTCTCTTAAGGGACGTTGGATCCCAAATGCATAAGAACTATCGCAGTCCTTAGCAGCCAGGGGACGTTGGGTCCCCAGCAGAGTCGCCAGCTGTCGCTACTGCGAAAATCGGCGCCGGCTGAACAGAAGAGTCGCCACCGTGCGTTATTTATCCCACGGGAGGGAAAGGAAACGCTCAGAGTAAACCTCGCACAACACGGGAAAGGTATGGTCATCGCAACCAAAACCTGGATTCGGGAGTCGGTTACGCAAGGGGAAGGTATTAGCACCCCTCACGTCCGTCGTACTCGACGGGATCCACGCTTGTTTTCGGGTATGGATTGTTATTCTATCTACTCTAAAGGTCAGGGGTTAAAAGAAAATAAAATGACTCGGCAAAGTATCGCACTTTATGCCTACGTATTCCCGTCTGGAACGAGAAATCAGAGTCAACGTAGTTCGCCTACCTACGGGAAAGGAGGGGAAGGTTGCTCGCTAGGATATCGCATCCTATGCCTACGTACTTTCACACAGCATGAAAGATCAGAGCAAACGTAGTTCAGGCCACGTACGACACATGCTTGTCTTGGTTGATTTTATTCCTTCTGAAAAAGGTTTTCTGATTAACAGTCCAAGCGGACAAAAATGACGTCTTGATGAGTTCACATTCTTTTACGAAAGAAGTGTCTTTTATTGTGTTTGAAATCTTTATTGTGTTTTTCTGTTTGTTTTGAGAAAGAAAGAGACAGAACTCTAACCTACGGTTGCGAAGGGAAACAAACTAACCAAATGTTATCATGCATGGGTTAAGACCTAGTGTCTATCATGCTCCTCTCTTGCGCAGAGAGAAACAGAGATCCTAAGGGATAGGCAGAAACAGAAACAATATCAGATATATACAGTAAAACAGTAAAATGCATGGATGCAACATTACAAGCGAGGCAAGGGAGTCCCACTCAACCTCGAACCTAGAAAACAATAGGCAAAAGTGAACAGACTTCACTTTCAACCCAACAAGGGTAAACAGCAAACAATACAGTCAGGAAAACCAATCAATACATCAGAAATGAAATACAACAGCAAAAGCAACAGCATCAATAGCTCTGAATCAGCCTCTGGCTTCAAGTAATCTCCAATCAGTTACAGGCTTCAACAAGCATTAATCTCCATCTTCATGACCTTCAGGCAAGGGCTTTGGTCATCAGTCTTCTATCTGCAATGGCTTTTCTTCAAGCTCAAACCTCCAGGAATGAGGAATCAGTCACAAGAGGGAATTGGGTGTTAAGCAATCAGTTGACTACCAGAGGTGGTGAACAGACTGCTTCTAACACAAAAGACATTTTCTCTCAAGAGTTCTATCTCTTAGACACTATCACCAAGCCTTCCAAAGGAAGGGGGTGAGTGTCTTAGAGAGACTCTGAATCACAGAGAAGAATGGATGCAGACAAGGCAATCCATGTTTGAGGAATAAATTTTCTAACCTAGAGCTCTGCCTAGCTCCTAAACCCTAGTCTCCTCAGCATCTGCTAACAAGAATCTCCTCTTCAACTCTGGCAATTGATCTTCAATCTCTGGATCTTCAATGGCATTCATCTCCTCAAGTCTTCAGCTCTCCCAAGTCCCCAGACAAACCCAACACCCAAACAAACAAGCAATAATCCCCAGAGGGTACACCACACCAGTCAATCAGATATATACAGAAGATTAATAGCAGTAGGGGAATCCTGACTTTTTCTAAGGGATCTAATAACTACCATTAACCCCTATAGTCCCATAACTAAACTAGTCAAACCCTAAGTCCTAAGGGAAAAGAATCAAATATCCTAAGTCATCACCTAAAACCCTAGTTTTATTCATGTTGTTCACACTTGCACTAAGCACCTAAATTTAATTTCTAAAAATGGGAACTAAATTGTATCTACAAGTTTAATGTCTAACCTAAACAACCTAAAAAGAATGGGCAAAAAATATTGAAGCAATTAATTGAACAAAATATAACAAAATCATGTATGAAATGAAACCATTTAAAATTTTATTTATTTAGAAAATATGAGAAAAATATCAAATAAAAAAATAAAATGCAATTTTTATTTTTTATAATTTTCTAGACATCCTAAAGAAAAATATGCAAAAAGAATGAATTAAAAATAATGATTTTTCTATTTATTATGAATTTTTAAAAAATGAATGAAAAATGAAAAGAAAATAAAATAGAAAATATAAAGAAATAGCCAGAGGGGTGAGAATAGCAAACAATTCATGTTCAGCGCGTTGGGCCAACTAACTTGGGGGGTGCGAATAGCTGTCTGAGCCCAATCCCCCCAATTAGTGAAACGGTGCGTTTCAATTTTTGAAACTTCCCACCAAAACTCAGGTTAAATGTGGGTCGTTCGATTCGTGGTCAAGTCAATCCTCCCCACCAGATCCAAGGGCGTACGAGTTGTCTTCTTCCTCCATCCGTCTAGGGTTTCAGCCATGAACTCCATGCACGAAAATTCCATCCACTCTTTCTCCATGCACTCTTGATGAAAATGAACAATTCTAAACCCTAAAATAATCTATAAAACCCAAGGAATCCATGTCTAGTCCTAGTTTTCTCTAATTCTCTTTGTAGACTCCAAACAGAGGGCACGAAACTCAGGATATACCATGCTTGCCTGATGTCAACTTTGCCAGAACTCAAACCTGATGATCCACAGATACTCTACATACTTTCCTCATTATTCTATGCCTCATTACATTGATTATAATCCAGTACACAGCTTATTCTTGAAGCTAACAGAAATGGCAACCTGTCATGGATCTCCACGAAACTATCCCTAAACTTCAAGAATCATTCCCCTAGGGTCTCTAAACACTCCTATCCTAACCACATGATCTATAACAGCCTGAGTAGTGAGATTCGAAGAAGTTTACATACCTTGCACTTGGTGATGGCAATGGTGGTTAGACTCCAATTCAACCTTTGATACTTGCTGAAAATGATCTCCAATGAATGTGTATGCTTCTGTTTGCAGTGATTTTTGCTTAATCCTTGTGAATTACTCTATTCCATTCTTCATGCAAGTTGGAGTTTCAACTTGAATCTCTTTACACAGCCACGAATTTTCTCCAATTTCTTGTGCCAATTACTCCATGATGATAATGGATGATGATGGTAACAGAAATCAGAATGATGGAGGAAGTTTTAATGGATTTTTGATGAAAATGCAACTTGGAGTGAAGAAGATAATTGGTACAATTCTTGATCAATTCAACCACTTCTTGATGTGAATCCTAGTGTTTGAATGATGATGATGAAGATTCAATCCAAAGATGTGAGAATTTTGAGAGATTTGTGAGAGTTTGAGTAGCTTATGCAAGAATGGAAAAATGAGTGAAAATGGAGGTTTTGAACAAAATGGGAGCACCAACCCTTGCATGAACCAGCTTGCATGAATATATAGGTTGCATTAGAACCTCCTAGAAGCTTGGAGAAGTTTCCCTTGCACTTTTCCCTTTCAATTTGGTTTATGTAACTTTCAATTCAAGCAACCATGAATAACTCTCAAATTATGAACTAAACTCAAAATTCCACTTTAGCCAATGTCTTTAAAATGCCTTTTCCATTCAAAATGACCTATAATTTTGCATCATTTGGCCAAGATATAAAAAATCTCATTTTTTAAGCCATTTTTCTTCATTAAATTCACCAATTTTGAAACCTTGTGCTATGGACATTTACAATCTCTCATGGTCACTTTTCTAGACTCAAAATGTCATTTGGAGCAAGTTTTATGTTGTAAGTTTTTCCATTTGAGGCCTCCTTGTGTGAGTTTTGGACATAGGTTAAAATGACCTGTAATTCACAAATGACCAAAATACCCTTTGCTTGCCAAGACCATAAGTTGAGTTCCACACATCATATGAAGGCATACCATACCATTCTATAAAGCTAAGACAATGAGGAACAATTCTTATGTTGACCAGAAATTCATTTGAAATCTCCTTGAGGGGTAAAAGTTGCTTGGAAGTCAAGTCACTTTCACAGACAAAATTTCAGATACCTCAGATGACCTGTAACTTGCAAGGACCATAACTTGAGCTCTATAAATATCCTTGATGTCTTCCACCACTCAAATTAAAGGTCTTGAGATCCTCTACAAGTTTCATGTTGGCCAAGGATCCATTTGAAGCTTGTATTTTGACTTATCTTGCTTGGAAATTTGACTTAAACTAGGGGATTTTACATAGAAACCATAATTTAGAAACTCCTCTTCTCCTTGATTTCTCTTGATTTCTTCTTAGCATGACAACATATCCTTATTCTTCATGTCAAATGATGAACCCCACACCTCTCCAATAGCCCTGAATGCCCTTAAATCAATCAATTGACCTAGGGTTGACCCAGATGAAACCCTAGTTGACTGTCTTCAACTGCAATTCTTGTGATCCCATCAACAACTTGTTTTCTTCTCCAAATGACTTTCTAAGTCCTCCAAGATGTCTAGATACTCCCCATGCTCTCAATTCACAACTCATAATTCCCTTGTTGATCCTCAGACACCCTCAGTTAGGAGATATACTCAGTGCTTGATCCACTGAACTCCCTGCTTTCAAATTCTTTCTTGATGACTTGAATGAGATTGAATTAGGATAATAACCTCTGGATAGGCCTCTAGAGATGAGAATAATGCTTGATCCCCTGTTGAATGACTTGCTATGCTTATGCTATGCAGATGGTTAGGCTATGTACATGACTCTATATGCAAATGCTAATGATATTGAAACATAAACCAAGTGAATAAGGTTGAGCAAATTTTAGGGTGCAACACCCTTCTCAAAGGGGCCTATCAAGGTCATCATCTTGTGACAATGTTCAAGTAATTCATTGTTTCAACAATCAGTGGCCTAGGCCAGTAAGTTTATGTATGCGCATTTTATCAAAAACATCGACGTTTTTTTCCGCAAACAAAACAGATAAATGCTACACAGGCAAACAGAATTGCTGAATAGTATACATTTTATTGATAACGAACCCCTGAATGGGTAAAAATATTTTACAACAGATGCAAGCTCCTGGAATGAGGAAGCTGCGCAAAAATAAAAACCTAAATATACATCAGTATATACACAAATGTCGGCAATGAGGCATAGACGAACACCATGAGTTGATCCCTCTATGACCCACTCGACTTCGATACCTCTCCGACGCTTTAGCTTTAGAAGAGATTGATTCAGATAAACGGCCCTCAGGTCTTCCAAACCACTAAACAAATACAGTCCATACGCGGAACGCAATCATTTGCTTTTTCAAATCCCTAACTTTTGCCTGAATCGCCCTTCCGGGTTTTCGATTCACCGGGATACCCTTTTTTGCCAAAGTCGCCCTTCCAGGTTTTCGACTTTGCGGGTGTACATTCTTTTCTTTATATCCCTAATTTTTGCCCGAACCTGTTTCCTTTTTTATAGTTCGCCGGGATGCCCCATTTTTGCCTGGATATTCTTTTTCTTTCCAGCGGGTCATTTTTTAAGCAAAGTATTTTTTAACTGCGTCCGCGTTCACCGGGGATGCAAAATCTTCACCATCCATCATGGATAACAACAAGGCTCCTCCCGAAAAGACTTTGCTGACGACGTACGAACCTTCGTAATTAGGAGTCCACTTGCCCCGGTGATCGGAGTGTGGAGGAAGAATCTTCTTCAGGACGAGATCACCCGTCTGAAAGCTTCTAGGACGCACCTTCTTATCATAAGCTTTCTTCATTCGGCTTTGGTACAGACAACCATGCGCAATCGATGCTAACCTCTTCTCGTCCATCAGGCTGAGTTGGTTTAGTCGGCTCTTAATCCATTCTGCCTCATCGAGTTTCACATCAACCAAAACTCGTAAAGAAGGGATCTCCTCTTCTAACGGTAGGACAACTTCCATACCATACACTAATGAGAAAGGAGTTGCCCCGGTTGATGTACGTACTGTCGTACAATAACCGTGCAGTGCAAATGGAAACATCTCGTGCCAATCCTTGTAGGTCACAACCATCTTCTGAACAATCTTCTTAATATTCTTATTGGCCGCTTCAACGGCGCCATTCATCTTCGGCCGATAAGGAGATGAGAAGTGGTGTTCAATCTTGAAACTCTGGCACAACTCCTTCATCATCTTATTATTCAGATTCAAACCATTATCAGTAATTGTCGCTACTGCGAAAATCGGCGCCGGCTGAACAGAAGAGTCGCCACCGCGCGTTATTTATCCCACGGGAGGGAAAGGAAACGCTCAGAGTAAACCTCGCACAACACGGGAAAGGTATGGTCATCGCAACCAAAACCTGGATTCGGGAGTCGGTTACGCAAGGGGAAGGTATTAGCACCCCTCACGTCCGTCGTACTCGACGGGATCCACGCTTGTTTTCAGGTATGGATTGTTACTCTATCTAAACTATAGGTCAAGGGTTAAAAAGAAAATAAAATGACTCGGCAAAGTATCGCACTTTATGCCTACGTATTCCCGCCTGGAACGAGAAATCAGAGTCAACGTAGTTCGCCTACCTACGGGAAAGGAGGGGAAGGTTGCTCGCTAGGATATCGCATCCTATGCCTACGTACTTTCATACAACATGAAAGATCAGAGCAAACGTAGTTCGGGCCACGTACGACACAAGCTTGTCTTGGTTGATTTTATTCCTTCTGAAAAAGGTTTTCTGATCAACAGTCCCAGCGGACAAAAATGACGTCTTGATGAGTTCACATTCTTTTACGGAAGAAGTGTCTTTTATTGAGTTTGAAATCTTTACGTGTTTTTCTGTTTGTTTTGTGGAAGAAGAGACAGAACTCTAACCTACGGTTGCGAAGGGAAACAAACTAACCTAATGTTATCATGCATGGGTTAAGACCTAGTGTCTATCATGCTCCTCTCTTGCGCAGAGAGAAACAGAGATCTTACGGGATAGGCAGAAACAGAAACAATAACAGATATAATAAAGCAGTAAAATGCATGGATGCAACAGTACAAGCGAGGCAAGGGAGTCCCACTCAACCTCGAACCTAGAAAACAATAGGCAAAAGTGAACAGACTTCCCTTTCAACCCAGCAGGGTAGACAGCAAACAATACAGTCCAGAAAACCAATCAATACATCAGAAATGAAATACAACAGCAAAAGAAACAGCATCAGCAGCTCTGAATCAACATCTGGCTCCAAGTAATCTCCAATCAGCTACAGGCTTCAACAAGCATCAGTCTCCATCTTCATGACCTTTAGGCAAGGGCTTTGATCATCATTCTTCCATCTGCAATGGCTTTTCTTCAAGTTCAAACCTCCAGGATGAGGGATTAGTCACAAGAGTGAATTGGGTGTTAAGCAATAAGTTGACTACCAAAGGTGGTGAACAGACTGCTTCTAACACAAAAGACATTTTCTCTCAAGAGTTCTATCTCTTAGACACTATCACCAAGCCTTCCAAAGGAAGGGGGTGAGTGTCCTAGAGAGACTCTGAATCACAGAGAAGAATGGATGTAGACAAGGCAATCCATGTTTGAGAAACAAACTTTCTAACCTAGAGCTCTGCCTTGCTCCTAAACCCTAGTCTCCTCAGCATCTGCTAACAAGAAAACTCCTCTTCAACTCTGGAAGTTGATCTTCAATCTCTGGATCTCCAATGGCTTCATCTTCTCAAGTCTTCAGCTCTCCCAAATCCCCAGACAATCCCAATACCCACACAAGCAAGCAATAATCCCCAGAGGGCACACCACACCAGTCAATCAGATATATACAATATAGTAATAGCAGTAGGGGAATCCTGACTTTTTCTAAGGGATCTAATAACTACCCATAGCCCCTATAGTCCCATAACTAAACTATTCAAACCCTAAGTCCTAAGGGAAAAGAATCAAATCTCCTAAGTCATCACTTAAAACCCTAGTTTTATCCATGTTGTTCAAGCCTACATTAAGCACCTAAAATTAATTTCTAAAAAATGGGAACTAAATTGTATCTACAAGTTTGATATCTAACCTAAACAACCTAAAAAGAATGGATGAAAAATATTGAAGCAAATAATAGAACAAAAATTAACAAAATTATGCATGAAATGAAACTATTTAAAATGCTATTTATTTAGAAAATATGGGAAAAATATCAAATAAAAAATAAAATTCCATTTTTATTTTTTATAATTTTCTAGACATCCTAAAGAAAAATATGCAAAAAGAATGAATTAAAAATAATGATTTTTCTATTTGTTATGAATTTTTTAAAATGAATGAAAAAATGAAAAGAAAATAATAAAGAAAATAGAAAGAAATAGCCAGGGGGTGAGAATAGCAAGATATCCAAGTTCAGCGCATTGGGCTTATTAAATTGGGGGGTGCGAATAGCTGTCTGAGCCCAATCCCCCCAGTTAATGAAACGTTGCGTTTCAATTTTGAAACTTCCCTCCGTTTTCAACTTCAAATGTGGAGCGTTGGATGAGGATTTGAGTCAAAAGTCAAGCTGGGATCGTGTGGTGCCAGGGTCATCTTCAACCTTGAGCCCAAACCCTAGCTCAGAAAAACCCTAACCTGCACACACCTTCGAGCTCCTGGTTCTCTCTCCCTGCTCCATGAAATCAAGAACTTCCAACAGCAAACTTGCATTATATCAATCCCTCTACACATTCATGCCAATAGCTCATCCTAAAACTCAATCAATAAGGCAATTCGATAGGTGCAACAGGTCTGATCCATCATTCTCCAACTGATATTGATCCTCTCAATTCTCTCTGGAACTCATCCTAAACTAACCTACAACTCACCCTGATCATTTTAAGCACCTAATCCAAGATTATCTCTCATGATTCTTGACATTCTAAGCTTCACCAGAATTGGTGCACCATGATCAATGTCCATGAAACTTGCTCAAACTTATCAAAATCAATCATCTCACTTATCCTAACCAATCTATACTAACAATTCCCTATAATTCTCATTAAATCATTCAATTCGAATGAAGTTACTAACCTGTTATGATGATGAAAACAGTTATGGAATACACTTGATCCAATGCTTGAAAGGAGGGGAAACTGATCAGTGATCTTGGAGATGAGTTCTGTATGCAATCAGAGATGCTCCAAAGCTTTGAATCTCCTAGTTCCAAGGTTCTTGCACTTTGAATGATGATGATGAATAGCACGATTCCTTGCTCGATTTGCCAAATAAATGTGTGGATTCTGATCTTTGTGTGATGATGATGAAGATTGAATCAAGAATGTTGAAGTTTGGTGAGAAATTGATGGAGTTTGAGAAGCTTATGCAAGAATGGAAAATGAGTGAAAATGGAGGGTTTGAACAAAGTGGTAGCACCAACCCTTGCATGAATCAGCTTGCATGAATATATAGATGATGTAGGAACCTCCTAGAACATTGGAGAAATTTCCCTTGCATTTTCCCTTTTCAATTTGGATTATGTTACTTTCAATTCAAGCAACCATGGATAACTCACAAATTATGACCTAATCTCAAAGTTCCACTTTAGCCAATGTCTTTAAAATGCTTTTTCCATTCAAAATGACCTATAATTTTGCATCATTTGGCCAAGATATGAAAAATCTCATTTTTTAAGCCATTTTTCTTCATTAAATTCACCAATTTTGAAACCTTGTGATATGATTCTTTCCAATCTCTCATGGTCACTTTTTTAGACTCAAAATGTCATTTGGAGCAAGTTTGATGTTGTAAGGTTTTCCATTTGAGGCCTCCTTGTATGAGTTTTGGACATAGGTTAAAATGACCTGTAATTCACAAATGACCAAAATACCCTTTGCTTGCCAAGACCATAAGTAGAGTTCCACAAATCATATGAAGGCATACCATACCATTATAGAAAGCTAAGACAATGAGGAACAATTCTTATGTTGACCAGAAATTCATTTGAAATATCCTTGAGGGGTAAAAGTTGCTTGGAAGTCAAGTCACTTTCACAGACAAAATTTCAGATACCTCAGATGACCTGTAACTTGCAAGGACCATAACTTGAGTTATATAAATCTCCTTGATGTCTTCCACAACTCAAATTAAAGGTCTTGAGATCCTCTACAAGTTTCATGTTGGCCAAGAAGCCATTTGAAGCTTGCATTTTGACTTATCTTGCTTGGAAATTTGACCTAACTAGGGGATTTTACACAGAAACCCTAATTTAGAAACTCCTCTTCTCCTTGATTTCTCTTGAGTTCTTCTTAGCATAACAACATATCCTTATTCTCCATGTCAAATGATGAACCCCACATCTCCCCAATAGCCCTTAATGTCTTTCTATCAGTCAATTGACCTAGGGTTGACCTAGGGTTGACCCAGATGAAACCCTAGTTGACTGTCTTCAACTGTAATTCTTGTGATCACATCAACAACTTGTTTTCTTCTCCAAATGACCTTCTAAGTCCTCCAATATGTCTAGATATTCCCCATGCCTTCCATTCACAGCTCACAACCCCCTTGTTGACCCTCAGACACCCTCAGATAGGAGATAGACTCAAGGCTTGATCTGCTGAACTCTCTGCTCTCAAATTCTTTTCTGATGACTTGAATGAGATGGAATTAGGATAATAACCTCTTGATAGGCCTCTAGAGATGAGAATAATGCTTGATCCCCTGTTGAATGACTTGCCATGCTTATGCTATGCAGATGAGTAACCTATGTACATGACTCTATATGCAAATGCTAATGATATTGAAACATAAACCAAGTGAATAAGGTTGAGCAAATTTTAGGGTGCAACAGCTGCCCCTATTCAAGCGACTTGGACCCGATTGGGTGAAGAGCGAACGGCCTTCAAACATTCGAGGTACGAGACGGTTGAATACTAAGAAACCCGGAAATTTGCCAACCGCAGAAATAAACTGCGCTCCTGCTTGGGGAACGACATTCATCAGCTAAATCTGACTGTTTGCAGCCGCTCACTGATCTCGTACCGACCATGCTGGGGATAACAGATTGCTTGCTTGTCCACATTAGGACTCTGTCTATCATCAATACGAAGAAATCTCAACTAGAACCTGTCCACGTTAGGACTCCACTTGCTGTTAACCCAGAAAAATCTCGGCAACTCCGCTGGGGGATATTCCAATAAATCGTCCACGTTAGGAATAGACTCTTCCACGTTAGGAATAACACCATCCACGTAAGGAATCATCTCTTCTGCATCTGTCCACGTCAGGACTAAACTTTCCATCTTTCCACGTCAGGATGCAATCTTCTTTTTCCACGTAAGGAGAACCGTATCAATCTGTCCATGTAAGGACTCCAGTACAACTCGATATGTCTGCGTCAGGACTCCAATCTTTCCGCGTAAGGAATACAACTTTGGTTCTGAACCTGTCCACGTTAGGACTCACCTTTCCACGTAAGGAGTACATCATTCTTCCACGTCAGGAATCAACTTTTCTTGAATCCGTCCACGTAAGGACCCCAATCTCTCCACGTAAGGAAACCAACTCTTTCCGATTTGTCCGCGTCATGACTACATTTTTCCACGTAAGGAATGCCATCTTAATCTGTCCACGTAAGGACTCCGCTCTTTCCACGTAAGGAAATCCTCCTCCTATGTGTCTGCGTAAGGACTCAATCTTTTCTTTCACGTCAGGAATAACTTCTTTGATCTGTCCGCGTCAGGACTTAACTCTTCCCGTCAGGAATAGTCTCTTTCTTTCCACGTCAGGAATCAATCTTGATACGTCCGCGTGAGGACTCAATCTTTCCACGTAAGGAATACCAACTTCTTTCCACGTCAGGAGAACATCGTCCACGTTAGGACCCATCTTTCGTCTTGATTTGCCCACGTCAGGACTCAGGCATCTTCGACCCGCTGGGGAAATAAAACTTGTCCACGTCAGGACTCCCATCTCCTCTGTTGAGAAAGCCAAACTCGTCCGCGTCAGGACTCACACCTTCGTCTGATCTGCCCACGCCAGGACCCATGCTTCGCCAACACGAAAAAAGATAACAGCTGAGAGTAAATGGTCCACGTCAGGACACCAACACAAAGAATAATCAGTTTTGTCGACGTTATGACTCCACATTCCACCAATTCCGAGAACCCGAGTCTGTCCACTTTAGGACTACCACATCAACCCGGGGCATAAATCTGTCCACGTTAGGACGCCCACTTCTGAAGAAATCCCGTTAATACAGGAAGAAATTGTCCACGTCAGGACTTAGTTCTCCATTGATCCCAACCCACGAACTTCTTTTAGCACTGACGTGACAGCGACTTTGAGGCAGACTCTACTGGGGATATCTGGAAACCAAACTATCGGACGCCTGTTCTGATAACTGGTGGTGGCCTCTGAAATTCTGATTCAAGGAACCCCTGATGACAACTAACTCTGCCTGGGAATAAAGAGAAACTTATCCTGGTAACTCTGTGGGGAATACGGCCGAAACTGACATTATCATTAGATGTCCCATGCCGAGATCTTGAGTGTTTGGTAGTTCATTTGAGCAAGAGCTCTCTCCACCTGAACTGCCAGAGTACAGCAACTGCTTCAGCAAAATAACTGCTGAAGATAATGCCGACTCCGCCGGGGATAGCCAGATGCCACGAAATCATTCTAGCAAAATAAATGCTGGAAGGGTGAAGTCAACCCTGCTGGGAAATTGGGAACTCAAACCAAACACCCGGTTGAGATAACCCCCTGCTGGGGAATAGCAGATGTGCACAATACGATCGGACTTCCTGCTGGAGAGTGAGCTGATATTACACCGTATCCCTGACGAAATAAATGACAGAAACCACCACCAACTCTGCTGGGGAGCGTCTTGATCTTCGAGTTCCGCTGGGAGGAATGAAAATACTTGTTGAGAGAATTCCGCTGGGGATGGGACGATTCTCTTGGGGAAAATTAACTAACTCCCTTGGGAGAGGGTAAATGACCCTGCGAGGGAAGATGAACCTGTCTGGATACAGCTCACCATTATTAATCCTTTGCGGCTAACCCACTCTGCTTGAGATACACTGTCTGAATACAGCCTTACGATCTGGGAATCGTCAATTCTGTTGAGGAGGAACGACTTGGCTGGAGAGTTCTATCCTTCTTCGGGAAGAACCTGCATGACCTGCGTGAGGGCTGAGTCTTTAGTTATTGCAATCTTTTGATCATCTTCCTCGTACGGTTATGGAACCTGCAACAACACAAACAAGACAAGACAAGCCTATGCAACCAAATCAACTCAGGTTAGTGACGTTATTTTCAGTTAATTCAAAGCTTTAGCAACTGTTGGCAAGGGCCAGTGACATTATACACACGCTAGTTTCATCAACTTAGGCGTTAATCATGCACAAAACAGTAAAGAACAGCGTCAAGTACTGAATAACGTATTTTATTGATTGGGCCCCTGAATGGGCGGAGTTTTGTATACGGGATGTAACTCCTGAAATGAGGAAGCTACACAAAGCCAATATATAAGTATGCACAAGAAGCATAAATATTGACAACTTAAATTTGTACACATGTCGGCAACGGGATGCAGATGAACCTCACGAACTGCTCCTCCCATGACTCGTCCGACCCTAATGCTTTCCCGGTATCCCCACTTCTGAAGAGATTGTATCAGATAACTGACTCCTCCAATGTATTCTCCCGCATTGATGCTTATTGCAATTATCAAATTTGGACCGCAGTCATTTGCTTTTCAAATCCCTAACTTTTGCGTGAACCGCCCTTTACGGGTTTTCAGTTCACCGGGATACCCTTTTTTGTCGAAGTCGCCCAGTGTAGGTTTTCAACTTCGCGGGTGTACATTTTTTCAATTTTATCCCTAATTTTTTTTTCCCGAACCTTTCATTCTGTTTTTGGTTCGCCAGGATGCCCCATTTTTGCCTGGACTCTCTTTTTTCTGTCCAGCGGGTCTATTTTAAGCAAAGTATTTTTTAACTGCGTCCGAATTCACAGGTGACGTGAAGTCTTCTCCGTCCATGGTGGACAACAACAACGCTCCTCCTGAGAAGACTTTCCTGACAACGTATGGCCCTTCGTAGTTGGGGGTCCACTTTCCCCTGTGATCTGCTTGCGGTGGGAGAATCCTTTTCAGCACAAGGTCGCCCGTCTGAAAGCTTCGCGGATGTATCTTCTTATCATATGCTTTCTTCATTCGGCTCTGGTACAAACGACCGTATGCTAGAGAAGCTAGCCTCTTCTCATCCATCAAACTCAGTTGATTCAGCCTGTCTTTTACCCATTCTGCCTCGTCCAGCTGAACATCTCGCAACACCCTCAGAGAAGGGATTTCGACTTCTAAAGGTAGCACCGCTTCCATTCCATATACCAACGAGAACGGAGTTGCCCCGGCTGATGTGCGTACCGTCGTACGATAACCGTGCAAAGCGAAAGGTAGCATCTCATGCCAATCCTTATAGGTCACCACCATTTTCTGAACGATCTTCTTGATATTCTTATTGGCCGCCTCAACAGCGCCATTCATCTTGGGTCGGTAAGGGGAGGAGTTGTGATGCTCGATCTTGAAATTCTGACAGAGCTCCTTCATCATTTTGTTGTTCAGGTTTGAACCGTTGTCCGTGATTATCCGCTCGGGAATCCCATATCGGCAAATGATATCTCTCTTGATGAACCTGACCACCACTTGCTTCGTTACATTTGCGTAAGACGCTGCTTCCACCCACTTGGTGAAATAATCGATTGCTACTAGGATGAACCGATGCCCGTTAGAAGCTGTCGGCTCGATCTTTCCAATCATATTGATTCCCCACATAGAGAATGGCCATGGCGATGACATTACATTCAGAGGACTGGGAGGCACATGGATCTTATCAGCATAGATTTGGCACTTGTGACACTTCCTCGCAAACTTGAAACAATCAGTTTCCATGGTCAACCAAAAATAGCCTGCCCGCAGCAGCTTTCTTGTCATAGCATGTCCGCCAGCATGCGTACCAAAGGTACCTTCGTGTATTTCTTCCATGAGCAACTTTGCCTATTTTTCGTCTACACAACGCAACAACACCAAATCGTGGTTTCTTCTGTATAATACGCCATCCGGGTTCAAGTAGAAATTGCCTGCCAACCTCCTGAGAGTCTTCTGATCTTGACTGGATGCCCCAGCCGGATACTCTTTACTCTTCAGGAAATTAAGGATATCGAAATACCATGGTTTGTCATCAGATGCTTCATCAATAGCAAATACATAAGCTGGCCTGTCAAGCCGAGAGATAATGATTCGGGGAGCTTCGTTCCAGAAGTTGACCTTATACATGGAAGACAAAGTGGCAAGGGCGTCAGCCATTTGATTCTCTGCCCGCGGCACATGATGCAATTCAACCTTGTCGAAGAAAGGCAACAATCTCCTTGCATAATTCATGTAATGTATCAAATTGGGCTGCCGTGTCTCCCATTCCCCTTTGATCTGATTCACCACCAGAGCTGAGTCTCCGTATACGTCCAGATGTTTGATTCGCAAATCAATGGCTTCTTCAAGCCCCATTATACAAGCTTCGTATTCGGCCTCATTATTGGTAACAGCAAAGGTCAGTCGGGCAGTAAACGGGATGTGCGACCCGTGTGGCGTAGTGATGATTGCCCCTATTCCACTACCATAAGCATTCACAGCTCCGTCAAATATCATCTTCCATTTGGAACCCAACTCCGGTCCTTCGTCTGGCAACGGCTCTTCACAATCTTTCATCTTTAGATACATGATATCCTCGTCAGGAAAATCAAATCTCATCGATTGGTACTCTTCAATAGGCTGCTCCGCCAGATACTCAGACAACACACTCCCCTTTATAGCCTTCTGCGAGACGTATTGAATATCATATTCAGTCAAGACCATCTGCCAACGGGCAATTCTCCCTGACAACGCCTGCTTTTCAAACACATATTTGATAGGATCCATCTTCGAGATGAGCATGGTTGTATGATTCAGCATGTACTGCCTCAAACGCTTGGCGGCCCAGGCTAGCGTGCAACAAGTTTTCTCAAGCATTGAGTATCGAGATTCACAGTCTGTAAATTTCTTACTCAGGTAATAGATCGCATGCTCTTTTCTCCCTGTCTCGTCGTGTTGACCGAGAACACAACCCATGCTTCCCTCAAGAACCGTCAAATACATTATCAAGGGTCTACCTGCCACAGGGGGTATCAAAATAGGAGGCTCCTGCAAGTACTGCTTTATTTTATCGAACGCCTTTTGACAATTTTCGTTCCACGTTACAGCTTGATCTTTCTTCAACAGTTTGAACAATGGTTCACACGTAGCAGTTAGGTGAGATATGAACCGAGCGATGTAGTTCAACCTCCCTAAAAACCCGCGCACCTCTTTCTCTGTTTTAGGCGTCGGCATTTCTTGAATTGCTTTTATTTTAGCAGGGTCGACCTCTATTCCTCTTTCGCTTACGATAAACCCCAGGAGCTTACCCGATCTCACCCCGAAGGTGCATTTATTAGGGTTCAGCCTCAGCCTGAACTTCCTAAGCCTTTTAAATAACTTCAGCAGATTCACCAGATGCTCCTCCTCCGTCTGGGATTTGGCAATCATATCGTCAACATAAACTTCGATCTCTTTATGCATCATATCATGGAAAAGAGTCGTCATCGCACGCTGATATGTTGCCCCAGCATTTTTCAAGCCGAAGGGCATCACTTTGTAGCAAAATGTTCCCCAAGGCGTTATGAAAGTGGTCTTCTCCATATCCTCTGGCGCCATTTTAATCTGATTATAGCCCGAAAAGCCATCCATGAAGGAGAATACGGAGTATTGAGCAGTATTATCAACTAACACGTCAATGTGAGGAAGTGGAAAATCGTCTTTTGGGCTCGCTTTATTCAAATCTCTATAATCCACGCACATCCGAACCTTGCCATCTTTCTTTGGCACTGGTACGATGTTAGCAACCCACGAGGGATATTTCGTCACAGCCAGGAAACCAGCGTCCCACTGTTTTTGAACTTCCTCTTTAATCTTCATTGCCATATCTGGTCGAGTTCTGCGAAGCTTTTGCTTGACTGGCGGGCAATCTTCTTTCAGTGGCAGGCGATGCACGACCATGTCTGTATCGAGCCCCGGCATATCTTCATATGACCAAGCGAATACATCATTATACTCTCGGAGCATTTCAACCAGTCTTTGCTTGATATCACTCTGTAGTGCGGCTCCGATACGAATACTCTTCTCAACCCCTTCCGACCCCAAGTTGATAATTTCGATGACCTCATCGTGAGGCAGAATGGCTCTTTCCTCTTGCTTCACTAACCAAGTCAGTTCTTCGGGAACGTCACTATCTTCGACAACCTCTTCTTCGGCCTGGAATACCGGGTGCTCGAAGTCAGGACGAGTCATAGGTGGTTCAAGGATGTCATCTGAAAATGTTATCCTGCAAAAGGAATGGTTAAGCGCTTCAAAATGCGTATAAAGCGAACAACCCCGTTGCCGTTTTATTGAAAAATATAAAACAAGAAAGACAGGGATTACAGTATTTGCACATGAAGAAACGCCATTTATTTAATGATTGACACACAATGTTCATAACAACACAGCCCTAAGCAAATCCTGATGCCCCGGGCAAGACATCAGATTATTCAACAATTAATAAAGCAAAGCATTACTGTTTAAAAGTCACAGGAACAAGCTCCTGAATAGACCAGTTGCACAGTCCTTGTCCTGGCGTGCTTGGTTGAATCCAGGCATCCATATCACAGTCGCTGTCTCCTTCATCAGACTCCGAAGCAGCATTGACGGTTTCATGGCATACTCCACTGGCAGAGATGGTGATTGGCTTTCTGAAACGGGGTGCCCCCACGGAAGGAGTTGAGGACGACGGTTGGTATCCCAGCCCGAACCGGTCCATCTTCACAGGAATGTCCAGCACTTTGCTTCTCCTGTTTCTACCAGAGCTTGAGCTTCCTTATACGATGAGACGGCTATCTCCGACGCTTTGCTCGGCCCGGGACCTTTATCCTTGATGCGCAAACCTTCAAATGCCTGGCAGGGTGTTTCGTGGATTTCTCCGTCGACCTCCACATATTTAAATGACGACAGATGGCTGACCAGGATGTCCTCTTCTCCGCACACGGTGACTACGCTGTCTCCGACCATATATTTTAACTTCTGATGCAGGGTGGACGTGACTGCCCCTGCCCCATGAATCCAGGGTCTTCCAAGCAAGCAGCTGTACGCAGGCTGTATATCCATGATATAAAACTCAGTTGCAAACACCTCCGGCCCCACCTGCAGAGGCAATGTGATCGATCCAAAGACTGTTCTCCGCGTGCCATCAAACGCTCTGACTACCAAATCGCTGGGCGTACACAAATTTCCTCTAACATCCAGCTTCATCATCGCCTTCTTGGGTAGCACATTCAAAGACGATCCGGTGTCAACCAATACGTGTGACATTACTGATCCTCTACACTCAACAGACACATGCAGCACCATATTATGATCTCTTCCTTTCGGGGTCAAGTCAAAATCAGTAAAGCCCAAGCTGTGGCCTGCATTCACATGTGCCAACACTCCTTCCAGCTGGTTCACGGAGACGTCTTGGGGTACAAAAGAAGTATCCAGGACTTTCAGCAACGCATTTCTGTGGGCTTCCGAACACAACAGCAATGACAGGATAGATATTTTGGACGGTGTCTGCTGCAGATGCTCCACAATCTTATAATCACTCTTCCGAATCAAACGCATGAACTCTTCTACGTCTTTCGATGCCGATTCTTTGTCACTTGCTTGCACCGGAACATTCTCAATCACTTTCCCTTTTCCCTTTGCTAATCTTTCAGCCTCCACTTCAGGGGATATAAAGATCCTACCACTCCTTGTCATACCTCCCGACCCAACAACATTATCCACAGTCTCGGCTGGCTGCTTATTAACATCAATTTTTATCCCGTCACAATATACCTCCAACCCATATGACCATGGGACTGCTTTTGTGCTCTCGTACGGGATTGGCCCGGCCTTAGTTATGGTGATCGGTGGTCGCTGAGCTGGCGCTGCAATAGTGATCGTCTTCCGAGGAATCGTTACCGTGGCCACATCAGTCTGATCACATGCTACTGCCCCCGCGGGCTCTTCAGTGGCTGCTTTGTCAAACTGCAATATGCCTTCATTAATTAAGGCCTGAATGCCCTTCTTCAAATCATCACACCCCCCTGCCCGGGTCCAACAGTCTAAGCAATATTCATTACATCCTGGGTAAACACCCCCTTGCAACAGTCGGCTCTTTATCTCGCTCAGTGGCGTCTTCAAGTCTTCAACATTCATAATCAGATTCAACCCTTCCTCTGTCAGAACGGCGTTTGCCCCACGATTAGGCATGGGTTTCTGCACTATATTCGGACCTGCCGTTCCGAAATTGATAGTCTTATTATCCAAAAGATCCTGCACAACGTGCTTAAAAGCATGGCAACCTTCTATATCGTGACCCGGAGCCCCAGAATGAAACTCACAGTGCTTGCTTGCATCGTAACCAAATGGGGGAGCTCCCGTTATCGGTGCCAGAGTTCTCTTCTCTACCAGGTTCAATCCCAACAATGTCTGCAATAAATCAGCATATGTTGAAGGAGGTTTTTCAAACACTCTTCTCGGTTTGCCACCCTGGAATCTTCGCTGAGCCTGCTGTGCCCCCTGCTGAGGCTGCTGCTGCTGTTGCATTGGCTGTTGCTGAACCGGTTGTTGTTGCTGGAGTGGTTGTTGTTGATACGGGATAGTAACACTCGCCACCTGCTGCGGCTGACGATATTGACCTCGTCCCCTGCCTCGGCCTCGGCCTCCAAATACTGCACTTGCCTCGCCCTGACGGCGCCCACTATAAGCTTTCCTATTACTGCCAGATGCAGTCGATTCCTCAGCCTGGAACTTTCCTTGCTTAATATTACGTTCAATCTTTTCTCCCATCAGAATTAGGTCTGAAAAACTGGCCAGAGACGTGTGAAACAGCATATCATGAAACAGACCTGTGAATGTGCCGACAAACATGTCATTCATTTCCTTATCTTCTACAGGAGGGCGGACCCTGGCAGCCATATCGCGCCACCTTTGCGCGTACTCTTTAAAGCTCTCCCCCTTCTTTTGTGACAGCTCTGCCAACTGGACCCGATTGGGTGCCAAGTCGTTGTTATACTTGTAGTGAGCTACAAATGCCTCTGCTAATTGCTTCCACGTCTTGATATCAGTTGGCTCCAACCCCATGTACCACTCTAGGGAAGGACCCGACAGACTATCCTGAAAGAAATGCATTAGCATTCTTTCGTCAGTTGAGTATGCAGACATCTTTCTGTAATAAGCTCGTACATGCACTTTTGGACATGTGTCTCCTTTATACTTGTCGAACGCAGGAGCTTTGAATTTGATTGGCACCCTCAAGCCAGGTACCAAACCCATTGTGGCCATGTCCAAACCCACAGCACTTTGGTTTAGGACTCCCCTCATTTGCTCTTCCAGCATTCTGATCTTCTGGGAATCATCCATCGGCCCCTCGAAACCTCCGCCGGAGAAAGCGTCCTCCTGCTGATCCTCTTGCCACATACCGTTTCCAGCCCCATACCCATCATATCCATTATTACGTCCAGCTCTGATCTGATTCATCCCCGGACCTCAGCCTCTGTTGCCGTACCCTTGAACACCTCCAGCAGGACCAAAAGCCATAAATCCAGTACTGTTTCCGTTTCCAAAGCCTCCGTAACCCTGGTTGGTCGCGCCATAACCATCTTGCCCAAAGCCTTGAGCATTGAAACCATATTTCCCCGCATTATCGAATCCCTGATCATTGAATCCGAATCCAGCATTGACGAAGCCGTTGCCTCCCATATTATCTCCCAAATTGACATCACCCAGCCCAACGTTATGGACAGCAGTCTCATTCCCAACTCCGACGTTACCATTCACAGCAGCGGTAGCGTTGTTGACATTAGCAGCAGGTGTATTGACTACAGGTGGAGCTACTGGCGTGGGAGTGCCGTCTCCATGAACAGTATCGACCCGCACAGACTGATGATCTTCATTACCGTGACCAGCATTTCGGGCCAACAAAGGCTGGACCATGGCCTGCAAATTCTCCTGCCCTTTCGCAATAGCTTCCATGGTCTGCATAAAGAGAGCGAGCTTCTCGCGCACATCTTGCATCTCGTTCTGCATTTGATCCATGATTCTTCGACAGTTGGTGCGGGTAGAATAGCGGTGCGGGTGCTGATCTGCAATCCTGAAAAGTACCTGTTATAGAGCAGGTCATAAGACATTTATTCAAAGATTACCTGTAATGCAATATAAATATGAATGCAATGCAATGTGTCTGCGCATTAGGGAAGTTCATTGCCCCAGTTCTAGTGTGAAGGTGCCAGTGCGGTGACAGTGATGACAATAGGAATATCGGAGCTGAATCATAGAAAGCCTCATATATTGCAGGGAAAATTAATAAGCCCAGGGTACAATATCACTGAGAGTACAAAGAAGGCATGACCTCAACCAACAATCCTGGTGATGGTCAGCACTATGCAAATAAAGCATACAAGTTACTACATGAAATGATCAGATCCTCCCAAAAGTCTGGTACTCTTCTATCAACTTCTTGGTCTCTGGATGACTTGGTCGATCAAGCAGCCCTTCAACAAGTTGGTTTCTCTTCTTAAGAACACGGCGCACATCTTCAGCAGTTTCTTCCCATGTTGCTTCTCCGAAGCAATCTTCTAGCTTTCGCTTCTGAGACACCGCTTCATCTCTGCATTTGATTGCCTTGTTCAGTGCATGCTGGACACTGTACCGGGTCATCACTTCTTCCTCACACTTCTTGATGCTAGACTTCAACTTTTCTTCGAGGTCGGAGATTTGCTGCTTCAGCTTATCTTCCCTCTTCTTATTGTTGGTGAGTGTAGCATTCCAAGTCTTGTTGCAAGAGGAGATTTCTCGGTGTGCCGCGTCAAGCGCTTTCTTTTTGGCTTCCAGCATGTCATGGGAGCTTCTGAACTCTTGCCCCAGACGTTCACGCTTTTTCTTTTCCTCGGTCAACTCAGCCCCTAACCTGTTTAACAGCTCGATCTGTTGTTGGAAAGCATATACGGCCTTGTTTTTCTCACTGCGTACTTGAGCTAGCTCTTGCTCTAACCCTTCGTTGATCTTCAACAAGGCTTCCTTTTCCCTCACAACCTGCTCATAGGCTTCCTTAGAAACAGTGGTTGGCTCTTCTGCCGGAACGGGAGCAGGAATTGATGCATCTGGAAATGGCATCCCCAACTGACTAGCTCTCTCCCGGATCCAAACCCTGTAAGTGTCATAGGCCTGACAGTCATTCTTCCTTAGCAACGGCTTCCCTTTGCGGTTAATACGTGTCCAGGCATGTTGCAACTTGGCTAATAACTCCCCCTTCACGTCTCCGGTGAAGTACAGAGATTCCTGTACTTCTTCCTCCTGAGGTGGATTCTTCAGTGCATATCCGAACTGACGAATGAATAGAGAAGGGTTGTAATTGATACACCCTTTTCTTCCTATCAGCGGCACATTAGGGTACCCAGAACAACTGAAGATGAGCTCAGATCCCAACAGGTCCCGATCAAACCACACAACGTCTTCGGAATATAGCCTCATCAGGCGCTCTGACCAACCAACGGGGACTGTAGTCTCTGCGACAGATCTTCTCTTAGGAAGGTGGCTCTCAAACCACATACTCAACAAGGGTACGCAAAGATGAACATTCTTCCCTCTGCCCCTCTCATTCTTGTAATGCAGTGAGTGGTAGAAATCTCCGAGTAAGGTAGGTACAGGATTACCAGCGGCAAACAAGTAGAAAGCATCGAAGTCCACAAAATCCGGTATATTGGGGAACAAAACTATGCCATAAATGCACAAAGCCAACACAGCGTTAAAAGCAACCCAGCACCCGCTCTTGGCATACTCTTGGGCTTTACCAACTAAGAATTGGAGTGAGAAGCCTGGAACTCCACGGGAAACAGTAGTCACAAGTTCAGAAGCATCAATATGCAAGGCTTTTGCCAAATCCTCCGGCTTGGGCTTGGCGTCATAATGAATGAAGGGAACCTGGTTCTGCACGGGCAGCTCAACATACTCAGCGTATTCCTCCAGGGTTGGTCCCATAATAAAGTCAGAGAACGTAAAGCACCTCAAAGCAGGGTCGTAGAATTGCATCAAAGCATACAACCCATCTAACTCTATCTCTGCAGGTTTACACACCAATCTCAGTAGTCTACCATAACTCATCCGGAAGCTCCTTCGGACATTCTCATCAGCCAGAGAGATCAACCCAAGTAAAGGAACAATATCAGGAGTAGGCAATTTGTAAGCAACTGTTCTCCTTGAGCTAGTCATGATCAAACACTCAGAAGTCTGGGCACTAGAACTAGGGAAATACAAATGCACCTGCAGCACAGACACACGTTAGTGAAATGCAAATGGTAATGGATATGCAGTAATGCAATGCAAGTAACACGCAACAGGGACCAAATGCCGTAGCTGAATAGCCTGAACCATATCAAGAAAGGTCTCAGATAGACCATCCAGAAGTCCTCAAACCCTGGTCTCAGATAGACCTCAAACAAAGCTCCAATACTGGTCTCTGATAGACCCCATGATCGCAACCTGAATGGTCTCTGGCAGACCTCAAATCAAATCTCCCACTGGTCTCTGACAGACCTCAGAACACCTCTCCAAATAGTCTCTGACAGACCTTAGAAAACACCAACTGGTCTCTGACAGACCTTAGAACACATCTCCACCTGGTCTCTGACAGACCTTAGAACCCTCCATAAATATCCAGGATCCTGATCAAGAAACAAACTGGTGGTCTGAAGGTCTAGTTACCTGCATAACCTTGAATCCCCTCACAGGTGGGTGGCCCTATAACTGGCACAAGGTACGGCATCCTATGCGGTCGTCGGCGTCACAGACTTTCAGGGTTGATGATACGATTCCCAGAAGGAGTGGCATCATCAATTCCTGAAGAGGCCTCACTTAGCCAACTTCCAAATGATCGGTCCCCAGAGTCGACAATTCAACTAACCAGCAACCCACGCCAACCAAAGGAAGGGGCAGGAGGCCAACCAGAGGAACCTCGTCTGAGTGTAGATTTCATGGGACACCAAAGCAAGCAAAGCAAGCGGGCGCCCACTAATTTCTACTCTAATTCTAGGTGCACTCAAGCCCAGGTCCGGCTTATCTCTCAATATCAGAACACCCGTCACACCCCAGATACAGCAACGATAATCAATATATAAAGCTGAAAATACAAGGTTAGAAATATAAAATAACTCCATACAAAATCCTCGACGGGAAAACAAGCGTTAGGATTGACTCTCTCAAGGGACGTTGGATCCCAAATGCATAAGAACCATCGCAGTCCTTAGCAGCCAGGGGACGTTGGATCCCCAGCAGAGTCGCCAGCTGTCGATACTGCGAAAATCGGCGCCGGCTGAACAGAAGAGTCGCCACCGCGCGTTATTTATCCCACGGGAGGGAAAGGAAACGCTCAGAGTAAACCTCGCACAACACGGGAAAGGTATGGTCATCGCAACCAAAACCTGGATTCGGGAGTCGGTTACGCAAGGGGAAGGTATTAGCACCCCTCACGTCCGTCGTACTCGACGGGATCCACGCTTGTTTTCAGGTATGGATTGTTACTCTATCTAAACTATAGGTCAAGGGTTAAAAAGAAAATAAAATGACTCGGCAAAGTATCGCACTTTATGCCTACGTATTCCCGCCTGGAACGAGAAATCAGAGTCAACGTAGTTCGCCTACCTACGGGAAAGGAGGGGAAGGTTGCTCGCTAGGATATCGCATCCTATGCCTACGTACTTTCATACAGCATGAAAGATCAGAGCAAACGTAGTTCGGGCCACGTACGACACAAGCTTGTCTTGGTTGATTTTATTCCTTCTGAAAAAGGTTTTCTGATCAACAGTCCCAGCGGACAAAAATGACGTCTTGATGAGTTCACATTCTTTTACGGAAGAAGTGTCTTTTATTGAGTTTGAAATCTTTACGTGTTTTTCTGTTTGTTTTGAGGAAGAAGAGACAGAACTCTAACCTACGGTTGCGAAGGGAAACAAACTAACCTAATGTTATCATGCATGGGTTAAGACCTAGTGTCTATCATGCTCCTCTCTTGCGCAGAGAGAAACAGAGATCTTACGGGATAGGCAGAAACAGAAACAATAACAGATATAATAAAGCAGTAAAATGCATGGATGCAACAGTACAAGCGAGGCAAGGGAGTCCCACTCAACCTCGAACCTAGAAAACAATAGGCAAAAGTGAACAGACTTCACTTTCAACCCAGCAGGGTAGACAGCAAACAATACAGTCCAGAAAACCAATCAATACATCAGAAATGAAATACAATAGCAAAAGAAACAGCATCAGCAGCTCTGAATCAACATCTGGCTCCAAGTAATCTCCAATCAGCTACAGGCTTCAACAAGCATCAGTCTCCATCTTCATGACCTTTAGGCAAGGGCTTTGATCATCATTCTTCCATCTGCAATGGCTTTTCTTCAAGTTCAAACCTCCAGGATGAGGGATTAGTCACAAGAGTGAATTGGGTGTTAAGCAATAAGTTGACTACCAAAGGTGGTGAACAGACTGCTTCTAACACAAAAGACATTTTCTCTCAAGAGTTCTATCTCTTAGACACTATCACCAAGCCTTCCAAAGGAAGGGGGTGAGTGTCCTAGAGAGACTCTGAATCACAGAGAAGAATGGATGCAGACAAGGAAATCCATGTTTGAGAAACAAACTTTCTAACCTAGAGCTCTGCCTTGCTCCTAAACCCTAGTCTCCTCAGCATCTGCTAACAAGAAAACTCCTCTTCAACTCTGGAAGTTGATCTTCAATCTCTGGATCTCCAATGGCTTCATCTTCTCAAGTCTTCAGCTCTCCCAAATCCCCAGACAATCCCAATACCCACACAAGCAAGCAATAATCCCCAGAGGGCACACCACACCAGTCAATCAGATATATACAATATAGTAATAGCAGTAGGGGAATCCTGACTTTTTCTAAGGGATCTAATAACTACCCATAGCCCCTATAGTCCCATAACTAAACTATTCAAACCCTAAGTCCTAAGGGAAAAGAATCAAATCTCCTAAGTCATCACTTAAAACCCTAGTTTTATCCATGTTGTTCAAGCCTACATTAAGCACCTAAAATTAATTTCTAAAAAATGGGAACTAAATTTTATCTACAAGTTTGATATCTAACCTAAACAACCTAAAAAGAATGGATGAAAAATATTGAAGCAAATAATAGAACAAAAATTAACAAAATTATGCATGAAATGAAACTATTTAAAATGCTATTTATTTAGAAAATATGGGAAAAATATCAAATAAAAAATAAAATGCCATTTTTATTTTTTATAATTTTCTAGACATCCTAAAGAAAAATATGCAAAAAGAATGAATTAAAAATAATGATTTTTCTATTTGTTATGAATTTTTTAAAATGAATGAAAAAATGAAAAGAAAATAATAAAGAAAATAGAAAGAAATAGCCAGGGGGTGAGAATAGCAAGATATCCAAGTTCAGCGCATTGGGCTTATTAAATTGGGGGGTGCGAATAGCTGTCTGAGCCCAATCCCCCCAATTAATGAAACGCTGCGTTTCAATTTTGAAACTTCCCTCCGTTTTCAACTTAAAATGTGGAGCGTTGGATGAGGATTTGAGTCAAAAGTCAAGCTGGGATCGTGTGGTGCCAGGGTCATCTTCAACCTTGAGCCCAAACCCTAGCTCAGAAAAACCCTAACCTGCACACACCTTCGAGCTCCTGGTTCTCTCTCCCTGCTCCATGAAATCAAGAACTTCCAACAGCAAACTTGCATTATATCAATCCCTCTACACATTCATGCCAATAGCTCATCCTAAAACTCAATCAATAAGGCAATTCGATAGGTGCAACAGGTCTGATCCATCATTCTCCAACTGATATTGATCCTCTCAATTCTCTCTGGAACTCATCCTAAACTAACCTACAACTCACCCTGATCATTTTAAGCACCTAATCCAAGATTATCTCTCATGATTCTTGACATTCTAAGCTTCACCAGAATTGGTGCACCATGATCAATGTCCATGAAACTTGCTCAAACTTATCAAAATCAATCATCTCACTTATCCTAACCAATCTATACTAACAATTCCCTATAATTCTCATTAAATCATGCAATTCGAATGAAGTTACTAACCTGTTATGATGATGAAAACAGTTATGGAATACACTTGATCCAATGCTTGAAAGGAGGGGAAACTGATCAGTGATCTTGGAGATGAGTTCTGTATGCAATCAGAGATGCTCCAAAGCTTTGAATCTCTTAGTTCCAAGGTTCTTGCACTTTGAATGATGATGATGAATAGCACGATTCCTTGCTCAATTTGCCAAATAAATGTGTGGATTCTGATCTTTGTGTGATGATGATGAAGATTGAATCAAGAATGTTGAAGTTTGGTGAGAAATTGATGGAGTTTGAGAAGCTTATGCAAGAATGGAAAATGAGTGAAAATGGAGGGTTTGAACAAAGTGGTAGCACCAACCCTTGCATGAATCAGCTTGCATGAATATATAGATGATGTAGGAACCTCCTAGAACATTGGAGAAATTTCCCTTGCATTTTCCCTTTTCAATTTGGATTATGTTACTTTCAATTCAAGCAACCATGGATAACTCACAAATTATGACCTAAGCTCAAAGTTCCACTTTATCCAATGTCTTTAAAATGCTTTTTCCATTCAAAATGACCTATAATTTTGCATCATTTGGCCAAGATATGAAAAATCTCATTTTTTAAGCCATTTTTCTTCATTAAATTCACCAATTTTGAAACCTTGTGATATGATTCTTTCCAATCTCTCATGGTCACTTTTCTAGACTCAAAATGTCATTTGGAGCAAGTTTGATGTTGTAATTTTTTCCATTTGAGGCCTCCTTGTATGAGTTTTGGACATAGGTTAAAATGACCTGTAATTCACAAATGACCAAAATACCCTTTGCTTGCCAAGACCATAAGTAGAGTTCCACAAATCATATGAAGGCATACCATACCATTATAGAAAGATAAGACAATGAGGAACAATTCTTATGTTGACCAGAAATTCATTTGAAATCTCCTTGAGGGGTAAAAGTTGCTTGGAAGTCAAGTCACTTTCACAGACAAAATTTCAGATACCTCAGATGACCTGTAACTTGCAAGGACCATAACTTGAGTTCTATAAATCTACTTGATGTCTTCCACCACTCAAATTAAAGGTCTTGAGATCCTATACAAGTTTCATGTTGGCCAAGAAGCCATTTGAAGCTTGCATTTTGACTTATCTTGCTTGGAAATTTGACCTAACTAGGGGATTTTACACAGAAACCCTAATTTAGAAACTCCTCTTCTCCTTGATTTCTCTTGAGTTCTTCTTAGCATAACAACATATCCTTATTCTCCATGTCAAATGATGAACCCCACATCTCCCCAATAGCCCTTAATGTCTTTCAATCAGTCAATTGACCTAGGGTTGACCCAGATGAAACCCTAGTTGACTGTCTTCAACTGTAATTCTTGTGATCACATCAACAACTTGTTTTCTTCTCCAAATGACCTTCTAAGTCCTCCAAGATGTCTAGATATTCCCCATGCCTTCCATTCACAGCTCACAACCCCCTTGTTGACCCTCAGACACCCTCAGATAGGAGATAGACTCAAGGCTTGATCTGCTGAACTCTCTGCTCTCAAATTCTTTTCTGATGACTTGAATGAGATGGAATTAGGATAATAACCTCTTGATAGGCCTCTAGAGATGATAATAATGCTTGATCCCCTGTTGAATGACTTGCCATGCTTATGCTATGCAGATGAGTAACCTATGTACATGACTCTATATGCAAATGCTAATGATATTGAAACATAAACCAAGTGAATAAGGTTGAGCAAATTTTAGGGTGCAACAGTAATGATCCGCTCAGGAACTCCGCAACGACAGATGATGTCCCTCTTTATGAATCTAGCCACCACCTGCTTGGTCACATTAGCGTATGAGGCTGCCTCCACCCACTTAGTGAAGTAGTCGATGGCTACTAGAATGAAGCGATGACCGTTAGATGCAGTGGGCTCGATCTTGCCTATCATGTCGATGCCCCACATGGAGAACGACTATGGGGAGGACATAACATTTAACGGGCACGGCGGCACGTGAAACTTATCAGCATAAATCTGGCATTTATGACATCTCTTCGTGAATTTGAAACAATCCGACTCCATTGTCAACCAGTAGTATCCTGCTCTCAGGATCTTTCTTGTCATAGCATGTCTGCCGGCGTGCGTACCAAATATGCCTTCATGGACTTCTTCCATGAGCATACTCGCCTCTTTCTCATCTACACATCTGAGTAGCACGAGATCGTGGTTTGTTTTATACAAAACTCCATCGGGATTGAGATAAAAATTTCCAGACAGCCTCCTCAGAGTCTTCTTATCCTGGGTTGACGCTCCCTCAGGATACTCCTTAGTCATAAGGAAGGTCTGGATATCATGGAACCATGGCTTGCCGTCGGAGGCTTCCTCGATCGCAAAGACGAATGCAGGTCTATCAAGACGAGAAAGGTCAATTCTTGGAGCTTCATTCCAAAAATTGACTTTATACATCGAAGCCAACGTGGCTAAGGCGTCAACCATCTGATTTTCTGCTCTGGGCACATGATGGAGTTCCACTCGATCAAAGAACGGAAGTAGCCTTCTGGCATAGTTCATGTACGGCACCAAATTTGACTGGCGAGTCTCCCACTCCCCTTTAATCTGGTTAATCACAAGTGCTGAGTCACCATATACATCTAGGTTCTTGATTCTCAAATCAATTGCTTCTTCTAGACCCATGATGCATGCTTCGTACTCCGCTTCGTTATTGGTGACCGGAAACGCCAGTCTCGCAGTGAACGGGATGTGGGATCCATGGGGAGTCGTGATGATCGCCCCAATGCCACTTCCATAAGAGTTAACCGCCCCGTCAAATATCAATTTCCACTGGGATTTCCTATCTGGCCCCTCGTCGGGCAACGGTTCATCGCAATCTTTCGCTTTAAGAAACATGATATCCTCATCAGGGAATTCAAATTTCATCGGCTGATAATCCTCGATCGGCTGTTCGGCAAGGTACTCAGACAATACGCTTCCCTTGATGGCCTTCTGGGAAACATACTGAATGTCATATTCCGTCAACACCATTTGCCATCTGGCAATCCTGCCCGAAAGCGCTTGCTTCTTGAAGACGTACTTGATCGGATCCATCTTCGAAATTAGCATGGTCGTGTGATTGAGCATGTACTGTCGTAAACGTGTGGTAGCCCAGGCTAGTGCACAACACGTCTTCTCCAGCGTCGAGTAACGAGATTCACAGTCTGTGAACTTCTTACTCAAATAGTAAATGGCATGCTCCTTTCTGCCCGTCTCGTCGTGCTGACCGAGAACACACCCCATACTATTCTCAAGAACTGTCAAGTACATGATTAAGGGTCGTCCGGCCACTGGGGGTATCAAGATCGGAGGTTCCTGTAGATATTGTTTTATCTTATCGAATGCCTTATGGCAATCCTCGTTCCAGATAATCGCCTGATCTTTCTTTAACAGTTTGAACATCGGTTCACACGTGGCCATGAGCTGAGAGATAAATCTTGCAATGTAGTTTATTCTGCCCAGGAAACCACGAACTTCTTTTTCTGTTTTTGGCGCTGGCATTTCTTGTATCGCTTTTATTTTCGCAGGATCAACCTCGATGCCTCTTTCACTCACGATAAACCCCAGTAGTTTTCCAGACCGTACTCCGAAAGTACACTTGTTAGGATTCAGCCTCAACCTGAACTTCCTAAGCCTCTCAAAAAGCTTCAGCAAATTGACCAGATGTCCCTCCTCCATTTGGGACTTCGCAATCATGTCATCAATATAAACTTCAATCTCATGATGAATCATATCATGAAACGAAGTAACCATTGCTCTTTGGTAAGTGGCCCCTGCGTTCTTCAGACCGAAAGACATTACCTTGTAGCAAAATGTTCCCCAGGGTGTAATAAACGTAGTTTTCTCCATGTCCTCCGGCGCCATCTTGATCTGATTGTAACTGGAGAAGCCATCCATGAATGAAAATATGGAGAACTGGGCTGTATTGTCGACCAACACATCAATATGAGGCAGCGGGAAATCATCTTTAGGGCTCGCCCTATTCAAATCCCAATAATCGACGCACATTCATACCTTACCGTCCTTCTTCGGTACAGGTACTATGTTGGCGACCCACGGAGGGTAAGTAGTGACCACTAAGAAGCCAGCATCAAGCTGCTTTTGCACTTCTTCTTTGACCTTAACGACCATATCTGGTCGTGTCCTCCTAAGCTTCTGCTTAACGGGAGGACAATCTTCTCGCAGCGGCAAGTGATGGACCACAAGGTCAGTGTCAAGTCCGGGCATATCTTCGTATGACCAAGCAAAGACGTCACTATACTCTCTTAGCATCTCGACCAATTTGTGCTTGACATCACTCCGCAATGCAGCCCCTATCCTGACGTTCCTGACAAGTTCTTCAGAACCCAGATTCACAATCTCAATTTCTTCCTCATGAGGGAGAATAACTTTCTCTTCTTGTTTCAACAAGTGGGCCAACTCTTCGGGAAGGTCTTCGTCTTCACCAATCTCTTCTTCGGCTTGATAGATCGGGCAATCGAAGTCGAAGTGAGTCGTAGAAGGTCCAGAGTCGATGTCATCTGCTATGTGGATCCTGCAATAACAAGGGTTAAGCTTAAAACAAGGATATGCAGGTTAGCACAAACCCCATTGCCCTTTTATTGTTTTTCAAAACAAATATAAAACAGGAATAACAGAGATCACAATATTTGAATACGAATAAAAACGCCTTTTGATTTATTTATAAAATGCATGTACATAATCAAACAAGGCCCTGACAATAAAACCTTTATGCCCCGGGTAGGACATAGGGTTGTACAACGATTGGAAAAAGTAAATCATTACTCTTTGTCGGTCATTTGGATGATATCCCTGACGGACCAGTTGTTGAGGCTCTCGCCTGGCTTGCTTGGCTGGATCCAAGAGTCCAGATCGCAGTCGTTGTCTTCGCCGTCTTCAGACACCACGTTGACACTTTCAAATATCACCCCGCCACTGGTAAACTGGATCGGCCCTTTACCTCGTGACGCACTGCTAGAAGAAGAGGCTTCAGCCGCAGGAGAATATCCCAACCCGAACTTGTCTTGCTTGTTAGGTATCTCTAAAATTCGCCCCCAGCCTGGGGTAGATCCGGCTTGAACGACGACCTGGGCTTCCTTGAAGGAAGAGAGAGTCATCTCTGGTTTTTCAGTCATTACAGGAGCCATGTTCTTGACTTTAACAGCTTCGAACGCCTGGCATAGGGTTTCGTGGATTTCCCCATCCATCTCAACATACTTGAAGGACGACAAATGGCTCACCATTATATCTTCCTCGCCACATACAGTCACGATGCTACCTTCGACAACATACTTGAGCTTCTGGTGCAACGTGGAGGTCACGGCACCCGCAGAATGGATCCATGGCCGGCCCAAGAGACAGCTGTAGGCAGGCATGATGTCCATAATGTAAAAGACCGCGTCGAATGTTTCCGGCCCAACTTGGATTGGCAACGTCACTTCTCCGAAAACATGCCGTTTGGTTCCATCGAATGCTTTCACAACCAGATCACTGGGTGTGCAAATCACTCCGCGAGTATCTAACTTCATCAATGCTTTCTTCGGAAGAACATTGAGCGATGACCCTGTGTCCACCAACACGTGGGACATAATTTTTCCCCTACACTCTATCGAGATGTGCAGGGCACTGTTGTGGTTCCTCCCCTTCGGCGTCAGCTCCAGGTCAGTGAACCCTAGCCCATTTCCAGCATTTACGTGGGCTACGACCCCTTCCAACTGGTTGACCGATATTTCCTGCGGTACATACGTGGCATTCAATACCTTTAACAACGCATTGCGATGTGCCTCAGAACACAGCAACAAATTCAGGATGGAAATTTTCGAGGGTGTTTGATGGAGATGATCCACGATCTTGTAGTCGCTCTTTTTAATCAACCGCATAAATTCTTCGGCGTCTTTAACCAGTAAGTCTTTTTCTACCCCACGAGGGGTCTCTTCAACGACTTTACTCTTCCCTTTATCAGTTGCATCAGCCTTGTCCGCTTTGTCCGCCACGATCTCAGGTGGTGCAAACACTCTTCCGCTGCGAGTGATTCCGCTAACGCCCACTAGGTTCTCCACAGACGACCCAAATGGTTCTAATTCCAACTTTTGTCCGTTGCAGTAGACCTCTACCCCATAGTGCCACGGGACAGCGTTGGTGCTTTCAAAAGGTATCGGCCCAGCTTTGGTGATGGTAATCGTGGGCGGCCTAGGTGCATAAATAATTATCGTTCGGCGAGGGATGGTGATGGTGGCAACCTCATCATCTTGCTTCAGCATTACCTCTCCCGATCCGCTTTCGGCCCTTCGGCTAAATTGCAGGATTCCTTCGGTCATCAGACTTTGAATCCCCTCTATCAACTGTTCACATCCATCAGGACTCGTCGCACAGCCCATACACAGCTCTCCACAGCCTGGGAAGAAACCCCTTTTCCTCAGCTTAGCTTTAACGAAGCTAAGCGGTGTCTTCAGATCTCTGACGTCAGTCAACAAATCCAAGCTCTCGTCTTCAATAATGGCATTTACTCCACCTCCCTTATGATTCGGCTTAGGGTTCTTCGTGACGTTTGACACATTATCTGAGAAATTGATGATCTTGGCGTCCACCATGTCCTGCACCTTGTGCTTGAAGGCTTTGCAATTCTCTATTGTGTGGCCTGGTGCCCCTGAGTGAAACTCGCAAGTCGCATTCGCATCATAACCTGGCGGAGGTTCCCCTGTCAAGAGAGCCAAGGTTCTCTTCTAGATCAGCTGTAACTGGAGCAGAGTCTGTAACAACTGAGCATAAGACATGGGCGATGTCTCGAGGTGACGACTCGACAGAGGTGCCCTACTTTGATACTTTCTGTACCCTTGTTGATTCGGTTGCTGCTGCTGCTGCTGTTGCTGTGGCTGTTGAACTGTCGGGATAGTTATGCTGGCCACCTGTTGGTGAGGGCCTTTACCCTTCCTTCGAGCGTTGGACACGGTGCTCGTCTCTCCTTCCCTCCTTTTGCCACCGTAAGGTTTCTTGCCTCCTCCAACTAAGGATGAATCACCTTGAATTTTCCCTAGTTTGATCCCGTTTTCGACGTGCTTACCCGTGATAATGAGATCTGAGAAGCTTCCAGACATACTGCTGACCAATTTCTCATAATAAACCCCTGGGAGGGTGGCTACGAACATTTCCACAAGCTCGCGTTCAACCATCGGCAGCTGAACCCTAGCTGCTAACTCCCGCCACCGCTGGGCGTATTCCTTGAACCCTTCATTGTTCCTTTGCGACAGATTCTGTAGTTGGACTCGGTTTGGAGCCAAGTCACTGTTATATTGGTAGTGGTGCACAAATGCTTCAGCAAGTTCCTTCCACGTGTGCACACTGGTAGGTTCCAGACTCATGTACCATTCAAGGGATGGCCCAGACAGACTGTCCTAAAAGAAGTGCATCAGCAACTTCTCGTCCTCAGAATGAGCAGACATTTTCCGGTAATATGATCTCAGGTGGACGCGAGGGCAAGTGGTGCCCTTGTACTTTTCAAAGTCAGGTACCTTGAACTTGGGAGGCACCTTGAAATCAGCAATCAATCCCAACTTGGACATATCAACACCCAGGGTGTTCTGATTCTCGATATTCCTCATCTTGTCCTCGAGTGCCTTGAACCTTAGCTGTGCTTCATCAGTCAGCTCTCCTTCAGCACCTCTCTGAGAGAACACATCGTCTTGACGGTCTTCTAACCATGGCTGAGGCCCAAACAGATTCCCAACGCCTGCGTTACTGTTGCCCATCCCAACATTGACATTAGCTTCGAAATTCCCATTACCGACGCCCGTCGTATTACCATTGAGTCACATATTAGCTATCACATTGCCGTTGGCACTGCCATTCCCCCCGGTCACGGGGACGCCATTCTGAGGAGTTTCAACTGGTGGAGGGGTAGGCACGGTCCCACCATGGAGTACGCCATTGCTATCAACCCTTGAAATCAGAGGCTGAACCAAGGTTATGAGTTGATCCTGGCCGTTGGCGACCTCTTGCATGAGCTCCATGAAGCGGTCCATCCTTTCTCGGAGTTCCTGAACGTCAGTTTGCATTTGCTCCATAATTCTGGTTTGATTTGCTCTGGTCGGATAGCGGTGGATAGGTCTCTGATCAATCCTGGAACAACCTGAAAACACAAAAGGGTTAGGAAAAACGACAAAGTGCTCGTTATGCAAATGCTTCATGCAAATACAAACGTGTGTCTGTGCGTTAGGGAGATTTCCCCCGATCCTAGTGCTTGAGTGCCAATGCTGATAGTAAGAAGTCCGAGTCCAATCATGGAAATAACATCTCATATATAAAGAAAGCCCATCAAGGCAGTATACAGCGTCACTGAATACAAGCAGAATCAATAGCATGACCTCAGCCAACAAGCCTGGTGATGGTCAACATACAACAATGATCAACACAAAAGGATTATAAATAGTCAAGTACGGCCACAGGCGCGAAACTCTTCTAACAACCCCTTCGTTTCTGGATGATCAGGCTGAGTGAGTAACCCCTCGACGAGTAACTCTCTCTGCATAATGGTGTACTGAAGACCTTCAACCGAATCTTCCCATGCTCCTTCGCCAAAACAATCTTCTAACTTCCGCTTCTTGGATTCAAACATCAGTTTGCGCTCCTTCAGGTTAGCGAGAGCTTTGTTGAGCTGGCCTTCAGCGGCGTATCTGCGAGCGGTTTCTTCATCAAACCTGTTCTCACTAGCTTTCACTTGGGCTTTCAACTTGGAGACCTGTTGCTTCAGCTTATCCTCCCGTTCTTTGTCGTTGGCTAGGGTGGCCTTCCAATGCTGATTAAACTTGGATATCCTCCGATACGCCTCATCCAAGTGCTGCTTCTTAGTGGCCAATACATCATTGACAACTTTGAAGTCTCGACCCATGCGCTCACGCTCAGCTATCTGCTTAGTCAAATCCATCCCCAACTGGTTCACCAGCTCGGTCTGCCTCTTGAAGGAATGGACGGCTTCGCTTCTCTCGCTTCTGAGCTGAGCCAATTCTTCCTCCAGTTCTTCATTTTCCTTCTTCAGCTCATCTCTTTCAGCTAACACCTGATTATGCTGCCGAATGGGCACGGTGGTAGGCTCTTCGATCACTGGAGGGCTTTCTGGCTGGGCAGGAGGGAACGACATCCCTATAGCACCTGCTCTGGCTCTGATCCAAGTCACATATGGAGCATAGGCTTGGCTATTACTCTTTCCCAACAAAGGCTTTCCTCGCTTACTGATACCATTCCAAGCGTGCTGAAGCTTGGATAACATATCCCCCTCTAGAAGACCAGTGAGGTACAGAGATTCCTGCACCTCTTCATCCTTCGGCGGAGCTCTCAAAGCATAAGCAAACTGTCGGACCAACAAGGATGGATTATAGTTGATACAGCCCTTCCTGCCTATCAAAGGCACATTCGGGAATCCACTGCAGCTGAAGATGATCTCGGTGCCCAACCTATTCCTATCAAACCAGGCAATATCCTCCGCTGACAGACTCATCAAACGCTCGGACCACTCAGCTGTGGCTGCAGACGAAGCAAAGGGACCCCTCTTAGGTAGATGACTATCAAGCCATCTATAGAGCAGGGGCACACATCACGAGACATTCTTACCCCTTCTGTTATCGTTTTTGTAGTGGACGGAATGGTAGACATCTCATATCAAGGTAGGGACTGGATTCCCTAATGCCAAGATGTGGAAGGCGTCGAAGTCAACAAAGTCCGACATATTGGGAAACAAAATGATGCCATATATGCACAGGGCGAGAATGGCGTTGAACACGACCTAACATCCGTCTTTGGCGCACTGCTGAGCTTTTCCCACTAAGAACTGCAAGGAGAAATCGGGAACCTTGTTCCAACTAGACAAAACCAACTCGGAGGCATCCAGATGAAGTGAGGGAGCTAGACTAGCCGGGTTAGGCTCAGCATCCATATGAACAAAAGGCATCTGGCTCTTGATAGGCACACCTAACAAATCAACATACTCCTCTAGCGTGGGTGCGAGGACAAAATCCTGGAAAGTAAAGCATCTCAACGGAGGATCGTAGAACTGCAGCAGAGCGTGCAACCCATTCAGCTCGAACACAGAGGGTTTACGAACCAAACTGATCAGTTTACCGTAAGACTTTCTGAATTCATCTCTCACAGAATCATCTGCTAAAACAATCAAACCAGTCAGCTTAACAACATCAGGAGTGGGGAGCTTGTAGGCCACAGTCTTCCTCAGAGAACCCATAATAGCACAATAGAAGGCAAGAAATCCTGAATAGGGGGAAACGGTACCTGCAACACAGACACACGTTAATGAAATGCAAATGAGTATGCAAAGCAATGTAAAATGCAACCATGCAGCAGGAGATCAAGACGACTGTGCTGTTGAAGGTACGAAGGTGCAGATCTTGCATCAACAAAACCACAATACTGCTCTGTCAAGAACCACCACTATCTCTGATGAGAAGAAAAACCCAGATATCGGACCATAAATTTGCTCTGTCAAGAACACATATATATATGATAATAAGGACCTCGGATATAGGACCATAACTCTGCTCTGTCAAGAACAAACACATATCTGACAATAAGGAACTCTGATACAGGACCAAAACTCTGCTCTGTCAAGAACAAACACAAGGACCTCCGATACAGGACCAAAACTCTGCTCTGTCAAGAATAAACACACATCTGCTGATGAGATCCTCTGATCCCAACCAAAACCTGTTCTGTCAAGAACAAATACACATCTGCTGATGAAATCCTCTGATCCCAACCCAAAACTGATTCACTATCAAGAAAACCAGGTAGTCTGAAGGTTAAGGTTTCCTGCAACAAACCCAACCCTGCTCACAGGTATGGACCTATACTGACACAAGTTCGGCATCCTATGCGGTCATCAGCGTCACAGACATTCAAGAGGGGTGATACGATACCCAGAAGGTGTGGCATCACCAGCTCATGAAGCGGCCTCACTCGGCTGAATCCCAAATGATCGGTCCCTAGAGTCGACAATCCTCCAAACCAACAACCCCCTCAACCCAAAGGGTTGAAGAAGAAGTCAACCGGGAGAACCTCGTCTGAGCGTGGATTTCATGAGACACTAGTGCCTGCAAAGCAAGCACACGCCCACTAATTTCCACAGCTAATGCTATGTACACTCAAGCCTGGGTCGGACTTCTCACTCATCAGAATGCCCCTCCCACAACAGCACAGATAATCATATCATACTGAAAATAAAGTGCGGGAAATAGAATGCGATAAATAAACACAACCCAACAAGTAATCATACAAGCGCTAGGATTGACTCTCGCAGGGGACGTCGGATCCCTAGATTGACTCGCATAAGGGACGTTGGATCCCTAGGAAACTATTAGAGTCCCCAGCAGAGTCGCCAGCTGTCGCTTCCGCGAAAATAAGGTGCCGGCAAAACAGAAGAGTCGCCACCTTTCGTTATTTATCCCTCAAAACGGGAAAGGAAACGATCGAAAAAACCTGACGAAAAGGTATAAGACAAGGTCATCGCAACCGTTGTCTAGGTTCGGGAGTCGGTTACGCAAGGGGAAGGTATTAACACCCCTCACGTCCATCGTACTCGATGGGATCCACGCTTGTTGTGTTTACTGGACGGGTTGGTTTTATCTATCTACCTATCAAGGCTGGTCTAAAAAGAAAAGAAAATGACTCGGCAAAGCGTCGCGCTTTATGCCTACGTATTCTCATCAGAGAATGAGAAATCAGAGTCAACGTAGTTCGCCTAACTACAGGTTACGGGGAAGGTGGCTCGCCAATACGTTAGTATTGTGCCTACGTACTCTCAACAGGCTTGAGAGATCAGAGCTTACGTAGTTCGGGATAATACGGATTACGGGAATTTAGATTCATCTATTTTATCGAGTAGGGTTAACAAATAGTTCCAGCAGTTGGATGTACGCAGCTCGACCCTTGGAGACTTAAGCGTTACCGTTTGCGGTAGAACTGGGAGTTAACGACACTCTTTTCTTCAGAAAAGCTTCCTTTGAATTATGGGCCCACGGGGCAAAAAGGTTTGAAGTTTGTTTTCTGTCTTTTACGGAAGAACTGTTTTTTAAGGATGTTTGCAACCAATATCGCACTAGAGACTATGACCTGAGAGTGAATGCGTCGCATGTCACCCAAGGGGTGCCATACTAAACATCCAAGCTGTCAAAAAGAAACTCTTTGACAACCCTTTCTCAGATAGCTTAAGGCTCGTAACGTACGACGTCAGTTAACCTTTATTACTGTATTTTAATTTGTTTCGAGATGAGAAGAGAGAGAAACAACTAGGGGGAGACTATCAAGTCCTAATGTTGTCATGCCAAGGATTCATCCTATGGTTGCAGTTTGAAACAGGGAACTCCTAGAAGTTGTCATACATAGGTTTCAACCTAAAGTTCTAATCATCACTTCCTTATCAAAGGAGGTGAGATTCCTAGGGGATCATGCCAATGATAAACAGCAGATAAAGCATCAGCTAAATAGTAAACGACTGTAAAATGCATGCAATGCAAGTGAGAGAGGAAATGTGTGTGGGGCATCAACCTCCACAAGCTCATCTCAACCTCAAGCCAGATATGAATAACTGTAATCATACAGGAAGAAATAACATGCTATAAAGCAAGATACACTAATTTCAATCATACAGAGGAAAGGACATAAAATGCTATCAAGCAAAAATAAACCACATAGGCAAGGGAGCAGGGCTCTACCGAATACCCGCAAGCAAAGCCATACAGTAAAAATACAAGCAGAGGGAGCACCTCAACCTCTAGTGCAATCATGCTCCTAGTTTAAATCAGTCTAAATATGAACTTATTCTAATGCATCAAGCAAATCAAACAAGTCACATCAATACAGTTGCACAGAAAGCAAACAGACAAGAAAAAGAAAGCAGATCAACAACTTCCACATCTTCAAGCTTTTCTGACAGCAGTTCAGTCCTCAGTCTTCAACTACTTTAAAGGCTATCATCTTCAATAGCAAATATCATCTTGCTTCCACACATAAGTGTCAACTTATCCTTCATTCTTCAAGCCTTAGCTCTTCAGTCAATTTCAATTGGATCCTCTTCACAAGTGTCAACTTGGTCTTCAAGCTTCAGCTCTCTCTTCTTTGCCAATATCAACTTGGTCCTCTTCATATATAAGCCTCAGCTTCTCAGGGTAATCTTCAAACACAAAGAAGTATCAACTCCATCCTTCAATCCTCTTCAAGCAAGGAACTCCATCCTTCAGCAAGGGAGAAAGATTCATCTATCAAGAGCAAAGTTTGGATGATTGGTAGCAGAGTGAAGACCAAAGGTCACCACTAAGCATCCTGTCATCAGAGAAAGGGACCCTCAAAGGTTCTACCAATTGGCAAAGAGCCACACATCCTACCAAAGGAGGGATGAGGCCTTTACAAGGGACCTTACATCATAGGGAAGAATGGAAGTGATCAACATCATCCATGTTTATGAAGGAAGAGAATCTATCTAGAAGCTCTGCCTACAAAACCCTAATCTTAATACCTAATCAATACTACACCAAAAGAAGGGGAGATCTTCACATCCAAGCTTTTTCAAGCAATCCAATGCATCTTCTACTTTCCTTCATCATCATCCAAGAACAAGCAAAACAAAACCCTATTCTAAGGGAACTAAAGAAGTTAATCTAGTTGAATTAGGGCATTAGAATCATCTAAAACTAGCACTTAAACTAAAATCAAAATAAAATAGTAAACTACCTTGAAAATTCCTACAAAAATTCCTAAGGGATCCTAATTCAATCATGAATATACCCTACAAAAATCAGAGGTTGAATCATCCACCTAGTTGCAAAAATAAAACCTAAACCCCAAGGTATCAACTATAAACCCTAAAAATGGAGCATCTAAGGGTTTCAACCTAAACTACCACTTATGTTCATCACAAAAATGTGAGAAAAATCTATGGGGAGCACGCATATCTATTCTAACTACTCACAAAAAATCAAGACCAAAATCATCATCACATGATCAAACCAAATTCAACAATATCAAGCATTAAACATAACTATTTTAATATCAATTAAAATGTCAAAATTCCCATAAAATCAGAAAATGCATGAAATAATAATATTTTTTTATCTAAAAAATACTAGATCCTATCATGAATCCAATGCAAAAATAATGGGATCAATTGAGTCATTTTTCCATTTTTTATGATTTTATCAAGAACCATGAATAAAATGAAAAATAATATGAAAATCCAAATAAAATAACAAGCACGTGGTGCAGGAAGCAATAGAAATCAGTTCATTTTGGAGATTGGGCCACAAATGGGGTGTGGGTAGCAGTTATTACACAAAGCCCAAAACCACAACTTAAATGAAATGCCGCGTTTCATTTAACTCAGAACTCTTCACAAATTGAAATCCATTCGTGGCCATTGGATCATGCCTTCAGTCAAAGTCCAACCCCAATCTGATGGCTATCAAGTCATCTTCTTCCTTTTGAATTCCTGCAACTCAGGCCACCTGCGCGCCCAAAGTCACCGCCAGTGACGTTTTTCGATCACCATTCCACAACCCTAACTTGCCCTAGAGTCCACCATAGGCCACGATCCCTTGATCAAACTTGTCCCAAATTTCACAAGGAATTCACTCATACCATTAATTCAACTTAAAACCTCAAGATTTGCAAGAACCATCTCTCAACCGAAAATGGTAACATCCCTAATTAGTCACTAACTCTTAAATTAATGATCTGAAAACCTTCCTACATCAATCCTCAATGCATCTAACATTCTAATTCCTCTTAATTCTAACTAAAACAGTTGGAGATTGAAAGTTACCAACCTGAAAATTTCGTGTGCACAGAAGTAGCTAGCCTTCAAATCAAGCCCTCAAATGCTCCAGACTCCTTCAGTGAATCACTTCCAAGCTTCTGTATGCAATAGAATTGATTGAAATGGCCTCAATCCTTGGAACCAACTCTGAGTTGCAGATGGAAAAAACTGAGTTCAAGAACACCAATCAGCCACGAATTTCCCTTGATTATGATCTGGAATCATTCCCTAGCATCCATGGAAGAGATTGCAATCAAGAAAATGGATGGAAAGTGTATGGAAATGAGTAACCGAATTCAGTTGCAAGCAATGAAATTTCAATCTCAATCTCTACTCTCTCCTTCAATCATCACCAACCTTGGCCTTGGATCACCTCTACTCAATATATAGACCATGTATGGATGATCTAGAAACCTCTAGATCCTTCTAATGAGAAATTCAATCTCTCATGCCATGAGAATTTCAATCACATGCCATGGTGTGCATCATTCTGTTAGCAGCTTGTAATCACTCTCATTCCCTTCCAATTTCTCCCCTCATGGTATTTTGGATGTGTTTGGATTGAAAGAGACCTTGATTATGCCTTGAATCTAGGTTTTGCAAATGTTACTTATGATGTAAGTAACTACTTTTCAAAGCAAGTCCACAAATTAAACTTCAATTCAAAAATGTGGCTAAACTAATGTTCTTAAAATGCTCTTTAGAATCAAAATGACCTATTACATGCCATGGTTTGGACATGTAGATCAAAAATATCAATTTCCAACTTTGGTTCATTTGAAAATCCTCCTTATTTTAGGTCATTTTTGCAACTTTGAGCTAAAAGCAATTCCAACCTCTCATGACCTCTTAACTAGCCTTAAAACATCATTTTGAACAAGTTTTATGTTGAACATTTTCCCATTTGAAGCTTGGAAATAGGAGTTACGGCCTTATGCTTGAAATGACCTATAATCTCCAAATGACCAAAATACCCTTGACTTGTCAAAGCCATAACTTGAGTTATACAAATCCTATCAAGGACTTATAGTACTATCTAGAAATCTAAGAGGATAAGGAACAACATTCATGTTGACCAAAAGTTCATAGGAATCATCCTTCTAGGGCAAAAGTTTCATGCAAGTTGGACAACTTTCAAGCTCCAAATTCACATGCCTCAGATGACCTGTAACTTGTCAAAGTCATAACTTGAGTTCTACAAATCCTATCAAGGACTTATAGAACTCAAATTAAATCTAAGACCATTATCTACAACATTCGTGTTGGGGGTAAGATGAGATGACAACCACATCTTGAGCTAAATTGCCTTGAAGATAGGGGTCAAACTAGGGGATTTTACACTGTCAAGCCTTAGAAACCCTAGCTTGAAACTTCTCAAACTCTTCAATCATGATAGGTTGACCTTGGAATCATCCTTATAATATCTCAATGTATCAATCCATAATCACATGGCTCTTGAATTAGGTCTCAACCTTCTCCAAATCATCAGTTGACCTAGGGTTGACCCAGTCAAACCCTAACTGCACCACTCATGGTTGAAGCTTCTCAATCTTGCACAATGACCTATCTAGGCTTCAAAGTGATCTTCAACACTTCTCATGAGCTCTCTCAAGACCTCAAGTCCATCTTCATGACTTCAGAATCATTTGATGGCTTCCCACAACTCTCAAGTTAGGAGACACCCTCCTGGTTTCAACCACTCTTTCGGAGGATCTTTTAACTTCTCTAACAAAGATATCAACCCTTGATCATCTGAATAACCTTCTTAGCTAGCTTCAAAGTATTGTGTAGCTCTTGATTGGTAATCATACCTCTTGATCTCCTGCACACATGTCAATGAAATGCAAATGATAATGCTAATGTGCATGAAATGAAACATAAGCTAGGTAAAGAAATGTTGGGCAAATTTTGGGGTGCAACACATGGCACTGAATCCCTTTGCTTTGAGTGGACTTTTCTATACACCTTGTTCTTCTACCAACATCATTAGACCTGCTGATGTCATATGAGTTGTTCTTGACATTTGGTTTTGACTTCATGTCCATCCTCTTCATTACCTTGTTAAACTGTCTTCCAAGGAGCACTATAGCATTTGATAAGCTTTCATCAGTATCCACATCACATTCATCCTCTCCATCTTCAGTATTGGACACAAAGGCTATGCTTCTTTTCTTATCAGATCTGCCACTTATCCCCACTTCAAAGGTTAAGAGAGATCCAATAAGTTCATCCATCCTCATTTTGCTGATGTCTTGAGCTTCTTCTATGGCAGTTACTTTCATATCAAATCTCTTGGGAAGAGACCTGAGAATCTTTCTTACAAGCTTTTCTTCTAATATCTTTTCACCTAGGGCACTTGAAGCATTGGCTATTTCAAGGATATCGTTTCAGACGTCAAAGCCATTGTGATGATTCTTTTCGTTGTGGTTTCTCTCAAACGTTTAGTTTCCCCAACCTCATAGCTTCATTTCGGAAGACAACATTGACATTACCAGTGACATCTCATCTCGCCTCGTATTCGGCTCAAAAACAACATCGTTAGAGATGTTGACTTAGCTCCTTTAAGCTCCAAATCCTCTCAGAGGTAACGACAATTCCATCAACAACAACTTGAAGCAAGAACCGCAGCTACCGACATCAACACCGACACATTAAATCTTGACTTAGCATCAATTCAATGCAATAGCTACCAACCTTCAGCTCAATAGATCTTTAGCTCACGACGATGACTCTGCAATAACACAGGAACGCAGCTCATCATGTTCAACTTTCCACAACGACGACAATATTTACAGCTCGTGTGAATTGCTGTAGTTTCAGTGTTGTCGGTTTCTATTTTCAAAGCGCAACAATAGCGTAAAGCTTTGATTTCACAACAACGCTTCCAACGACAAGGTATTTGACGTTTCGGTAACATTTCGATATGGTGGCTTCATGTTTTGCTTTGATATTTATGATTCAGATTGCCTGATGATTGAATGTGTTCTATTTTGTTTAGGATTTAGTTCAATTTCTTTTTCTGGAAAAAATATTTTGCTGTTTCTAAGATATAGTTGTATATTATATTGTGTTGTTTAAAGTCTAGCATTGTTCGTGTCATTGCATATTGCTTTTGTAGATCCTAAATCATATCATTTTCAAACATTTTAGGTTAATTAGTCATGTTTTCTGGGCTGATATTTTCTTTCCACTAGATATGCCTTGAATTTTATTGTATATGAGAACTGTAGGAAGGTTGCACTACTGTTCCCTATCTTTTTGTGTCGAAATACTATGTCGAATTCGGTTCTGTTTTTGTAAACCTCGTGTTGCTTTGAAAGAATTGGTGAATTAGTGTTTAAATTAGTTTATGTTCTTTGAAAAATCATATTTTTTATGCTTGTTTAATTTTAAGCTTATGGTAAATCGATTCTTTGAGTTGTTATTATGTTCCGCAACAATAACTGTAATATCTGCAGTATTGCAACTGAATTTGGATAGTTTTGTTGGAAGTAAGCTGCTTTATGAACTTTTGTATAGAATTTAATACATTAACAAATTTGAATGTTTACCTATGGGTTCACTAACTGTGATGATATTAGTTTAAATTTGTTGCTGCCAATGATGCTAGTAAATATTTGCTATTCTTGATGGAATCACGCCAATTGATGAATGTTAACCACCAAGATCTCTGAGATTTTCTTTTAATCTTATATTCCTTATTTATATCTAGAATTGTTAGTATTTTCATCTGCGAGTAAATCAATGGTGCAAGGAAATTTTAAGTTATGAAGACAATCAGACAATGAATTCTATGTCAATTCAAATCCTTTGACTTGAAGTTTGTGTGTAGCTTCCAATCCAAGCATTGAGCATTTCTTCAAAATCATTGATATGAATAAAAAGCAGAAGGAGCAATTGTATGTAACATTCAGGAAAGGAAGGTACCATGACAATGTGAGGGGATTTCCTACGAATCACTTCAAGAAAGAAAAAAGAGAGACCGATTAAGTAGTTCTTATCTCGATTAATCAAACATTTTCTTAATAAATTACGGAAAAATTAAATCCTTTAAGTCTAGCACTTCTTGGGCTTTTGAAAGACCACTATTAAGGTGTACGCCTTGGATAGTGTCGTTCGAATTTTCGTGTCTAAAAAACGTTCCTTAATTATTTAGACAAAGAAATGCCATTGAAGTCTAGCACTCCACGTGGTACTTTCGCTGTCTATTCAAACAATATTTCATAATTTAATCGAATGAAAACGTGTCGTTAGGATCTAGCATCCAAATAATGCCCCGATTAGTTGGTTGTGAGACCTACGTCTCATTTATCAAATAGTCGTCATTTCTCCTAAAAACTTACCAAATTCTAATTTCATATTCTCGCCTCATGCAAACGAACTATTTTCATACCCTAATTCGATGCAATTTGTAACTAAACATTTTCTCTATTAAACATCGAAAGAAGAAGGTTCTTGGAATCTAGCATTCCTTGGATTTTCGAATGAATAATTCTCGAAGCACGTCATTTGGATCGTTATTCCTTCAATCCTTCGAATTTTACAAACTAAATCATTTTCAAACACCTTCCGTAAGTCGAGTGCTCGTCCGCATCGCACACACTTCCACATTACATCGAGGTTTCGATATTGGAGGCACCCTCAGGGACTAGTATCGTTTCTCACACCTTAACCTTTGACTCGTCATCAAGTCGGTTCCATTTTTAATCAAATCCTCGACTCGTCGTCGAGCCATTTTTCAAACCAACTTCATTTCTCCTCGCGGTCCACATCTTTTCGCAATGTATTCGATTCAATCTATTTCCAAACACCTCTCTTAAGAAATTAACGAAAGAAGAAGGTTCTTTGAGTCTAGCATTCATTGAATCTTCAAATGGATGGCTCTTGAGGCACACGCTTTGGGTTGACATTCATTCACCCTTTCCTCTTAAAACACATAATCTTATTCAAACATATTTTGTAATCAAACTTACGAAAGAAGGATATTCTGGGAGTCGAGCATTCCTTGAATCTTCGGATGAGTAACTCTCAAGGCACGCCCTTGAGTTGTTATTAATTCAATCTTTCAAAATCAAGACATTTATCTTCAACCTATTCAATCAACTTCTGAAAGAACTGAGTTCTTGAAATCTCGCATTCCTTGAATTCTTGAGTGATAGCTCTTGAGGCATGCCCCTTGGGTTGCTAGTCATTCAATCTTTCGTTCCCAAACCAAACTTCAAACTTAACCTCAAGCCAATTCAACCCTCGTCTTTTCGTGGTTGTTACCACGAACTACGGACGCTATGATTATTCATTCTCGTCTGAATGTAAGATACGTAGGCACAAGACTATGATGATCTTGGCGAGCACACTTCTATCTTCCTCCGCTATTCCCTCCACTTTCCGTTTCCCCTAGCCTTTCCCGTAGTCAAACTACGACGCTTTGATTTCTCATTCTCATCCGAATGAGCATACGTAGGCACTAGGGCCCCAATCCTTGGCGAGCACCCTATCCTATAACCACTCATTTCCCCTTAGCATCTTTAACCTGTTAACCTACCAATTTGCATTTATCATTGAGAAGAAAACAAGCAAGCTCAGATAACGCTCACCGTAAAACACCCTAAGAGGTTCCTGTTGAGTACAACGGACGTGAGGGGTGCTAATACCTTCCCCTTGCGTAACCGACTCCCGAACCCGAAACATGGTTGCAACAACCCTGTTCCTATCCTTTCTCTTTAAGAGGTTTTCTCGATATTTTCCTCTCTCGTTTATGCAGGATAAATAAAGTTCGGTGGCGACTCTGTCGAACCACATTTTGCGCCTTTCGCGCGAGGGTAGTTTCTCTGAATTATCTTTATGATTTTTCGAGGTGCGACACTCTTGCACCATGATCTCATGTTGTACGATTCAATCCATAAGATATCTCGCCTTGATAGCCAATGATCTCAACACAAGAATAATCCCCTGAAGAAACCTTGAAGATGAAGATAAGATGTGAAGTGCAGAAAGAAACATGACCAGCCAAAGGTCCTTCACATAAAAACCCTAATCCAATGAACCTCGACTGATAAAAGTCCACAAGCTCAACCATGAATCAGAAACCTTAATTCTTCCTGAGATATAAATGATGAAGATAGTATCCTGAGATGTTAAAAATGAATCAAAGTCTTAATCCACAGTCCTCCTTAATTATACCAATGAAGGAACCTTGAGCATTTGACACTCTTGAGATCTCTTGCTTCAACTTGACTAAAGTAACCAGATAAATCACCTCTGAATAGTGAAAGCTCAGATCACGAGAAAAATAATTTGATCTATGTCTTAGAAGCTTTTGCAGATGTATGATTACGAAGTATGAACTAAATAAGATACCGATGAATGCGAAACAAAATCCAGCAAAAGTTAGAAAAAGCTAGGGAAAATTTTGGGATGCAACACACCCTAATTTAAAACATTCATTTCCCTTTAGCAAATAAATCTTTAGATAAACAACACCTTTTCATGCGCAGACAACTTAGATGGTTCTCGTTGAGTACAACAGATGTAGAGAGTGCTCATACATTCTCCTTGCATAACTGACTTCTGAACCCTGACATTGGTTGCGACGACCGTGTCCTATCCTTTTTCTTTTCGCGAGTTTCATTGTTGTTTTCCCTTTCTTTTTGTTGAGAATAAATAAAGTTCGGTGGCGACTCTTCTGCCAGTCCAATCAGCGAGTTTTTTTCGCGAGGTCGTGTTGTCTCTTTTTTTCAAGGTGCGACAATCAGACGTGAGATTTGTGACGATCCTAGTCTCGGCTATAATTTTGGATGTATACTCGTGAAGCACAAAGTAAAGTTCTCATGAGATAGAGTAGGAAGGTCGATGATTCGCATGCCATACTTAATAGTTGAGTATTACTTGTAAAGTCCATGACCAACAAGCTATAGGAGAAGGTTGCACGCCATGCTTGATAGTTGAGTACTACTTGTAAAATCCATGACCTACGAATTATACAGGACGGTAACACTCTTGACCCAGTTTCAGATGTAAAGGACCATGTATATCCTAACTCATCTGGATGGCAGTAGTATAGGCTAGATCTTATGAGAGGACCGTGAGTGATCGTGACCTTGGGAATGAAATAGGAGTTAGCCAAAAGCATAAATAATTACAATAAAAAATATTCAATATATATGATTAGAGTTTGACATTGAATTAAATGTTTTCATAAAAATTTACAGTGAATTAAGAAATCTAGCACAACCAGAATGTAACCAAACTTCTGCAAATATATTATTGACCATAGAAATTCTCTCTCAATTCTACTTTTATTACAACAAGAACATAATGTACCACCATACCAGAAATTATAAATTACAATTGATTGAAGCAATTTATTATTAAAATTATTACAACACACATAAAACACCCCATACCATAAGGGTCTAACTTATTGAGACAAAACATGACATTGCACAATAAACAACCAGACCCAAAAACCTAAATCAACAAGACTAGAATCTTATTCTTAGCTGTTTACAAGTGCACAATGTTTCCTGATCTCACCTTGTGACCCTGTCTTAACTTTAATTTGACCCATTTTCTCAATTGATTTTGCAAATTCAGCATAGAAATTTTCAAGTGACCCTTGAAGAAACTGAGTCACTAAAGACTTTGTAACTGAATTTGTCAACAATGCAGAATCAGATTCAAACAAACCTCTTCTCTTGACAACTTGACTATAATAACTCAGATCAAAAGTGTTTCGACTTCCGGGGTCCATTTCGACTATTGTAGTATTGTCATTGATGTTCTTGCACTTGAACGTCTTAAGATTTTTTGCATATTCACTGTCAAGTGATGGATCTTCATCACCCTTTCCAGTAAAATTGTACAAACGGTTTGAAAATGAAGTGCAAAGAGAGATTCCAATTGTATGAGCACCTAAAAAAAATATGTTCATTAAATTTAAAACCATATACACTACTAGAAAATGTTGAGTAAGCGACGAAAACTAGAAATAAAATTTGTTTCTACCTATGTCGCTAACATTTTCTAGTAGTTTAAAATGCGTAATTCTAAAAAAATTGTTGAATGTAATAATAGTACCTGAGAGGAGGACTAAGTCTTTTAAATCAAGTCCTTGATTGGCAAAGAGAGTTTGGAGAGTGGTGAAGTTGTTAAATGGAGCAGGAATGTTTTGATTGGATTCCAACAAATTTGATATCACTCCATCTCGTCTACCTGTAGGAACTTTCCAATAGGGACCACCCTAAAATAAAAAAACATAAAAATAAAAATTCAAATTGTTTTTTAAAGCCGAAAACATCTTATAAACATATATTAACTCGTTTTTATAACTTCGATCTTTTTCAAACAGATTCACCCATAGCAATGTTAGTAGATAAGTTTAAATAAGTCAATTTAAAAATAACGTAATATTTTAAAGATAGAATTGAGTACTTACTGTGACGACAATAGAGTCTCTAGCCGATAAGGCTATGATATCAGCACAAGAAACAACACCGGGACATTCAGCTTCAACGAGGCTCTTAATTCTGTCAATAAAATCAAATCCTCTAACTGTAAGATTAGGAGGAGCATTTTTTTCAGCTTGGTTGGTTGTTGAGTTCAGAAGAACTGATCCATCACACCCCTAAATCAAAATGCATAATGTTAGCTCATCAACTTCGAAATTCATAAGAAAAAAACAAGGTTGAACTTCATACATACCCTAACAAAACAATCATGAAAATGCATTCGTATTAACGCAGCTGCAAGCGATGGAGCGTTGCGGATATGTTCATGAACAAACTTTTGAATGATTTGTTCGGCTTTTGGACAGCTCTTAGAATAAAACCCTAGCTCCAATTGAGCATGAGTCGATGCAGCCAAAAGACAGATAATCAAAACCTTGAAGTAATTACTCAAATTTTCCATTTTCATAGATGTATAAAACTGGAAGCTATAAGAGTATGAGAAACTAGTGAAAAACTTGTATTTCCCTTGTTGCTGAATCCATAACAGTGGCGAGTGATTTATTTATAGTTCTTGTTTTGAGGTAGAAGAAACAAAGAAAATAATAGAGATGGTCCATGCAGCTAGCTAACATGTGAGATAAGGTGACAAAACACATGCTACTTTGTTATCCATTTGCAGTTAATAATAGTTTAAAATTGGTTAGTTGGGAATGTCCTTATAAGACAGATATGGTGAGTACCATATTATTGGGTTTCTGACTGCTTCAATAACTCACTTCATTTATTTAGTAAAGTCTATGACATAATGAGTATATTTGCTTGTCTCGAAGTGTTGGAGTTTTTTTTAGGTATATCAAAGTAAAACAATTTATTATCGGTTTTCGTTATCTTCAACATTAAAATAAGTACTCTTTGAAATTGTTGGTTTTTGTAATCTTGAACATTATTCTCTTTCTCGTAAGAAAGGGTATCTGTATACACTCTGACGCTTAAATTAATAATTGTCAAATATAAAAGGTATAAAGTTTTTAAGAAATATCTATATCTATTTGATTTGATGTTTGTAGTCCAATTTATAAGAATTTTATTAGAGTTTTTACTAATATCTATGTCATCTCAAACTTCTAAGAGACTCTGTATAAAAAATTGAAGTTAGTTTCACTTGAATCGTGAATTACTTTTTAAGGAGCTCTATATTGTGTTGTAGGTTGCATTGAACATCCTAAAAAACAGTTCTATATGTCATAGTTTCCACTTAACCGTTCATATATTTAGATGACGAGATATATTCTTCTTTGCTTGGGTTAGATGTTTTCTTTAGGACATGTTCAAACCTGCTCTCTAAATCCTAAAACCTTTTGTTTGATAATAGATATTTGTCCCCTAACATCATTGGTCTAATTAACTTCATTTTGGCCATAAATATTTTCACCTCTGATCTTTGTTATTTTTATGGATCATTGGATCATCTATTATAAGATTAACACTAAGTAGTGATAGACACAATTCTTTCATTATTCAATATATATTTTATTACAAAAATTTGTAATACTCGGCTTAAACTACTTGGTCTTTGAACCGTCTTTTTTGAAAATATGACTTAAAACTTTATCTTATGAGTAATATGGAGTTAGATGACGAGGTTAAGTAAAACTTAGTCATAATTATTTGATTAGAATTTCTCATTCAATTTTTCATCAATTTAATTCTAATTTTTATCTTTTTATTTTAATTTTGGATGTGGTTATGAAACACATTTATTAGATAGCATTAAGATACATGTTTTTTTAGATGGTATAATCATATTTGGAGAATTGAAAAGAATTTAAATGAAAGGTTGGAGACTTGAAAACAAACCTTAAAATACATGATTTTTTCCTAAACATAAGTAAAACGGAATATATAGAATATAAGTTAAAAATAAAATAAAAAATACTTCTAACCTAGAGGTGAAATCGGAGTCACATAGGGTTGGAAATGAGTCGAGTCGAACTCGCCTTAACTCGGCTCGACTCATTAAGAATTGGTTCAGCTCAAATCTCGATTTGAGTTTGACACGAACTTTTTTTTAACTCGAATTCGACTCGTTAAAAGTTCACGAATTATTCGGTTTATCTCGCTAGGTTTATCTCGTTAAATTCGGTTCACTAACTATTCGGTTCATATTTAGATCATTTGGTTCATGAACCTAGTTCAACGATTTGATTGTCGGACTGAGTTCTGAATTATTTTCGAGTTAGTTCGGTTCATTGTCAGTCCTAGAGCCACATCATCCTTTAAATGACACGGTTTAAATATCTTCGGTCTGTAATATAAAATGATAGTGAGATACAGGTGGATGTAAACCATCGAATTAAACTTAGGTGACTGAAATGGAATAGGACTTTAGGGTTTTATGTGATGTTGAGGTGCCATTCAAGTTAAAAGAATTTTTTTTATCATTATACGGTACAATTAAAAAAATCCTGAATTTAACAATTTAAATAGAAGTATAACCCTAGATAGATACTATGAATAAGTTGATCTATATAACCGACTACATTTAATAAAATATAAAATAAGGATTGATTATTTTGATTTTTTTTATCCACCTGCCATCATTTGAAATTAAAAACACCAAAATGCCATTATGTGGAAGAAAAAAATTTATCTGAATGCCACACTTTTTCTTTAGGTCCGGCCATTGGTTGGACGACTCTTTAAAATTTTTTACGCAAATGCACCGACTCGGCCAATGATTGGCCGAACCATTGAAGAGGTCTTTAGCCATTACCTTATTACACCAACCTTAAAAAAATATATAAAATAAAAGTCTTTTCATATGCTCGGCCAACCATCGGCCGAGGTCAAGTATCTACAAAATTTTCTTCAAATAATCGTTCAATCAATAGCCAAAATCTAAGAGGAAAGCGTGACATTCTGGTAAAAAAATTTCTAGTAGTATTTTGGTGTTTTTAATATCAAATGATAGCAGGTGGATAAAAAAATCGATTATTTTCATGTTCCAATTCAATTTTTTGTTATGTCTCATCTTTATCTCACATTCTCCTTATTCCTTGTCATTTGCCAGAAACAAAGAAGAATAAATAAAGCAATGGATTTTACCTGCTCCTATACTATGATTCATTTTACTTTAATGATGCAATACATTGAGACAGCTAATTTTCAAATTAAATTAATTTTGATTACCTGCTGCCACCTGGGAACATTGTTAAAGAATAGAAAAGTGTGACGAAAGAATTATAGAGTTGGTAAAATAGTTGCTAAAAAAAGTTGTAAGATCCAGATCTTTGTGGTTATAAACATTTTGAATTGAATACTTAGTGATGATTAAGATAGGGACACATTTTGGCAGTTTCTTTTGTATAGAGAAAGTCATATTGATTCCTATGTACAACTTGTGGGGTATAATATAAATTATAAACTTGGGAAATAATTGTAATAATTTCACATAATATAAATATAATTGTAATGAGACTTAGAAGTCAAATATAGTGAGATATATAGTAACATGATATGAGAGATAATTATGGCTAATGTTATGGAGATAATCATGTTGCCATAGCTAACTTTCACCAAAATAAAAACTAACAAAATTTGTCAAATGTCAAATAGGAAGTCAAATTTCATACGGTTATGGATAAGAAAGTGCTGAAATAGTGAAACTCATTATTGAGCATCACATTATTGACAAAACTTACCTGTTTTTTCTTGTCTTTTCCATTCTTATATATTAAATTTTAAGTAATTTGTTTAAAAACTATGTATAAAAATAAGGTTTCAATAAACTCCAGTGTTAAAATTAAATTAAAATTTGAAAAATATTAATTTTTAAATGAATTTAATTTTAATTTAAAAAAGTAAAATATGAAAAATATTTTTAACTGGACAAATTGTATATCTATTTGTGTAAACATCAATATTTTACACATTGATCCAAATAAATATTTATATAATTAAATTAAGAAACTAATTTTTAAAAAAAACGAGATCATTATATTAATAAAAAAAATGAAGTTATAGAAAAGACTATTGAAGAAAAAGGAACATATATAGAAAGAAAGAGACAATGTGTATAAAAAAACAGTGGAGTATGCACATGCATAATTGCATTTAAAATAGCTGGACGTAACTAAAGTGTGCAATGGGACCAGTTTCTTGTCATTTCTGTCTTTATATATATGTTGCATAGCTCGAGCAAGCTAGCTGGCATGTAAATTGTAAAGCAGATTCCAAATTTCGACTACATGTGCTTATCAAAAGCAATATTATTTACGATATAAGTTAAAATAAAGCAAAGCCTAGAAACCCTTGAATCATGTTTTGAATATAAACCAATGATTGATTTTCATGAATAAAGAAGGGCCTGGTCTGGTCTCCAATGTTGGAGTTGATGACAAGAAATCTGGAAAGGGAAAGTTGTGGAAAAAGGAAGGTTCATTATTCATCAAGTATGTTTTTAAAATAAGTAGGTGGTGGGGGCTTGTTTTAACTAGCAATTTATTACACTCTCTTCTCCCTTCACTTGTAAAATGAATAAATATAATAAAATTGTCTGCAAAATTATTACATTTTTATTAAATTAATTTTATTACCGTGTATTATATTAGTGTGCACAATAATAATTCATAATTATAATTTTTTTATTATAAGTAAAATATTGTATTAAAAGAGGTATTCAATTCAAATACAAAAAAGAAATCAAACTAGTTCGGAGCAATAATCGAATTGGACATCCAATCAACTTTAGAAACATAAAACTGACCAAAAGATTTAGCACTAATCCAATCTCAAATTAATGATTTTGCTAAAAAAACAATCTCACAATTGCCTTTCATCCCACCATTTAACAAAATGCCAATTTCTAATTAACTAGATAGCTCACATGACAAATAACCAAATAAGAATTCTATAATTTTTCCTTGTCTTTTGTCACACTCTCATTTTCACCTTTAACCTTTCATATCTTACATTCGTCATATCATATACTGTTCTAGTGCATATCGAGCATGTGGGTTCACAAGGTAAGGATTGGGTCGGTTCGTTGTTTTTCATTCCAAATAAGATAAATTGTCCATCATGGACTACATGGAAGAAAAGGTTCATCATCTAAGGTTTGATTCAAGTTGGAAAGTCTACTCATGTAGATTCCTTCAAGGAGAAGTTACTTGAAAAATATTAGGATATTCAAGATCAATATTCCACATGAAGTGCAAGGCCTAATTCAAGATTTCTTCATACCACTTTGTTTCAAATTCTAAGTTCAAGTGGAATTCAAGAGATCACAAGTTCATGATTCAAGACTTCATCCCTTTCAAATTCAATGGTATAAGGGAGATATATCATTCCAAATTAAAGATTCATGAATTCAAGATTAGATTCAAGAATATTATAAAGGGAAATTTCATGACATTGCAAGAATGTCACATTTGTTACAAAGTTTCTAACTCTAAGTAATACTTAGAAAATTAAGCTATTTCTAATCTTAATTCAAGTTTCTAATCAACTTCATGCTATGGTACTCTTCATGCCCCATCAAGTCCACATGTTCCTCATTATGCCTACAAACATCCAAGGAAAATAATCAAGGTCAATTCAACATTGGAACCTTTCAAAAGCAAGATTATGCATGCTTAGTCATGGGCATCTTTAATGTGATCCAAAACAGTCCCATGCAAGAAATGACCAACTAACTCACAACTAAACAAACCATGTCACAAACTTAAGGAACTAGTTCATGTTGGTTCACATGCATACCAAAATTCAGATTTTTAAAAATTTTGTCAAAAGTAGAAGCATGGACCATAAGGACAACCCAAGAACAAGTGAATAAAGGAGAACAATGCAGAAAAAATAGCACTAAGAAAGTGCAGCAGCAAAAGCAGAAAAGCAGCATGCTAGAAATGGAAAGAAATAGGGTTGCACCAAGAAAGTGGTAATAAGCATTTTCAAGTATAAAAATTTTGAAACTTGAAGCATGTGCAAACTCTAATACTTTGGTACAACAACAAAAGTGCAACAGAAAAGTAGGATTTCTAGAGGAAAAGGGTGCACCAAGAAAGTGGCATTTGACCTTTCTAAGTGTAGAAATTCTAAAGTTTGAAAACATGTGCAAACCCTATTGTTTTGGCTATAAAAGAGAAGCAATAGCAGTAAAAAAGGGGGCCCAATTGAGAGAGAGAGAGAGAGAGAGAGAGAGAGAGAGAGAGAGAGAGAGAGAGAGAGAGAGAGAGAGAGAGAGAGAGAGAGAGAGAGAGAGAGAGAGAGAGAGAGAGAGAGAGAGAGAGAGAGAGAGAGAGAGAGAGAGAGAGAGAGAGAGAGAGAGAGAGAGAGAGAGAGAGAGCATTGAGAGCAAGATAGAGAGAAAAACCAGAAAAATCAAGAGAGTTAGAAAACACAAGAGAACTATAAAAAACCAGAAAAATAAGAGAGAAAGAGAAACATTGGAAAACATTGAGAAACCTTGAGAGAACAAAGGAGGAATAGAAAACCAAAAAAAAATGGAGGTGAATCATATAGCACATCCAACACAAGTCATTAGTGATTAGAAGGAGAATAGAAGCTCTTGGGTATATTTTCTTTCAAACCTTTCTTTTTTTACATACTTTGCATTGTCTTTATTTTCTTGGTTAAGTGATATTTGTGTTGAACATATTGTGGTAAGGTCTCAAGAGTGACCAGGAACTATTATAAAAAACAAGGAAAGGAGAAAAAAATCCATTTTTTTCACTCCCAGGGGTGCTGACACGGGCGCCCGTGTCAGCTTCCTGTCTTACCTCAAAAATCAATGTTGTGGGCACTTTCTGACGCGGCACGTGTCAGCTGACACAGGCGGCCGTGTCAGCCCTGTGTTTTTCACTTTTTTTTTGCTATTTCTCCCTTTTTTTGGCATATCTCATTCACACATGAAATAGGACGTCTCATTTCATGTTGTTTTGTATTTTTTTATGTCTTGATTTTTTATTCGTATTTTCAAGCCGATTAACCCGATGTGGTTGTATGGTCATTGTATGTGGATATTATTATGGTCATTTATGACTTTTGGTTCCAAAAAATGTTTTCAAAAATAAACTCTCGATTTTATCGAGTCATTTTCACCCTTGAAAGTCGATCGCCTTGTGCGTCGCCATCGACCTTGTTCGCATCACTTCAAATATTTTTACAAGCAATAAAAACCTTGATCTAACATCAAGTGGTATTTTTCTCATAAAAAATCCAAAAAAACAATAAAGATGCAATTGGGGTTACACACCATGAGCTTTCAAGAGGTGCTTTGTCTCATAAAAATCCAAAAATACAATAAATATGTGATTAGGGTTATACACCATGGACTTTAAGGTGGTGGAGAAGGAATGAGAATGGAACCCCTCCTACACTCGTTCCGAATATTTTGAATACAAGGCGCTCGACTTGGTTATTCAAAACATTCATCTCTATCCAAAGTCTTTAGTGTGATCCTAATCAAAAACAATTTCTTTCTCAAAAACCATGAAAAATAACATCAACTCATCAAACTTCTTTTTAGCCTTAGGGCATTATCTGAAAACCCTTTTTAAGGTATAAAATCAACCAACACACAATCATTTCTCAAGTGCCCGAACTACGACTGCTCTGATTTCTCACAGCTGTTGAGAATACGTAGGCATAGGATTGCGATAATCCTAGCGAGCACTCTTCTTTCTTTTCCACCTTTACTCCTCAATTCCTCATCACCCAAAAAGGACATGTTACGTCTGTTCTACCGCAAATAGGTAACGCATAAGACTCCACAAGCGAGCCGCAATACATCTAACTGCTAGAACACGCACGTTAGCATCGTCCACTCGAACTTCCCATTTTTCAGCGTAGTCTCATGAACTACGAATGCTCTGATTCTTCACTTCTTACAAGTGAATATACGTAGGCACAAGGGCCCCAATCCTTGGCGAGCACTCTAATAAAAACCAACCCCTTTTTCCCTTTAGCAAGCAAACTTTTAGATTAAAACACCCATTCAAATTAAACAACCTAGAAGGTTCCCATCGAGTACGATGGACGCGAGGGGGTGCTAATACCTTCCCCTCGCATAACCGACTTCCGAACCCTAAGACTTAGTTGCAATGACCATGCTCTTTTCCCAAAGGTTTTATTGTTATTTCCCTTTTCCCTCCTTGGGATAAATAAAATCTGGTGGCGACTCTGTGTCATTTTTCGCATAGTGACAGCTGGCGACTCTGCTGGCGAGACCTAAGCGAGTCAAGTCTAACCTAGGTTGTTTTTTCGTGTGTTTGGGTGTTTTCTTTTTATTTGCTTGCTTATCGTTTTCCCTTATTTATTCAATTGTATCTCACCTTATATGGTTCTCAATGTTGTGGTATGGATGGATACTTTGGTGGCAAACTTGAGGGAAATGCTCTACACCCGAGCTTAGAGTGTTAAAAGTGAGATATGAGAGGTTGAGTAGTATGGGCTTCCGAGATGCTCATCTTGTGATAGTCGATACGAGAACCTCGCTTAGTGTAGATTCCTTTGATAATGACGGAAACCGTCAAGCTCTTGCCGTGTTGAACCAATATTTTCTTGGGAATCCATTACTCTAAGGACCTTTTTAGAATCTTAAACCGTTGGCCAACTAAGATTGATGGTCACGTAGTATGGGTCCTAGAGAAGCTCTTCTCGCGATGGTCGATACGAAGATCTCATTCAGAAGAGACTTTCTTAATGGAGTTGTTGTCTGGCAATGACTGACCTACGTAACAAACAGTTAAGAAAGTCCATGACTCTGAACTAACTACAAGTGCACAATCTATCACGTAGTGCTATCGGGTGTTACTATGTTTAGATAAGGCGGAAAATATTTTTTAGCAAGAAAATACGAAATTAAAGGCTAGTAAAGAAAAAATTGTAAGTTTTAAAAATATATATTAATAAAGGACATCGGTATGTAATGCTTTTAGTTTTCGGGGATTCGACAGGTCACTGGTGCTTTTTAGTTTTTGCAAATGGTTTTCAGGAGAAAATACTCGTTTAAAGACCTTTGTCTCACGATGGTTGTTGACTCTAGTCATAATTTTAAGACGGAATGTACGCTCTCTCTGTCCCATTCGGGGTTAAAATTTATTTTTGAAAATAAATAAATTCTGATTTCTTTTAAAGCGTTTTCGCTGTATTTAAAATCAATGCCTAATTTTTACTATTCGGTTCAAACCCCACGCTTTCGCGTGCCGGATCGAGCCTTGATAAGTTTCCCATTCTCATGGCAAAACCGTTGTAAATAATTTCTCACTCTCATGACGAAGGTTTATTTAGAAAATTAGATTAAAAACTACGGCCAGAAAATTGTTTGAAAAAAGGCAATGGCACCGGGTTTTATCGAATTTCGTCCTACTAATCCGATTACATACCGATAATGGAAATTTACCTAGACATAATACTTAATGCAAGCGTAAATAAACAACGGAAGCAAAATAATATAACATGCATTATGACGGAAAATAAAGTACTAATTCAATTAATAAAAACCTGCAAATCGTACTGATCTTGAATCCTTGAGTAGTCCTCCACAATGTCGGAAGGATTCTACTTTGGCGAGAAATAAAGGTACAGAATGAAAACGAAAGTACTATGAATTAAAGGAAAGGAAAAGGAAACAATGCAAGAATGTAAAATAAGCTTCATTAGAAATTTGGGCAGCACTTCGACACGTAAAATGCAGCTCTCCTTGTTTGGTCCAACTGTTCTTTTTTTATGGCTGAGGTTCCATAAGGAAATGTCGGAGGAAAAAGAGTTGATTGGGAGAAATCTCAGGGAAATCATGCCTAGATTTTCTCTGTTTCATGGGCACGTTCAGTTTATGAACGTTATTCTAATATTTGGCTCATGACGGACGTGGCCTTCCTTTGACGGGCGTGTTGGTCGTGACGACCGTGATGGTCTTGTGGTGACCGACGCGGCCGTGACGATCGTGATGCAGTTCACACTCCCAAAATCTGCTTTTTGGCTTTTTCCCCCTGTTTTGTCTTCTTCTTTTGTGCTTTTTAAGTCTTGCTCAATTTGAGAGTGAGCATGAGATACCTGCAAAAACACTTAGCAAATTCGCGGAATAGTCCAGATTCAGGTTGAAACCATACAGTTAACAGATAAAAAACACGACAATTATAGTGTACATTTTCGCGTTATCAAACTCCCCTAAACTTGAATCTTTGCTTGTCCTCAAGAGAAATAGTCGGAAAGATAAACCAATGCAAACATGTGGCACGCCCTTTTTTCGTTTTCAAAAAGCTCCTGAGGCGTTTAGTTGGGACGTCAGAGATTAGATTAAAATAGCATGTGTACGGTCGTGACACGGAACAACAAGTATGCTCAAAGGCCTCCTTCTTATGCAAGCCGGTCCCAATCATTCTATTGTAGCTTGACATAAAGTTTCTCACATCAAAGTTCACCCAGTTTTGTTCTAGCACAATCACATTAAGCTTTTTTCCTTTACATGCACATAGTGGAATAACCGGTTAGTGATTTTGATCCTTTTTAGTATGGGGTCTAGTGCACGAGTGCGGTACCCTTCAATATATCCAATTTGTAAGTTGTGGGGGATCGAATTGTAATTCGCCCTACCGAGTCCATAACCAGAAACCTATGAACCAACTGACAGCAGATTTCTTTTTGTTTTTGTTTTTCCAGATTGTAGAAGTGGAAAACACTATATAGTCGCGGAACGAATTGCTTTATGATTAGGCATCAATCACTTATTTTCATCGGCTTTCCACGTGGTTTATGCTTAAGACGGTGCTGACTGCTTATATAAACTACTAGGGGCTGCGTTTGGGCTGAAACCTAAGGCTTCGACAAAGTAGGTATTGAAACTAACTCGCATAAACAGGGGGTCTAAGGTGTCAAGATGGTATTGGTCTTGTCAGAATTCTTTCTCGAGATTTCCTAACTCGGCCTTTATCTTGGCGTGTCAAGTTATGCATCGATCAGAGCGAGTAAATAAATTTCGTATAGCTGAATAAAGTGGGGGAATTCGCGTAAATAGAGAAAAGTACATATAAAAGCTGCTTTATTGAATTAGAAATGCTGAAAGGGAAAAATACATAAAAGTAGAAAATGGAAATAATGTACCTCTCCCACACTATATCGGACATTTTCCTCAATGTTTCAATATAAATGCGGTAGGGAAACAATAAAAGTACAAATGCGAGAGTACGATATGAAAGACTAAAACTACTCAGGTCCCTGCTCTCTGCCTTTGCCTCGAGCTCGTCCGCGTCCATGTCGTGTCGCGTGGTCTAGAGCGCCGGTGTGATGGATGTAGTCGCTGAGGTCTTGCACGCGTATGGTGAGGACAGCCATCTCATCAACAACGTTTTCGAGTTGCTCGCCTTGGGCTACTTGCCCTTGCTAGATTTGTTGCAATAGAGCCATCATTTGAAGATGTTGTTCTTGTTAGCGAGCTTCAAGTTGTGCGGCCATCTGGTTTTGTTGCCAAATCCCATGCACGATTTCTTCATTGGTTGGCTCAAGGTCAGGGCTGCGGCAACTTCGGGAGGACGTACCTTTGTATGGTGGAGGAGGTTGTGTCTCTTCTTGAGCAGCTTGGTCCATTTCTTCTTTAATCTCGTCTGCAGGCGCATTGTCTTCAACAAGAGGGGCGACTGCATTTGCTTCAGGAGCAGCTAAGTCAAAGAGCCAGTGGGCTCTATTCTGGGGATCAATGCGGGTTCTGCACGGCATAATAATGCTGCGAACTATACGGTTCCGAAGCACTGGATGGTACCTGTCGTCGGCCCTTAATTTGATGAGGTGAGAGGAATGGCAATAGTCGATATCCAGAAGGACGAGAGGCAGCGATGGGAGATCAGTAAGTTGGTCACCAAGGTTTAGGGCCAGAGCAATGGAAGTAATAATGCCTCCGAAATAGAAAGGCTTTGAGCCGCGACCACAGTTGGTTTGAATGTGCGCTAATAGGAACAACGCAGCATTAACATGTTCTGGAGTAACCACACAGTGAAGAAAAATGAGCTCTTTGGAGTTGACTTTATGGTTACTGTCTCTGGCGAAGATAGTGTTCCCAAGCGTTCGGTGGAAGTATCTGATGGCGGGGTTATGAATATAGGTGGCGTTGAGGCTGTCCCAGCCATCAGCATTGGTACCCGTTATCTGGTTCCACAGGGTGAATGCGGCTTGAAAGAAATGGTTTGGTGGCACTCGGTGGTGGGCATTCTCTCCATGGTGGAAATTGAGCATCTGAGCGATTTTATTCTGATTCAACTGATACTTTGTTTCGAAAATTCGGAAGGTGGCGACATCGGTTAACTGACTGTTCTCTCCTAACGGCGTGATGTAGGCAAAGGAACTCAAGAATTCCAAAGTTAATGATTCGTACGTAGGTTATGGAGTAGTACAGAGTTTCCAGAGGCTGGCGTTTTGCAGCATCCAAGTATGGCTCTGTATCTGATCACAATCAGAAAGATCCAAAGATGTTGTATATTGCAGTTGCAATGCTCTTGTGGATTCTGTTCTGAGAAGTGCATCTGACCTGGAAGCTAACAAGCGTCTCTATAGAGTGAGTCCTCTGAAGAACTAAGTACTGAAGACTCTGATGACTTGAAGTTTTGAAGGCTGAAGGCTATGAAGACCAAGTGCAAAAAGACTCTGAAGACTTAAGGGTTCTGAAGATCAAGACTCTGAAGATATAGTCCTCTGAAGAACTACTCTGAAGACTCTGATGACTTGAAGTTCTGAAGGCTGAAGGCTCTGAAGACCAAGTGCAGAAAGACTCTGAAGACGTGTTCTGAAGATCAAGACTCTGAAGATTCTGAAGACATGATTTCTGAAGAATCAGTCACAAAGATTCTCAATACTGTTTCAGAGGAAACTTAGATCTTGGAATGCTGAAGACTGGATTTTGAAGTTGAAGATTGTGTCAGAAGAATATTCACCCAGACAGAGGCGTATTACTCATCAGATAAGTTGCTGCTATTAAATCTGAAAAACATGTGCTTAAATTACTCTGATGCTGAAGCTTTCTTACCAAAGTAGTTGCTGAACTACTCATCAGATGAATCATCAGAAGAACCAAGTCAAGAAGACTACAGTACAACGCATGCAAACATTTCACTATGACAAAGACGTTAGTACTATTCATAAGCGTGGTTTCCAATGTTGAGATACTAAAGTTACAAGCAAAGGTCACTGTTCCAACACGTGAGCTTATTCTATCCGTTGGGATAACCGTTGGAATTAGAGATGACATTTCTACCCTCACAAAGCTGCACTATAAAAGAAGATCATTTGATTATTTCAAATGTTGCTGTTGTTGAGTGAGTAACGCAGTTAGAGCTCATTATAAAGCAAGTCAGCTTGTTACAAAGAAATGATGCTGATGGGTGAAGTTAGCAACATAGTAGAGTAACAAGAAAAGCTTTATGCTAAGAAGCCGCAGTGCTCACATAAGAAAGCTTTTAAGAAATATGGAAACTACTGTTCTAATAATCTCATAGAGATTTATCTTTAGATTAGTTTCTGTATTAGGAAGCAAGGAGTTGTTGCTCAATACTTGCTATGTACTTAATTAGGAGTAATCTGCTTGACAAGAAGCACTCATGTAATCTCCGGTAACACAAATTCATTTTAGAATTAGTGGCTCCTCAAGTGATCTTGTGAAGATCAGAATACTTGAGATGACAAGTGACAGTTGTCATTTGTGGTAACTAATAGGATATCTTAATTGATCGGATTCTATTAGGTGTCAATGAACGTTATATCCTTAGGGATCCCTGAACGTGTCATTGCCTATTTGTTAGTCACCTGCAGTTAGCTTGTGCAACTGTAATCATTTTGGTTATAGTGGATTAAGTCCTTGCTTGAGTAAGGCGAAATCACCTTGGAAGGGTGGACTGGATTAGCTTGAGAGTTGCTCAAGTGAACCAGGATATATCATGTGTTCTTTACTTGTGTTATGCTTTATTATATATGCTTCCACAATGCATCTTATAGAACTCTATAGAAAGCAACAAGTGAAGAAAAGAGAAAAAGTTTTAATAGAGTAAATACCCAATTCAACCCCCCCCCCTTTCTTGTGTATTTTTCACACCTTCATAGACTACTTCTCATATCCTATGCATAATCTGATACGGACCAAAAAAATGCAGAGTGAGCTTTCTAGAATTCAAAGCTCGACCTATACCAGTTACCAGCATAACTCTCAAAAACATGTGATCTCCCTCTTGGAACTCAAGTGATTTCCTCCTCCTATCATGATAAATCTTCTGACGACTCTGCGAAGTCCTCATCCTCTCTTGGATCATCTTAATCTTCTCGGTTGTCTCCTGCACAATCTCAGGTCCGAGTACGGCACTCATACCAACACAATCGAGTCCTACACATCCTACCGTACAATGCTTCATACGGTGCCATTCCAATACTAGCATGAAAATTGTTGTTGTACGTGAACTCAATCAGCGGAAAATGGCTATCCCAAAATCCTCCTTGGTCCAACACACAAGCCCTTAGAAAATCCTCAAAAGACTAGATAGTCCTCTTTGTGTGACCATCTGTCTGTGGATGATATGCATAACTCATCCTCAACTTAGTACCCAAAGCGTCTTGCAAACTTTTCCAGAACCTCGACGCAAATCTCAGGTCTCTATCTGACACAATACTCGAAGGTATCCCATACAACTTCATAATTTCCTCAATGTATAACTCAATTAACTTTTGCATAGAATGATTAATCTTCATAGGTAAGAAATTAGGTGATTTAGTTAATCTATCCACAACCATCCAAATAGAATCATTCCCCTTCACAGTCTTCGGCAACCCCGACACAAAATCCATGGAAATATTATCCCATTCCCATTCCGGAATATTCAACGGTTGCATCTTACCCAAAGGCTTCTAATGTTCAACCTTTGACTTCTGACAAGTCAAACGGGCATAAACAAATTCAGCAATATCCCTCTTCATATCTGGCCGCCAAAATAACTTCTCCAAATTCTGATACATCTTCGTAGCACCGAGATGAATACTCATACTACTTTGAAGTCCTTCTTCAAGAATACTCTTCCTAATTTCTGGAACACACACTCTATCTCTGAACCTCATCACGCCATTCTCATCAATCCAGAATTCACTTCTGTTACCTTGCTTAATTAAGGCCAATTGATCAACCAATCCCAAATCAGATTTCCGACCTCCCTTGATTTCTTCGAGAATACCACTCGTCAGTTTCAACATTCCCAACTTCACATTGTCAGGAGTCTCTTCACATACTAAACTCATGTCTCTAAACTGCTCGATTAATTCTAGTTCTCTCACCATAAGCATCGACGTATACAATGACTTCATGTTTAATGCATCACCTACCACATTTGCTTTACTAGGGTGGTAACTCAAATCGAAGTCATAGTCTTTCAACAATTCCAGCCACCTCCTCTGCGTCATATTCAACTCCTTCTAATTGAATAAGTACTTTAAATTCTTATGATTACTGAACACCTCGAATTTAGAGCAAAAAAGGTAATGTCTCCAAATTTTTAACACGAATACTAGAGTTGCGAATTATAAATTTTTGCGTAGGATAACTATTTTCATGAACCCTCAATTTTCTAGAAGCATAAGCAACTACCTGACCATTCTGCATCAACACTCCACCAAGACCCATCTTTAACGTATCACAATATACCACAAAAGACTCACTCGGATTAGGAAAGATCGATACCGGAGCGGTCGTCAACTTCTTCTTCAATTCCACAAACTCTCTTCACATGCAACATCCCACACATAAGCTTGACCCTTCCGAGTCAACTGAGTCAAAGGTAATTCCAACTTAGAAAAACCTTTGATAAACTTGCGATAATAACCTGTCAACCCAAGAAAACTTCATATTTTTGTAGCAGACTTCAGAGTTTCATACTGTAACACATCATCAATCTTAGAAGGATCCACAAAAATTCCACCACTCGATATCACATGGCCAAGGAAACTCACTTCCTTCAACCAAAACTCACATTTCAACAGTTTTGCATATATCTTCTTCTCTTTCAACACTTGCAACACCGTACGCAAATGTGCAACATGCTCTTCTTCAGATTTCGAGTATATCAGAATATCATCAATGAAAACCATAACAAACTTATCCAAATAATCATGAAAAATCTGATTCATATACTCCATGAACACACCTGGTGCATTAGATACACCAAACGGCATCACAGTGTATTCATAGTGAGCATACCTCGTCCTGAAAATTGTCTTTGAAATATCATCTAGCTTAACACGAATCTGATGATAACCAAATGATATTCAGAAGCGTCCTCAGAGCAATCTTTCTAAACACACAAGCGCCCACTAGTTGATCCATCAAATCGTCGACTTTCGGAAGTGGATATTTATTCTAGATAGTCATTTTATTCAACTACCTATAATCAACACACAACCTCATACTACCGTCTTTCTTCTTAACTAACAACACAGGAGCACCCCACAGAGAAACACTCGGTCAAACAAACTTCTTCTCAAGAAATTCTTCCAATTGTTTCTTCAATTCACTTAACTCAGAAGCTGACATCCGGTAAGGAGCCATTGACACTGGACTCGTACCTGGTATCAATTCCACCATAAACTCGACTTCACACTCTGGGGGAAAATCACCTACGTGGTCTGGAAATACATTTGGGAATTCGCAGACAACAAGTAATTCAACACTTGTTTAGCAGATAAAAACATCAATTCTCCATTATCACAAAACTCAGGAAATCTCACAATCTTATTATAATAGTTGATATGAACATAGTTGAACTCTAACCAGTTCATTCCAAGGATAAAAACAATTTGGTGCAAGGGTAAACACACCAAATCCATCACGAAACTCTTCCCAGAAATAGTTAAAGGACAACCCGAACATACAAAAGTAGTAGTAACAGAAGCATTAGTAGGAGTTTCTATCACCATACTACCATTCATATCAGACAATTTCAAACCCAACATAGTAGCTCATTCAAGCGAAATAAATGAATGAGTAGCACCAATATCAATAATAGCAACCAACTTAGTATTGTTAATAAAACAAGTACCTCGAATCAAGTTATCCTTCTTAGGGACTTCTGAACCGCTCAAAGCAAACACTCTGCCATTAGTCTGAGCAGCAGTAGCAGTCTTCTTCGGCTTCTAGCATTGGGTATTGATGTAAACCTGTTTACCACAATTGAAACAAGTCGGACCCTCATTCTTGCAATCAGTGGCTCGATGGCCTCTCTTACCACATCTGTAACATCTAAGCACATTATTATTGCAACCATCAGCATAGTGACCTTTCTCACCACACCTGTAACACATAACAGAAGCGAAAGTTGCTCCCCTACTTGTCTTCTTCTCATCTGAAGCCTTCTGCTTCCCTTTGTCAGCTGGAGTCACATAAGTTTTTACTTGAAACTGTCATTTATCTTTCTTCTCACTAAGATGTTTGTAGTGATCCGATCGAGCTCTGCTATCCTCATCATAGATCATACTCTTACCCACCAGTTCAGCATACCTACGAATCTATTGGTATCCAATACCCTGTTTGATCTCTGGCCTCAGCCCATTCTCAAACTTGAGACATTTAGAAATCTCAGCATCAGCACGGTTATAATATAGACAAAACTTCACCAGCGCCTCAAACTTTACATCATATTCTACCACCGTCATGTTTCCTTGCTTAAATTCAAGGAACTTTATCTCCTTCTTACCACGAACGTCCTTAGGGAAATAATTTTCCAAGAATTCTTTCCTGAATACATCCCAAGTTATCTCAGTACCAGCATCCTCCAATATCTGACATGCATTATCCCACCAATCTTTAGCTTCTTTTGACAGCATATGAGTACCAAATTGTACCTTCTGAGCGTCAGTGCATGATATCACTCGGAAGATCTTCTCAATCACCTTGAACCACTTTTGTATGCTCTCTAGATCATAAGTGCCCATGAAAGTTGGCAGATTGTTCCTCTAGAACTTTCCCAAAGCACGAAACGCATTAGGAGCCCCTCCATTCTGATTGTTGGGCCATCACTTGAGCAAGTGATTCTAACGCCATCATATTACTACATTCTCCCTAAAACCCCAAAACCACCTACATACACCTAAACCCTATATCAATTATAATGAAAAGAAATACTCCACATACCTTAGATTCTTATTTTTGATCCGTTTACTTTAGTTCTAAAGAAATCTCTTAGATCCCTAGCCCTTTCTACCTTTTTCCTCGGTGTCGTTTCTCCAAACCACGATCGTTCAAAATGAACATCTCCACTTCTGTTTTCCCTTTTTGTCAAACTTGCCCTTAGGACCCCTAATATGCCTTTCCCAACTTATCCTCACTAATACTTCTATAGTGACCATCTTGCCCTCGATGTTTCCACTCATTTTATTTTAATTAATATTAATAGTCTAAATAACATAATCTATATTATTCTATTATCATTAACTCTAAAATAATTCTAATTAACTATTTAATTTCTAAATAATCCTATTATTCCCTTAACTCATCATCACCCCGCATCACGCAACAAGAACACACCATACATAATAATTCACCAAAATTCACCGATAATCACAAATAATTTAACAAATATTAAAATATAAATATCGGGGTGTTACAATGATCAGTAGGGATGTGATCATAGATGAGCTTAAAGAATGAGATTGGACTGAGAATGTCAAGAAGGATTCAGTGAGAATCTCTTGTGAAAAACCAGCCACTGAAGTCGAAAGACAAGTTCGACAGGAATAAGTTAGAGATGAAGCAGGCACAATCCGACCTCGACGAACAAGACACATTCCTGCAAGGTTGGAAGAATGTGTGATTACATAAAATGATGTAATCGATGAAGTGGGTGAGCTGGTACATTATGCTTTCTGCGCAGATGTTGAGCCAGTCAATGCAGCTGAGGCATTGAAAGGTTCAAAGTGGGTAAAAGCAATGAATGAAGAGTTAGAGTCCATCGAAGTCAACAACACTTGGTCACTTGTCGAATTGCCTCAAGGCAAGAAGGCAATTGATGTGAAATGGGTTTACAAGGTAAAAGTGAATCCTAAAGTAGAAATAACTCGACACAATGCGAGACTTGTGACAAAAGGATTCTTTAGAAGGGAGGAATCGGCTTCGACGAAGTGTTTGCACCTGTTGCTAGGAATGGAATAATCAGGTTGGTTGTTGGTCTAACAAATATGAATAATTGGTAGACATGTCAGATAGACATAAAGTGTGCCTTCCTTAATGGTCATTTAGACGAAGAAGTTTATGTCGCACAACCAGCTGGGTATGTGAAACAAGGAGAAGAAAGAAAGGTATACATGCTGCATAAAGCCCTGTATGGGCTTAAGCAAGGTCCAAGAGTTTGGAATAAGAAAATTGACAGCTTCTTAAAGGAGAAGGAATTTGTGAAGTGTACGACTGAGCATGGAGTGTATGTAAGAAGAAGCAGTAGTGAATTACTTATACTATGCCTCTATGTCGATGACATGTTGATAACATAAAGTTGCAAGAAGGAGATAGAAGATTTCAAACATAACCTGAGCGAGGAGTTTGAAATGTTAGACTTGGGAGACCTTTCATATTTCCTTGGCATCGAGTTCTACAAAACTAGTAGAGCTTTGATGAAGCGCCAAAGAAGATATGCAAGTGAAATACTCAAGATATTTGAGATGCAAGATTGCAACCCAACTTTGACTCAAGCTGAGACCAGATTGCAACTATTGAAGTAGTCAGATGAAGATGATGTCGACTCAACCCAATACGAAAGACTTATTGGATCACTTTGATACCTTTGTCACACAAGGCCTGACTTAGCATACGGTGTAGGTATGGTAAGTAGATTCATGCATAAGCCAAAGGTATCACACCTAGCAACAACAAAGAGGATATTGAGGTATCTGAAAGGGACTCTCGACTATGACATTTTGTTTCCTATAACTGATAAAGGAAAAGAATGTAAGTTAGTGGGATACACTGACTCTAGTTGATGTAGTGATGCTGAGGATAGAAAATCCACAGCTGGCTATGTGTTTATGCTAGGTGGTGCACCGATTGCTTGGAGTTCAAGAAAGGAGCCAGTAGTGGCATTGTCATCATGCGAAACAGAATATATAGCTACTTCTCTTTGTGCATGTCAAGCAACCTGGATGGTGAACCTAGTTGAAGAGATCACAGCGAAGAGTCATGGAGTAATTGCCATGTAGATCGATAGCATGTCAGCTAACAACTTAACGAAGAATCCAATATCACATTGAAGCAAACACATCGAAATGAGATTCCATTATCTTCAAAAGCAGGTAGCAGAAGAGAAGATGAACTTGGAACACTGCAGAACTGAGAGTCAGATTGCAGACATCATGATGAAATGAGTGTCCGTCGAAGTGTTCATGAAAGTAAGGTCTATGATGAATGTAGATAGCTTAGAAACAATGAATTATGTGGTATGTTAAATATGTAATTCTTTGTTTTAGAAAGATTGGATTTGATTTAGAAAGATCAAATTTGATTTAGAAATATTAGATTAGATATTTTTGGGCTTTTATAGTTTCGGCTTTAGTTTGAGATGTAAGCTAACCTAAATCTATAAATAGGGAGGAACTCTTATCATTGTAATCATAAAGTTTGATAATCACGGTTTTACATTTGCAAAGTGATAATAAAATTTCACAGTTGTGGGCAGAGAGTTATTCTGCAGTTCATACTCATCTTCTTTAAATGTGTTCTTATTTTTGTTCATTGTCATTACATAACAATCTTGAGATCAAAATTGAGAAGAATTCACCATAGATCGTGGTTGAATTCCAACAGATCTCCTATTGTTCAACATCCCTTTTGTATTTCCTCTTTTTTTGGTTGTTGTCCCATTGAAATTTTGCTATTCACTTCCAATTTGTAACTCGTTTCCATGTATATTTGTTCCCATAGTCCTCGTACCATGATTAAAAAATAATGATCATTTCTATATTAAAAAATAAAAATAATATTTGTTTTAAAATAAAATTAATACACATTTTAAAACACATTAATTACTACAGAATTGAATGTGAATATCAATGATATGCATTATTAAAAGAATAAAAAATAGAGTATTTAATATGTTTATTTTATGTATAGATGTATTTAGATTTATTTTAAAATAATAATAATAATAAAAATATTTTGTAATTTAATTCGTGAGTAGCTCAATTGATATGTGTTAGTAGAATTAAGTTAGGATAATTATAAATGGTTGATCCACAATTCAATCTCTGACAATATCATTCTTTATATTTATATATTAATATAACAATTTAAGAAACATATTTTATAATTTAAGTAAAAGAATTATAATTAAAAAATGTATTAAAATTTAAGCGAGTTGGAATGCAGAACTTACCCAAATTAGAGAAAGTTTCAAAACTTATAAATTCTTATATTTAGTGATGATGGAGTAGTTAACAATTTGTTATGTTTTGATGGAGAATGAATAGAAGACATAAAATACATATATAATCTAATTTGTTGTTAATTTATTGTGCGAGACATTTTTGTTTTGTACATAAGATGTAGGTATTATACTTTTGTTTTCGTAGTTTATTTATAAAAATCAAATTTTTATATTATTTTTAAATAATTTTGATCTTTTACCAATATGTAGACTCAAATTTAATGACATGTCTTTTTTTATAGTAACGTGTATCATAATTTTTTGATGAGTTCCAATTTAGCAGTATTAATGGATGACATGTAATTATTTATATAACTACAAAGTAGAAAAAATAAAATATAAGAAATACATAATTAAATTCAATCAAAATTTATCTTCTTTTTCTTTTTTTCCTAAATTTTCTTCTTTGAATTTAAATTTATCTTTTTTCCCCTAAATTTTTTTTGCAAACTCGTGAAAAACGAACCATAAAAAACATTTTTAATGAAATGAACTATAAACAAAATTATTACTATCAATAGTTTTTTCATAAGTAAGAAAAATGCATTAAAACGAGCATAAGGGGTAGTGAGTCTAATACAAAAAAGAAGTCGAGCTAAGTCAAATCTACAAACAAATTGGACATCCAATCATTTTTAAACATCAAAAACTTATCAAAAGATCTAGCACTAATCCAATCTCAAGTTAAAGATTTGACTTAAAAAACAATCTCTTGACTCTCTTTCATCCCACCATTAAACAAAATGGCATTCCTAATTAACCAAATAGCCTGATGACACCTTGTCCTCTTCGACATAATAGAGGCAAACAATAAGAGGCGACCAAATATAGTAAAAATAGAAAAATATTGTCAACCACCCTTACTCGTTCAATAATAGATAACCAAACCTCATATGCAACATGACAAGAATGGAGAGATGATGGTGAGTTTCGTTCGAGCCAAAGCATAGCAGACAAACGAGATTAAGCATGTCTGAAATAACACCTATGTTAGCAAGTTCATCTTTGTTTGCAATTTATAATGAAGCAACCTCAACGCAAACAATTGAATATTCGACGACACATTAGATTTCCAGACAAATCGCAAAGATGACAACAAACCTGTGTTGAAAAATGAAATCTAATAACCGGTAATGTCCAATTTTCGAAAGCAAATTTCACCGAAAAGCCCCCAACAACATTCCACCAAACAAAATGATCAAGCTGAAAATCCTACAAAGTTTGTAACATACAAACACATCCATTAGCTTCCTGCACAGGCAACAACTATCGATGGTGACAAAAACGACCAAAACCAAGCATCTGCACCACGGTACCAGCTTCCCACATATGCAAATATCGCTCCTAAAGTGCCTGAAACGGTAGGGGAAATTGAATACAGCGTGTATCTTTCCCAAACTAATAATCCTTCCAAAAGTCAATATTTGTTCCATGTCCAACCTTACACGAAAGACTCATACGAAACCAATTGTTATCTGCCCCATGCATTCAACATAACATACATAAATCCCTCCACCACAACAAATTATTAGAATTAACAAAAGAGAGAGAAATATCGGGAATGTCATTCTTGATATTTTCATACTTGAAACAAAGAACTTTATGCCATAATAAATTGTCTTCAACCAAAATCCTCCAACCCCATTTCGGGTTGGGATCCACTCCATTTCTTTGTCCCTCCATTTTCTTCATTACTATAGTTTTTATGTATATAAAATTAACTAAATATTAATTACATGTCATAGAAATGTGTGTTATTTACACACAAAACTATAGTAATAGAGAAAATGGATGGACAAAGAAATGGAGTGGATCTCAACCCTCCCTATTTCATAATAAAGTTCTATTAAACAAACCACAATGCTTCACCTCAAGTCCGCCTTCCGAATTTGGCAAACAAATAGTAAACAGCGTCATCCAATTGATCCCCTAGTATTTTCTTTACCATTTCATAAAAACACACGTTGAATATTGATGAAATTTTGAATAACCACTTTAGGAGCTTTACATAATGAGAACGTGAAAATAGAGATAATAAATAATTGTGATACATTCTAAGTAAATAATTAGTTACATGTGCGAATCAATCATAAATTGCTTATAATTTAAAATGAATTTAAAAAATTATACAATTATTTTAGAATAAACATTCAAAAATGTATTAAACAATATTAAGAATGTATAAATATAAAAATAATATGGTACAAAATAGAGACTTCACTGACCCAAAAATCACTTCACTGATCAACTTTTGCGACGTGGGTAAAACACGTCGGAAATGTAATGGTGGGAATATTTTTCCACGTGGAAAACAGGTCACAAAGTTGTGACATAGTTCTCACGTGGCAAATAACAAAATTAAGAGAAAAAGTTCTCACGTGAAAACCATGTCACTAATTAGTGACGTGATATTCATGTGGGAACCTACTGTTTCCCATGTGACTCACATGTCACTAATTTGTGGCTTTGATTTCACGTGGGAACACACACTCATTAAATTGTTTCTCATATGATTCTCACGTCACTAATTAGTGACGTGGTTTGCATGCCACAATGAAAATATTTTTTATATTAGTGGTATGGGATGCACTTCACTATGAAATTTAATAATAATAAAAAATAAATAATATTAACTGAAAATAACTATAAAATTAAAATAAATATTAAATATTAACTCTAATATTTTAAAAATAAAAATAATTTTTAATTAAAATAATATATAATTTGTTTACTAATAATAATATATTTAAAATATAATATATATTAATTATTTTTAAAAATATGTTTTTCTAAAATAATATATATTATGTTTACTAAAATATAATAACTATTCAATAATATAATATTTTATAATATATATAATTGGTTTACTAAAAATAACACATTTAATACATATTCATTATTTTTTAATAAAAATACTTTTTCAAAAAGTAATACGTTTAAAAATAACACATTTTAAATATAATACATATTCTTTATGTTTTTTAAAAAATATATTTAATTTTTTCTATTTACAATATTGTTTACTAAAAATATTTTTAAAAATTCTACTTTTTCTAACATAATAAATATTCTGTTTTTAAAAATTAAAAATACATATTCTTTATGTTTTTTAAAAATACATATTCTTTAAAAATAACACATTTTAAATATAATACATATTCTTTATGTTTTTTAAAAATTATTTTTTAATTTTTTCTATTTACAATATTATTGTTTACTAAAAATATTTTTAAAAATTCTACTTTTTCTAACATAATAAATATTCTGTTTTTAAAAATTAAAAATACATATTCTTTATGTTTTTTAAGAATACATATTCTTTAAAAATAACACATTTTAAAGATAATACACATTCTTTATGTTTTTTAAAATATATATTTTAATTTTTTTCTATTTACAATATTATTGTTTACTAAAAATATTTTTAAAAATTCTACTTTTTCTAACATAATAAATATTCTTCTTTTAAAAATTAAAAATACATATTCTTTATGTTTTTAAGAAATACATATTCTTTAAAAATAACATATTTTAAATATAATACATATTCTTTATGTTTTTTAAAAAATATAATTTAATTTTTTCTATTTACAATATTGTTTACTAAAAATATTTTTAAAAATTCTACTTTTTCTAACATAATAAATATTCTGTTTTTAAAAATTAGAAATACATAACATATTTAATTTGTTTCTAATATATTATTTTTGTTTCTAATAAGTATTTTGTTTTTCTAATTTGTTTCTAATAAATATTCTATTTTTCTAATTAAAAATACATAACATATTATTTTTATTTTTTTGCTTTCAACAACAACAACACAATATATATATATATATATATATATATATATATATATATATATATATATATATATATATATATATATATATATATATATATATATATATATATATATATATATATATATATATATATATATATATATATATATATATATATATATATATATATATATATATATATATATATATATATATATATATATATATATATATATATATATATATATATATATATATATATATATATATATATATATATATATATATATATATATATATATATATATATATATATATATATATATATATATATATATATATATACACACACACTTACATCTACCAATAAAAAATTTAAAATTTTTTAATCAATATTCTAAAATAATATTTCATATATCACAAAAATCTCAAAGATAAACAAATTGAAATGCATAAATACCTCAATATAAAGCTAACTCTCAAAGCTTCCAATGAAACTTCTTAATCAATCTTAGATCTGAAAAAAAATTAACAATTAATAATAAGAAAAACATAAAATAAACGGTAAGGTAAAACAGTCACAAAACCATCATACAAATGCTTCACCTTAAATTTTTTGCGAAATTTTCGTTAAAAATGGAGCTGAGGCAGAAGGAGAACAATGAAGGGAAGGGAAAGAAGGAAGAGGCAGAAGGAAAGAAGAGAAACGAGATGTGGCTGAAGAAATTTTGAGTAAATGAATATATATGGACATTTGCAACGTGGTGGCCACGTGGGAAGGTACCCACGTGAAAACCACGTCGGAACCATCTACCTTTTCAACATTTGCGACGTGAAATTCCCTTGGGAAATTTGCCACGTGCAGAACACGTCGGAACATTCGCAATTAATATTAAAATATAATTGTTGCTCCACTAAATACCAATGCAACGGTTAATGAAAAAGCTGAGACATTTATTATTTGCAGTTTTGCGACGTGAAAGGCACGTGGGTATTTTGTGACATGCTACTCACGTGGCAAATAAAATAATTTTTTTGAATTTTCAGTTCCCTTTGTTGCAGTGAGAATCGTGATATCAAGCTATTGATTAACTTGAATCTTAATTCTTAAATTCACAACTGGACTTTAACTTATCCAAAGGAAAGGTCTAAAGAAAGAAAAACCCTTTTCGTGATGTAACAACAATGCTAAGAGATTCGGGGATCGGGGTTGATTATGCATAGGGTAGGTATTTCACATCCTAAACATCTGTAGTACTCTACAGGAACCTTTTGTTTGTTTGCATGCTAAGTTTGGTAAATGTTTGCTAAGGTTTGGGATTGGGTAAAAGGTGTAGGATGATAGGTAAAAACCTAAAGATAATTTCTAAGTTTGCTCGCAAAGACATTGCATCCTCTGCCTACGTATCCTTACTAGGATAGAATCAGAGCAATCGTAGTTCACCTCACTAGGGTTGAAGAACACTTGATTGTGATCAAGGTCCAAAGGGGAACAAACATATCCATGCTTGTGTAGAGTTTTACGAAACTCTCTAGATCTATGTTGAACTCTCAAGAAAGGGAAGTAAGTAATCATATCCATGATTCTTACATAGAGTTAACCAAACTCTATCCTAAAGTTTTACGTTGAAGAACACTCCTAACGTAGGTGGGTTTTCTAGACTTAAAGCCAAGTCTAACGGTTTAAAATGTTCTAACTTAACTAAGCTAGGGTTAGGATGACTTCACAAAGTCAAGAGGGGTAAATGAGCTATCCAATGACACAAGGGTCAAGGGAGAGACTTTTCCTTTGGAAGGGAACTGGGGAAGCAATTGGGTGAGAGCTGACAAGCCTCATAACTTGGGGGAAAAAATAAGAGGGAAAGGTAATAACATAACAAAACATTATTCATGGTAACAACCAATTAAACAAATATGCAATAATAAGGATGAAAGCACATTGATAATAATTAACACAGATGAAAAATGACGAGAACTGTAACGACAGATCGCATTCAAATACAATCAACAGGTGGGATGAGATGAACATAGTTATAACTCAAAATAAAAATCCTAGCATGTTAAATAACATGTATAGACATGAATACAAACAAATTTCACAAACAAATCCAAGTGAAGCCACATAAAAATTCATCTGCAAATGCGTAAACGGACGCGAAACACACTTAAATCGTACACAATCAAAAGGGGTGATAAAATAGGAAAACATGAAAATAAAATACATGGCATGAAAGTAGATACAAAGATGAACATGATGAAAAAAGAACGGGCGAAAAATGATAAAAACGAGAGAGATACGATTTTTTTGAAGTTTGAATGAAAAATAGCAAAAAAACAAAAAAGTTGCCCTCCTCAGGGGTCGAACTCAGGAACATGGGGTGAAATGAGCTTTTGGCAATATGGGCTTACCATTAGGGTGGCTATACATCTGTTGATTGATGCCACCCCTTTAATTAATAAGGGTAGTTTCTTTCTATGGCTGGGCAAAGATGACACAAATCAAGGATTTACGTTTTGGTGCGTAACTTTCTCATTTCTCAACCTTCTTTAACAAACTTTATATGCAAATGGGGTAGAATTGAACAAGGAATACAATGGCTCTCTCAGTTTTTTCAAATTCCTCTCCCACTGAAAAACTCGATAGTACATGTGATTTTAGGCTTGAAATGCATTTTCATGGTAGCAGCTTGTTTTAAACATTTTCAATCCAAAACAATCATATACACAGACCACATAATTGATGTAACATGATTCTAAACACTCAAATATGTTAAATACAAACAGATTGTGAAAATGGTATGTCAAATGCAAGATTTTAGAGGAAAATGCACATTGAAGTGAGAAACATGAGACAGTTTGTTTTGCTACCAAATGATGATACTAGCAGCTTCTAAATGATGAGTATGAAGTGTTCCAATGTGAACTTTGGTAAAAAACACTCTTATGCAAAAAGTGACATGTGAGGTGTATGATGTGTTCTTGCAAAGTGCACTTTGTGGTGTGAAACTTGTAACAGCTGGTTTTAATGCCAAAGGATCATGTCAACAAGTCACAAATAATGTGTATGAAGTGTTAGAGTAGTGGTTTTGAGAAGAAAACAGCCTTTTGTAAAAAGTGATACATGAGTTGCTTGATATGTGTTGAAAAATGCATTTGAAGCATGATGTTATCTTCAAGTCTTTCTTAACCAAAACCAAACCTACTAACAGTTCATACACATAATGAGGAATCATTTTATCACTCAAAGTATGCTCAATGCAAATAGTTTCAAAAAATGGTATGCCAAGTGGTATTTTCATGAAAAGGTGCATTTTGAAAAAGACAATCTTATAGCAGACAGTTTTGAAGCAAGAGGACTAAGTCAACAACTCACAAGTGATGAATATGAAGCATTCCAATGTGAATTTGATGCAAGATAAGTGTGTGTGAAAACTTAGCATGTCAGCTGCTTGATGTTACTTTGAGAAATGCATCATGAGGTGTGAAGCTTGTAGCAGCTTATTTTGATGCAAAAGATCCATGCCAGCAGTTCACAAATAATGTGTATGAAGTGTTCCAATGTGAATTTTGATGCAAAGTGAGTTTGTATGAAAAATGACATTTGACTTGATTGATGATTTTGATGTGTTTTATGGTAATATGTGAATCTGACTTTCATGCATAAACAAAACAAAGTGAACACATAGGCATTCTCTAAATATGATTTTGAACATGTTCAAATGATGAAAACAGACCTCTTAAGGCTTTATGCAAAGGTGATTTTCCAACTGCTATGGTTTTGTCTTGACAGCAGTTGAAAAGCAAACAGGTGATGTTCATAACATAAACAAGGCTGCTAGCATATTGATTTGGCAGAGATTGCTCAAATCCATGGTTTACACATTATCAAGAATCATTACACCAAGTACCCTCCCCCTTTGCCCCTAACACCTCAAAATGAACAACATCAACAGCTAGCTTGCACCAGCCTGCACTAACTACCAAATTCCAGCATAAGTAGTAAAACCGTAAAACTCTTGGTGCAGTCCATTAATCAATCAAACTTGGATTTATCCTTATTGGACAAGGATTGGTCAGCTGGTTTGCTACTGACAGTGGGAGTGTATAAAATCATTTTCTGTTATACATGCTTCAAAACAAACACACATACAAACTTTAAATGCACAAAAGAAAGACCTTAAATCCTCCTTGCAATTCAAAACAGTCCACAAAGACTACAACAAAACAGTGTAAAACCCCCCCTCATGTGATAGAAATATTCTCTTATTGAAATCTCTAAATAGCCACCCTATGCTCATTATATGCATTAAGTTGAGTATTCACAATCAAACTGGTATGACAGGGTTCAAACAAACAAAACAAATTGCATATAATCAAGACCTATCATGAGCATCACAGTAGAATTTAAATAGGGGCAGCAACATACCTTAATGGGAGTGATGAATGCCAACTCAAAGTACTCTATATGACAGTTAGTATATTCACAAGATAACATGGTCCTCTTGTAGATAATATTTAACAAACTCACACATTATAATCAACAATTTAACAAGAGCAAAACTCAAGACTTATGCTAATGTTCATACCAATCACATATCATGAAAATCAACACATGTTCATAGTTTCAAATTTCACCAAAGTGCTCAAAAATGTAAATACATGAAAGATGATGCAAAGAGAAATGTGTGCAGGATACATACCTCTCGTAGACCTTGTTGAATCAGTTGGAATAGCCAAGAAAACTAGAGGACTTCAATCTCCCTTCTTTGTCTTGAACCTTTTCTTCACTTTTAAGTAAAATGTAAACTTTGAGCTAACTGAAGAAATATGCTTTTTCAATGGTTTCCAACACCTTATACGGCTGAGAAATGATATAGGTGAGGTGTATGAATGATCAAAACCTCAAGGAAGTGCTTAGAACAAGGTTTGGTGGTTTTTGTAGCTTTTGGTCAAAGTAGTGTGATTGTGAAGTTGACTTTTTGATTTATGAGGTTTTTGTGTGATTCAAAGGGCTAGAAACCTTCCATATGATATTTAGAGAGTGTATGGATGGTTGTTGGGGTATTGGAGTGTATAGAAATGAATAGGGCAGCCTTTACACCAAGGTAAATTTTTGGTGATTTTGGTGACTTTTCTTCACTTACAAGCAAGAAGGGAAAGAAAGAGAACTATATGATTATGATGCTTAGGATAGTTCTTGTATGTTTGAGCTCATAGAGGAGGCCTCTATTTATAGCCAAAACAGGAGTGAGGGTAGCTTTGTATTTTACCACTTTTGGAGGGAGTTTCATGAGGTTTTTCAAATGAATCTTGCAAAATCTCTTCCCATCAGCTCCATGGTTCAAGGAAGATCAGAAAAATCAAGTGGAGATGGACATGAAGTGACTGAGGTGAGCTTAGAGTGTAGGGTGAGCCAGCTGCACATCCCTTGAGTGAAAAGTTTCTCTCTCCTTCTTACACATTTGAATATTTTATTACACAAGTTGCAACTTGCCTCTCTCTCTCTCTCTTCAAACAACTCATTTTTCTGCATTTTCCTTCCTCTACACATCTGAATATCATATTGAATCATGATCCAAGGGTTGAGGATGTCTCAAGTGATGAAAATCTGAATTTTGAGAAGTGTTGGATTATGGTTTCAAGTGTTGACAGCCCTAACTTCCATGTACCATAACTCCTAGCTCACAAATCCTCTTGAGGAGTTATTATACTTTTTAGAAAGCCCTCATGTAGCTTTACAACTTTCATGTTTTGGGAATTTCCAAATTCTTGATGGAACTAGGTTGAAAACCCCTTCAAAGTTCTGAAAAAGTGGTTTGTATGGCCAGAATTTGCTATAACTCCAATTCCATGCATTTTTTGAATATGAACCACTGTGGGACTTTTGTAGGGTTTATCAAGACCTTTCAAACAAGCTTAGAACCACTTCAATTGGATGTGTGGTTGAGGAGTTATGGTTTTGCCCCTTTCGAAACCCTAATTCCCGATTTTTGCAATTACTTCCTAACCCTTGATCCAATGGTCATGAAATTTTATGGGGAGGTGTAATATGATATAAGAAACATTTTTCATTCACACCTTGAAGTCAAATTCCTTATTGTTGGAGAGTTGACTTTTTGGTTAACTTTTCGCTCAATCGGTGTCTACCGAGTCGCCCGTTGGTGATCCGAACATCCTGAGGACTTGAAACTCTTGGGATGGACTTTACTAAGCCATAGGGGCTTAATGGACCTTGATCCCATCATTGAAATACTCTTTGAATCAAAAGTCAAACTACAGTTGACTTTTTCTAGTCAAAAACCCTAATCGGGTGTCTCAAATTGCACTGTTCTCGAACCCCGGGTGACCACCTCAAATTGCACTCATTCTTGGTTCAATGTATCATCCTTGATCTTATTTGAAGTTGGATCAATCCAAAACATTGATTGATCAAACCCTCGAAGTTTCGGTTTTGACGGTATGGAACCCTGATTCACCTGCATCTTGACAAAGATAAACTTGAAATGGGTTAAGGTTAGTTAATCAAATGAATATGATCCTAAAATGATGACGAGGATCTAAGGGGTCAAAATTTGGGGTGCAACACCCTTGTGTTTTACACGCCACAACTGAATTTGTGAAAAATTCAAACTTCCCTCTCTCTTAAAATTCCAAATTTTGGTTGCAAATTTTAGGTGTTCTTAATTTATTAATTAATTATTTTAGTGACGTGGGATTCACTTGGCAACCGATTCTTTTTCCCACGTGTTTATCACGTCACTAAATCACCAGGGAAAATCAACATTTTCTTGTAGTATGTATGTATATATATATATATATATATATATATATATATATATATATATATATATATATATATATATATATATATATATATATATATATATATATATATATATATATATATATATATATATATATATATATATATATATATATATATATATATATATATATATATATATATATATATATATATATATGAATAGCTTATGATTTATGGTGAATTAAAAAAATAATGCAATTTTTTTAAAATAAAAACTCAAAATTATAAACAATATTAAGGATGTATAAATATAGAAATAATATGATATAAAAAATAGTTACATGTGCAGATCAATCATAAAAAGTGAGAGAACAATATACGAGAAACAACATTGGAGTTATGTGTAAAACGATGTTCATGGAGTGTATGTGATTTAAGAAGATAACGTTTCACCACCTATGGCCCAAATTCTTATCCATAATGTAACTTATTATCTCAGAAAATTTTACCCCGTATTTCTACAATTATTCCTATACAAATTTTTTTTGGACCAAAATAACCTCGTATAAATAAATATATTTTTCAGAACCATTTTATTTTTTATTTACGTTATCAAAAAACTTTCGGAATACATAAAAAATACTCTCCGAATCGGAGCACTTTATCAAAGACATTCGATTCACATTTTGGTCTCCGGAACAGTTAAAGTAAGTGTTTCGGATTGAAATATTTTAATTTGTGTTTCGAAACTCATTTTAAGAGTCTTCCGATTTGTTAAAGTGTTTACCGGAAGACTTCTCAAATGTGTTCCGGTTCAGTTATGCTTGCATTCCGGAAGACTCATGAAATGAGTTCCGGTATTTTGCTTTTTGAGTTTTGAAACTCATTTGATATGTGTTCCGATATTTTTTTTTTGTTTACATTATTTATTTTGTTTGTTTTTTTTACAGTGGTGCGAACACGAGGCGCTAGGACATCCAAGGGTGCTTTAGAATGGGGCACTTCATCGAGATTTGTTGATGAAGAAGAGCATATTGGTGCATCTGCAACACCGCTGGTTGGCTATCTAGGAGGGCCCTACGATACATCTCTGTTGGTTAAGTACGAGCAACATATTGTCAGGCATGTATGGTTTGGTGAGGTAAGTAAACGACATGTATTTGATATTGAATAATATTTGAATTTTTAATATTGTGTTTTATAATATTCATACTTTTAATTGTTTTCAGTAGTGAGGCCCGAAGAAAGTGCTGAAGGTTGCTAGACATGGGCTTAAGCTTGTAGCGAGGGTTCCACAACAACTTCCAAGAAAGATGAAAGATTGGATTTCTAGGTCTGGTCTATCTTCACTCCACAAAACCAATTTGACGAAGATAGACACAAACTTGGTTTCCGTATTTATGGAGAGATGGCATCTAGAGACATCTTTATTTCACATGTTGTTTGGTGAGATGAGCATTACTCTGGATGATGTCTGTTACACCCTAAAATTTGCCCAACTTTTTGCTTTACCTGGCTTTCGTTTCATTGCATTCATAGCATTAGCATTTGCATACCATAGTCCATGAACAGGGGATTGAGAGGTGTGTGTGTTTATCAAGATAGGGCTATCAAAGTTCTAAGCCTATTCAAGGGGTTATATTCAAGCTATCAAGTGCTTATCATTATTAGAAGAATGTCAAGGCTCATAGAAAAGTTGATTGGTTAAGAGTGGTGTACCTCCTATCTTGAGGGTCTATGAAGGTCATCAAGTGGTTTTGAATCCATGGTTATGGGTGGAGAACATTGTGAGAACTCATGGGAGACCTTGAGGGTCATCTTGAAGCTTATGTCAGTCATTGTATCAAATGTGTGAAGCCACAACAAGGATTGGTGCAATTAGGGTTTTCACCTGGTCAACCCTAAGTCAACAGTTGAATTGAAGGAGATTAAGACTCAATTTCAAGTCCTTATGATCATGTAATGTTGTGTTGAGACACATAGAAGATTATTCCAAGATCATTTCATCAATATTCAAGAGTGTGAGAAGTTGCTAGGCTAGGGTTGCTAAGCTTGTCAGTGTAAAATCCCCTGGTTTAGCGCCTAACTTCAAGACCACATAACTCAAGATGCAAGTCTCATCTCATCTTTACATAAACATGAGACTTGTAGAGCATGTTCATAACTTTAATTTGAGTACTAGAAGTCCACGATTGGATTTATAGAACTCAAGTTATGAAGCATACAAGTTACAGGTCATCAGATGAATGTGATTTTAATCGTCAAAAGTCAACCAACTTCCATGCCATTTTTGACCAAGAAGGAAGTTTCTCCTCAACTTCAAGTGAACATGAAAGTTGTTCCTCATGATCGTAGCTTTCCAAAAAGTCCTAGAAGTCCTAATTTCGAGTTGTAGAACTCAAGTTATGAGCTTGACAAGGCAAGGGTATTTTGGGAAAGTGAGATTATAGGTCATTTTCATTATAGGTCCATTTCACCACTTTGCACACTTCAAATGGAAATCTTCCCAACTTCAAATTTGCTCCAAATGGGGTCATTTGGCCAATCAAACTTCAAGGGATCATTGACATGGCTTGGAAATGAGAATGTATGGAGAAAATTTCATGAAAAGAAGTTTGAAAAGGCCTAGTTTGGATTTAATTCAATTTAAATCATATGATGGCATATTGGTGCATTTTTTTAGTCCAAATAATGTTTTAAGAACATTGGAAAAATTACAAAACAAGTTTGAAGCCATTTACATGTGGAAATTCATGGTTTCTTCATCTTTAAGCAACAAATGCAAAATCAATCATCCATTCATTTCCAAGGCTTCAATCTTGCCCACACACATTTCTTGCATCATAAGAAACTGATATGAATCAAATTACAAGCTTGTTGGCTCTGTTTTAATGGAAATTACAAAGCTTGAAAGTGCAAAAATGTGAATTTTGGATTGGACTATATCACTCTAGATCCATTGTATATAACATTCTAATCATTCCTAACAGAAAAGAGGAGAATTTGGAGGTAGTTGCAACAGAATTCCATGGAGAAAAAGTGATGAAAATTTGATTTTTCGAATTTGGAGTTTCATAGATTTTCAAGCAAGATTGAGCATTGTAGAAGCTTCGATGATGATTATGGAATGATTCTGGACACTTTTCTTGAAGCTTCAACAACATCTTAAGCCACCATTGAAGCTCCAAACAAGGTTCTTATTTTTTATCCATACACTCTATTCTTGATGAATTGTTACGCCATTTTCACATAATTATGATCCTTAGAGTATGTAGAAGCTTTTAGGATTAGAATGGTTAAGTTTCTTGAAACTTTAGGAAATGATACCTTAGCTTGTAGCTTGAATTTCTCTCTAATTATTGGGTGAAAATGGAAAAGAAACATGGGGTATTGATGTAGGAAGTGAGAGGAAGAGATTAGTATCATCAATTTTAGTTTTTGTGAAAGTTGGAAATTCTTGAGTGATTCTTGGATGTTCATGATTTTTGACTTTTAATGGAGGAAAGTGAAAACATATTTGATATTTGGATTCTACACGAAAAAACACACAAGTTTGGTTCAAGAAAATCTTGTTTTGGTTAAGAAATAAGAAAGTTGGATTTTTGGCTAGAGGTTGAAGATGACCGGAGCTCATCTCCGGCCGGCAGCACCACCGCCCCCCACCGCGCGCAGGATTTCTTCGTTTTGCCATTCAAAAATTGCCAGGCGTATTCCAGACCGTCCGATCGCGCACAGATCGTGGACTCGATAGGTTCATCGCACAGTTGGAATTTGATTTCACGCTTGGCCTTGTCCCTTAAGTGCAAAACACTGAGTTTCACTTAGAAACTCAGCTGGGCTTTAATCCAATTCGCTATCCCCACCCTCTTAGTGCAGGCCCAATTGCGATTAGTGTGTGATTCCGTTGCTAGTTACACCCCTGGTAGTTTCTTAATTCATTTCATTTTCTTTTGTTTTTAATTGATGGCTGTTTCATTTTTATTCAGAAAAAATATTAAATTGGCTCAATAAATCTTGAGAAAAATCATGTAGGTAGTTTGACATGTCTAGAATTTTGTCATATTTTTTATTTTGATTTTCCATGCATTTTTCATTTAATTTTCTCTTTTAATGTATTTTTAATGATTGAAAAATTACATGCATATCTTTGTGATTTTCTTTCTCTTTCAATAATCCATATTAATCTCTGCTTTTTTGTATGGTGAGTGTTGATACATTGTAGAATATTGTAGTACTTTTCTTGTATTTTTTAGATTCCATTTGAATAGGTTTTAGAGCACATCTTTAGAGCCTTCCCCATTTGAATCTCCCATAGCATACATCTTGGTTTAGCATCTGGTTAGTGGCCTTAGGCTTATAGTTTGGACTTGAAACTTTAACCATAGGTCCCTAATACATTTAGGATCCTCTAGGATTTTTTTTTTTTAGGATTTTTAGAACTGATTTCCTATTTTTCCCACATTTTACATTCTGACCAATGTTTGCATGTTTCAACTTGCACCTTCTCATAGGTTGGCCTAATAAATGAACTTTTATCCAACTTTAAGCATCTAATCTTCCCATTAACCTTTAGTACATAGGTTGACACATCTTTAGGGTGATCCCTAAGTTCTTAGATTGTGCATAGCTCCTTTAGGTTAAGTGATATTTAGAACTAATCTTTAGGTTTTCATAGATAATTATCCCATGAATGGTAGAGTGTCATGGTGGATGCCTTTGGCATACACCATGCTTCCCTTCATTTTAATATCCCATGAATGGTAGAGTGTCATGGTGGATGCCTTTGGCATACATTGTGCTTCCCTTCATTTCTAATCTCCCCTGAATGGTTGAATATCATGGTGGATACCTTTGGTATACACCATGTATCACCTCATTTCTTGATTATCCATGATTGATTGAACATCATGGTGGATACCTTTGGTATACACCATGCATCCCATCATCAATTCCATTATTTAGGATAGATGCCTTGTTTGATTACTTGTGGAATGAATTCCTTATTTGTCATTATTTCTTTCCTTCATTCATGATTGAGTGGTGTGTTGCATTAGAGTAGCTCATGTTTAGGGTAGTCTAAGTGTAGGTGCATGACTGCATTAAGAGGTTGAGTGGGTCTCCCTCTGCTTGCTTGCATTAAGGGTTGAGGTGATCCTCCCCTTGCTTGTATGTTGTTTTTTCTCTTTCTATCAGACGTGTTTGTTGGTGTAAGCCCTAGAGGCCAATACTTTTTGGTACTTGTATCGGATTATTCATTTAATAATAAAAGGCATTTCTTTATTATGTTTGTCTTTCAGAATAATAAAGTCCCTAGAATAGTTAGTCTGTTTAATGAAATGTTAAGTGTGACTTAATCATGAGATCCCATTAAACATAAAGACATTATTCTTAAAATATCCGTAGTCAAGCTTTATTGCAAAGTGGGATAACATTAAAAGCATTGAGACTATTATGAAGATAGACTGATGATCACATCTCATGGATCATGGATAAAGAGTTATCAAGTCTTGACATAGGTATAAATATTAGGAGTAATATTTATACCGGATTGACCCGCTATGAGAATACTACATAGTATGTTATGCAAAGTGTCATAAGTTATTCTCATGGTGATAATGGTGTATTACCACCCTTCGACCTGAAACCACTATGGACCCTAGATGTAGAGTCGGGTGCTTTATTGCTGATCAAACATTATCCGTAACTGGATGATCATAAAGACAGTTGATGGGCACTCCACGAAGCATGCTGAGGGACATGAGTGTCCTAGATGGAATTTGCCAATCCTGCATAACAGGAGAAATGTCTAAGGGCCCAATATTGAACTGGACAAGGATGACACAGTGTATGCCTTGTGTTCAATATAGACATAGGGGCAAAAAGGGTAATTGTACAAACATATATTATCACGAAAAAGGTTTTGTCAGATCACATGACATTTTCGTGACTTGGGTAGCAGTGATGTGTTGCTAGATACCGCTTACTGTTTATTATGTTAAATATATAATTTAATATAATTACCAACGTTATGAAATCCTACAGGGTCACACACATAAGGACAGTTTGATGAGAGATAGAGAAATCAAAAAGGAACATCGTAAGGTACGGTGCACTTAAGTGAAAAATAGAAATTCGGATAATATAATAATTATTATTGTTATTTTATAATGGTTATAAAATAATAATAAAATAAATATATTTATTATAATAATAGTTATTATAATAATATATAATATTATTATGGATCATGTGAATTGGGTTTTAGCCCGCAGCCCACAAGAGAGTCTATAAAAGGAACCCTTGTGATGAAGTTTTCACTTGATGCAATTTCGTTTTTGATTCTCTTTTCTCACTCAAATAATTCCGTTCGTAAGCAGCTAGCACTGTGACCGGAAGCTGTTCGTGTGGACTGAGTAGAGGCGTTGCACTTCATCAACGCTTGTGATCGCTGCATCAAAGATCTGAATCGCCACAAAGAGGTAACGATTCTATCACTGACCATGCTCATTCGTAAGGATCACTAAAGGAAATTGTTTTGTTTTCCGCTGCGTTTAGATCGCAATTTTCCATCAGTGTTTGCATTGAAAGGTTGAGGTGACCCTCCCTTTGCTTGTCTGTTTCGTCTGTTCTCTTTGTTTGTTTGCTTAGAGGTTGAGTTTCTCCCTCTGCTTGTATTGTTGCATTGCATTTGCATCCTTACTACTTGCTTTTTTGTTTTATCTGCTTTACTGATTTTGGCAGTTGTTTTTATGTTTCCCATTCACATGATCCCCTAGGATTCTCACTTCCTTGTTTAAGGAAGTGATGACTAGACTTTAGGCTGAAGCCTTTGCATGATAACATCTAGGAGTTCCCTGTTTCAAACCTCACCCATTAGGAAAAATTTGCATGACAACTGTTAGGACTTGATAGTTTCCCCTTAGTTGTGTTCTTTCTCTTTCTCATCTCAGAAAACAACAGTAAAATACGTAATAAAGGCAAGTTGGTACAGTACGTTACAAGTCTTAAGCCACTTAGGAAATGGTTATTGGAGGGTTTCCTTCCAATAATCAGGATGTTTAGTATGGTACCCTTTGGGTGACATGCGACGCATTCACTCCTAAGTCATAGTCTCTAGTGCTGTACGAACTACAAACATCCATAAAAAGCACTTCTTCCGTAAAAGACAAAAACAAACTCCAAACCTCTTTTGCCCCGTGGGCCCTTAATCAGGAAAATATTTTCAGATAAAAGAGTGTTGTTAACTCTTAGTTCTACCACAAACGGTAACGCCTACGTCTCCAATGGTCGAGCTGCATACACCAACTGCTGGAACTGTTTGTTAACCGTACTCGGATAAAAAAGACAAACCTGTGTCCCCTTTTTTATCCCGAACTACGTTAGCTCTGATATCTCAAGCCTGTTGAGAGTACGTAGGCACAAGATGCAATATCTTGGTGAGCAACCTTCCCTTCACCCGTAGTTAGCCGAACTACGTTGACTCTGACTTTCCCATTGCACGAGGGAATACGTAGGCCCATAGCAGTGACGCTCTGTCGAGTCACCTTTCTTTTCCGTTTTCTTTTCTTTTCAAGTCAACCTTGATAGCTAGATAGTTAAACCAACCCGTCAGATAAACACAACAAGCGTGGATCCCTTTGAGTACAACGAACGTGAGGGGTGCTAATACCTTCTCTTTGCGTAACCGACTCCCGAACCCAGACCAGGTTGCGATGACCTTGTCTTATACCTTTTCGTCAGGTTTTTCCGATCATTTCTTTTCCTTTCCTATGGGATAAATAACGAAAGGTGGCGACTCTTCTGTTTTTCCGGCACCTTATTTTCGCAGTAGCGACAATGTCCCGTGTCTTTTTCATTTGCCCATCAGGGGAGTGTTATGACCCCGCAACATATCGCAGAAGCGACTGCTATTTGACTTGATGTTGATTATTTAGGAGTGTCACAGTATAGGGCGTAAGAACATGTTCGTCATTGCAGAGGTTCTTACTATAAGCTGGAGTGGTTACACAATTTATTCCTAAAGCATAGAGCTACTTCTAAATGGGCATATGCGACCAGAGCGTATTTGCTGATGTTGGTGGATTCCATAATTTTTGCTGACAAGACATTTACGCTTGTCGAGGCACGATACCTCCTACTATTTACAGACTTGGACAGATTATCAGGATACAGTTGGAGAGTTGCTGTGTTGGTTACCCTTTACAATCATCTTGGATATGCTTCTATGTTCGGTTCCAAGCAGCTTGGTGGTTATCCTACTCTCCTGCAGGTATTTATTTTAATTTAGTTTATTATGTTTTAACTAATTTTATTTAGTATATTAATTTTATTTTATTATGTTATGACTAAATTTATTTAGTGAATTAATATTATTAATTTTGTAACAGTGTTGGATTCACGAGTATTTTTCAACACTTGGAAAAGGGGAGAGAATTGGATACCAACGCAAAATTGTGGCATCCCTCGAGCAATAAGATGGTCCTATAAACAAGGAGTCTTGAAGGTGGATGAGTTGCGACCTATTTTAGACGAGTTGACATCTGCCGACGTCATCTGGAGGCCATTCGAGGATCATAGAGTATGGCGTCATTTTGATGATATATATCTGTACAGGGGGTGTCTAAAATAGGGTGACGTAATTGTTCTATATTTTCCTGACAGATGTATACATTAATTTGGATATAGGCAGTATATTCTACCCCACCTCCTGATTACATGATGGCTGATGATATTGATGTTGAGTGAATTGGTTACCATCAGAGCGTCCTTACTGTGATTTGTTCGACAACACTGGTCACCACCCCATATGAGACAGATGATGGATATCTTGAGTGGTATTATCATGTTTCACATCCTCGTTTGGTACCGCCCCCTTATGATGCGCCAAGAGAGGTGTCGGTTCCTCTTTACAATGCAGGACCATATGATCCTAGTTGGGCTCGTGTTTCTACATTGATTCATCGTTATCTCCGACAGGTTGATGCCGAAGAGGATGATCCACAATTTGTTGATTTATTTGAAGCTTTACGTATTTCTCGTTCACATTGACTTGCGTTTATGTTTTTTTATGTGTTAACTATTATACTTATTGACTTATGTTTATGTGTTAGTTTTTATACTTATTGACCTAGTTGGGATATGTGTATATTTTTTCATTTGTATTAACTACTAGACTTATGTTTAATTTTGAATCCAGTTATGTGTTATTGAGACATATAAAATTAAAATTGAATGACATAATTCATTATTCCTGTTTTAATTACATATTCATGGTAATATAGGTGTAAGTTGTTGCCAATAGTGTAGACGTCCTGCAAATCCCACCATCTAAGATGTTGCTGTTGGAGAACGAAACTTCTTCTAATCTAATGTGATTGGTGGCAATGAAAACCCTTCTTTCATGTTTTCCTGAATAAATAAAGAAACAAAACATTAAGTGATATGTTTAATAAAATAAACTAAATAAATTTAGTCATATTAAATACAAATAACTAAGTACCTGAACCCAATGATTTCGGTTTACAAAACCAATGCAATAAATGGAGACATTTGGTGAATATGAACTTGTCATAGGAAAAAAGTCATGCACGGATTGCCTAAATAGACAAGTACAACATTATAGTTATTTACTATCAAGTAACCCATATCTGGTAAAGTCAACCATTTCTATAGTGGTTAAGGACCAAATGCCTCTATCATTAAAGATTCTCTCACTTCTGCTAACCGATTACTAAATAATTTGTCATACAAACTTGATTTTTCCCTGTTATTATTTCCAACCCCAAATCTCGACGTGCTATTGGCCAATCATTTTTACCATATCCATGCAATGAAGCAATGACTCTAAATCCACAATTACCATCTGATACAACATTAACTACATCTTCAATATATGACCTAATATGATTAGGAAATTGAGAGATGAACTGCTTAGATGATTGTGATTGCTTCTGTGATGTTTGAGATTGTCTCTTGGAAGATTGTGATAATTTCAACTTCTTCGAAGCCTGTGATGGTTGAGATTTCCTATGTGAAGCTTGAGATGCTTTATAAACATACTCATGATACGAAGGGTCCTTATAAACATCATACCCTAATGGTTTTTTTCCTTTCTTATTGACTCCCCCTTTGGTTTTTATTTTCTCAGGTGGTGGACACAAAGAAGTCATTATGGGGTAGGCAAGTTTAAAAACTCTACTTTTTAATGCTCTTTTCCCAACAACGTCTAGTGCCCTAAACCTTTTCCATAATTCATTTATTGCACTACTCACATCCACCTCTGATCTATCATCTGCATCTACCTCCAACTTAACTTCCATAGTTAGTTTCCTCCAATGAATATGCACAACATCTATTGGTATTGATATACCACCAAGTCTGTATCTTGTTAACTCACAAGCACAAAATGACCCCTATATTGTTCTAAGACTACAACCACATATTTCATTGTTAGTTCCAACATAATCAACTCTCAATAAATCTTTAGCAATGCGTCTCAAAGCAGCTCGAGACACTGAACCACGTAAGTTACTGTAGAATGAACTTACGTGCGCGTGCTCAACTTTATAAAAACTCTTTTTGAAAAGAAGTTCTAATGTTGCCCACTTGTAACTTTAAGTTGTTATTCATAGCCTCCCAATATTTGACCATGTCACCTCTATTATTCCTCAACATCTGCTTTAACTTCCAATGAGCAGACTCAATCCTAAAAATAATACATAGTAAAAATACTTAAAAAAATACAAATTAAAAATATACAATTTAAAAATACTAAAAATAAATACATAGAAAAATATAAATAAAAAGATACATACCGATTAGTCGTGATGTTAGCCAAATGTATCACTCGATTAATCCATGCTCCAACAAATCTCTGTCTATGTGGTGTCAACCATGTGTCTTTCACATAATCAAGAAATTCATTACAATCAACACACGCCTGCTCAAGTTGTTGCAGTCGTTGATCATACCAAACCTCGTCACTAGCCCATACAACTTCTATCCATAAGTCCTCAATCGTCTTTTGCATGTCACTAACCACATATTGCTTACATTTTGCACCAACATTTTTGTTAATGTAAAATCGACATAGCAAATTGATTGACCTTGGAAACACTATTTCAATTGCTTTCATCAAAGCAAGATCACTATTTGTCACAATCACTTGTGGATACAAATCTTTCTTCACAAACAATTCTTTAAGATTATCTAACACCCAACAAATAGTCTCAGTCTGCTCAGACTCCATATACGCAAATACGACAGCAAAAGTCAACTCGATTGATGTCAGACCAATAATTTCAAACAGAGGTTGCCTATAATTATTTGTCTTGTAGGTGTTGTCCATAACTAACACAATAGAAAAAATATTCAACAACTTAACTGGATCTGGATGGGCCCAAAATATATCTCTAATAACTTCAGAGTCATCTCTTTTTCTATCTAATAAACATAACATGTGTCCTCAATAAACTTAAACAAATGGTGTATCTCACTTCTAAGACCTCTTATCTCTTTTTCTATCATACTCTTACACTTATATATTTGCGTGATCCTAGTGACATTCTCTAGATCTTGCTCTTTCAAGGAAAGTAATATGTGTCTAGGTGGAACATGTATCTTTGTCAAATCAACAACATGTTGCTTCTGATATGTGGTCAATCTACCAACACAGGAATTCTCTTTTAATCTATCAGGTAAACCATGGTTATAAACTCTGCATTTTACATCAACCTTCCATCCAGACCCATCTTTCGTCGGAGTCGACCTGATTTTAAATGGACATCCATATTTTTTGTTGCACTTTGGATACCACTATCAGTATCCTCGTGTTTCCCACCTTTATCACAATCAAATATTAATTTGTTACTTCTTCCTCTCTTGCCTGTTTCAGTATCTGAACGAGTGATAATAACAGTTACTTTATTTCAGATTCCAACCTCTTTAATCCACCTTATCACCTCTTTTCGTGTACCAAATTTTTGAGCAGTTGAAAAAATATCAGAAGTATCTACACATATTTTTGGAGGAATTTCCATACATGCACTATAAAAAAATATATTTAAAAAGCAAACCGGATCACTTTAGGAAAAAGTTTCGGTATGTAATTTTAATTAACTTGATATTTTCAAAAATATCACCCGAGAAAGGGAAGTAACATACCGAATGACTTCTAAAAAGTGTTCCGGTATAGGTTTGTAACAAACCGGAACTCTTTTGGTCAGTCTTCCGGTATATGTTTTGTTACAAACTGAAACTCTTTGTTCATGTCTTCCGGAAGCGATTGTTAACAATCGAAAGTCTTGATTGAAGTCTTCCGGCAATCTTAATTTCATTTATTATCCTTAGTGAATGTCTGAATAATAAAAAGTAAACAAGAGTAAAATTTTCATTTAAAAAAAAAATAGGAGTATGAGTAAATTTTTCATTATCTCAATAAAAAGTAAAATCTGATATGTTTTATTTTCCTCACTTTATTTTTGTTGTCCACAATGAAGGGAGTGAAAAATGAGTTTTAATGTAACTTATTAAAAAAAAAAAACTATGATAATTTATTGTTACAAACATATTTCTATTATCTTATATCATCTTTTGCAATCACAAATTGTGAAACAAAAATTCATTATTTAAAAAAAAATATTATAAAAGTAATATTAATTATCAATAAATTAAATATTACTATCGGTTTTTCTGTTTCATATAATTTTGTCAAAAAATTAAATTAAAAAATGGAGATAATATGTATTTTCTTTTATGTGTTTATGTAAAGCATAAATTAAGGATTCTAAATCTATTATAAATTTATAAAAAGTAAATTACTTTGATTTTTCATTACCAACCTTCTGATTAAAAGTCTAATCTTAACTTAAATTGGGGTTATTAGTGTTTAATTACACATTTGCTCAAATCACATTCATTTGGCACTTATGAAGTATGACTTGTAATTTTGTTATGTGTTTGTTTTAATTTTTAACAAAAGATTCACATACAAATTGAATGTTGTCTTGCCTCAATAAACTTATATCACTCCTCAATGCATTGTTATTCCAACAGTCACATTGAAAAACCCATATAACTACCTCTATCTTCTCACAACTTCCCATATAGTTGCATGTACTTTAGGTACCATCAAATCTTCGGTACAATGTACTTTATAGGATCAGCTTGTGGTACAGTTTTACGATTATCATAAGACTCACAAGGAAGATAGCAATATAATTGTTCTACTGCTCAACGCAAGGGTTAAAGAGGCTTGAGGTATTTATGTTTTTTATATTTGGAATGTATACTATGGTACCATTTCAAAATATAAGTATTTATCATTATGTTGTTTACAGCAAATTAATATAATACATTCGAAAATTACAAGAGGTTTTTCGTTCAACATATCCAATGCATGGAACGGCACAAAGTTAATGATTCATTGTATATTAAACTGTCCTAATCTTATTTTTGCTTTGCAGCTTACATCAAAGCTTTGAGTACCGGATCCTTCGTCACAAGATGAACTAATAAGTTGTGATGTGAGTCTTTTCCTTCAAAGATTAAGAACATTGATCCCAACATTTTTCAGGAACATACTCTAAATTGATATTTGTTTATGCTTGATGATAGCAGGAACCTTTGTCTGTAGATTATGACCCTGCAGTTGGAAATTCAGGCCTGACTCCTTCGAAGAGGTCTTTAGGTGATCCAGTAGAAGATATTGTGAGTGTCTAACTTTCCTCAACCAAGATAACCAAGGATATAAGAAAAGAAGAAATAGTTAGCACCGTCTTTTAAAAGCTATAGTTAGCCATAGTGTTGATGAAAACAAATTGATTATTAATGTTAAGTCTTGCTTTTTTTTACTTTAGACGTCGTACTATGTTTTTAAATCAGGTTTATTGACTATGTTTATTTTTTGGTTTAGTAATATTAACAACTGATTTTCCGAAAGCAGTTAAGGAATAACTTTCATTTTTATAAGATGGTGTTCTTATCTATCTCAAATAAGATTATAATTATGCTAACATTAATGCTTTTATTGGAAGTTGTAACTATATGTCTTTGCATTTGAACTACTATTTGTTGTGAATTTATCCAAACTAGCGTCCAGACGGGCACTCACGTGCCCGTCTGTCCGCTTTTTTATTAAACACATATAAATATAAATGATATATTTTTATTTAATATTAATTTTATATGGAAGTTATTAGTAGGAAGTTATATGAAAGATGAAAGTAGTAGTTTAATGGAAGTTATTGTACAAGTTATATATTTTAAAATAAGGGTAAATTTGGTATAAAAAAAAAACTATACCAAAAACCAAGTATTAGCTTTATATATGTTATAGATTATAGATTATTCATCTATATCTAATACATGGATATACATGCTATCATTCAAAATCAGAGATATAACATGTGATATTTATTGGTTACTTAAGTTTCTTAACATTAAGCTTCCATACTATCATAATAACTCGAATAACATGAAAAATTTATCAACATTAAACTTCAATCGACCATCCACGCATGTAGCAGCAAAGCTAATTATAACTGTTTGTAAGTTATGTTTCAAAGAAACATATCAACACTGTAATGTTGTTTATATTATGCGTGTTATTTACGTTTTGATATAACTTTTAGGCGATGAATTACTTTGAAACATTAACACATATAATTATATTAGTCAACCAAATCTGAGCTTTATATATTGTTACCACGATGATACAACTTGAAACTTAAATAACTAAAATAGTAGCAAACAACAACTTCACAGATTTCGTATATCAAATACCTCATTCAACAGCCAAAATTTAAAGCATAGAACGACATAGATGACCAAAGTATCTTCAGTCGTTGTTCCTTTGACCATGTATGTGCAACCTGGTGTACAACATCTCCTTATCAGAGTTGTAGTGACAAATCAGCTTATCTCCCACCTTGAGTTTTTTGTACTTAGCAAAAGAATACCAGCCTTCTCCGATATACATTTCCACTTTCGAGAAGAATTGATGGTTTCACAATCATAGAAATCAAACGTGTCAAGGTCCATCATTCTGCATGCAGTAATGTCTGGACGTAGAGCCTTCTTTATTACTTTTGATGGAAAATGTTGAATCCACATATGAAATCAGTAAATAATAGCATCACAATACAGTTTCACATAATACATCACTCTTCATGTAGAATATTCTTTCCAACATAAATTAAAATAAATGATACGAGAACTTGAGTTCCCTTCTTTTGTGTCTTGCTGATCTCTTTCTCCTAAAAGATATCTTTGACAAGCCCTCATGTATTGTTATTCGCTTGAGAATATTCTCCAACTTCATGCTCCTTTTTAACTTTGTTGATTGTTTCATTTACTGTACCTCTCATACTTGATCCACCTCATCAACATCGGCATTAGTCTGTGTTATATTAGTCTCAGAAAACAACACTTCAGTTTGAATATTGTTGTTTGGTTGTTCCACTTCTTCCATCGTTTTTCCAAGGAGGTCGTAAATGTCAGCATTGTCAAGTGACAAAAACTTGTACAAAAAGGACGATCTATTATAACAATAAAACCAGATCAACAAGTTTCATGCAACCTTAAAAAAGAAAATAAAAGGTTCAAGTTGACAATCCTTCTTAGAAGTTTACCCGAATGAAGTGGAAGAAGACATCTTCAAAGGTCTGCAAAATATTGCAATGTGTGGCAGAAGTTGCTTTTCAAATACATGAAACACTTTGATATAATTAAACACTTTGTTATATTTTTCTTCTTACAAATCAAAGGCAATCAAAAATGCTAAAGAATAAACACTTTGCAAATGAAAAAAAAAATTCAATCTAGGAATACTATTAATGGTGCATATTTGATCTTGATATTGTAACGAGACTCAAGCACTCTAAGAATATTAAAACATGTGCAATATGAATGCGCATATACATGACAAAGTGATTTGTTTAAGTTAAGTTACCTAGAAGCAAGACCTTCTTGATTTCCTCCATCTCCAACTGTTATGTACACAGGTGCTGATTTGTCAGCTACTGGATACCGGGTACCGCTTGTTATGTTATAATCTATATTCGAGAATCAATACTGAAAGCAGGACAGAAACATTGGACACATAAGAATCCAATTTGACATCACATGAGTAAAGAAGCATCTTGCCTAAGCTATCAGTACCAAAATAACATGCAAGGATGAAAAACATACCGATCTTTCATAAGCATGGACGTGGCCAGCAAAGATTACGGTCAACCTTACACTTGACGAACCAGCTCTCGAAAATCACTCGCATGCTTTCACCTTCCATATAGTGAGCATCATTAGAGTTGTACATCGGGATATGCCAAGGTGTCTTTTCTCTATCAACCCGAGTCAGCTCTTCAAAGGCGGAGCATACAAGAACCTAATAATGCAAAAGAATATAATTGTCAACAAGATGTAAGGAAGATTTATAATTAGAGAAATACGAGATTAGTTACCAAAGGGTGAATAGCTGGATAGTACAATTATATGAGCAGATGCACGCCTGATTGCGTACCAAAGGGGGCTGCTGCTATTGGACGCCAAATAAGGAGTAGTATTTCGTTGAAGATAGTTCTTGAATGGAACAACTTCTCCATGATCATGCAGATTTATTTCAGAATATTAGAGATAAGTTTGTAACCTACATAAATCTAAGAGTACGAAGTTTTCAACTTGGGCAACAGGAGAAAATTGAAGTTTTATACTAAAAGAAGCTTCACAAAGGTCAAGTTAATTCAACTAACTAGAACACATTACTGGGAGACTTAAACAGTTAAATATATGCTGACATGTGCAATGATCATGCAAACTACTGAGAAAAGGAACAAACCAGTCCAGACATTGTACATCATAAAAGATCATATTGCAATTTAGTAATTTTGTACATCATATTGCAAAAATGGGAAAACTGTAATTTTGTACCAAAAATGTAAAAACAGATCTTGAGCAAAACAAAACAATAGAATCATAAAAGAAACCAAAACCAGTCCTATTACCTGCATCTCCGTGAGCAAAGTGCAGAAAAAACATGCAGAAAAACAGAGCTCAACTAGGAAAAGAAACTACCGATTATTAGTCTTGATATAATATTTCTCAACTGCATATGTAATAATCTTACATTTCATAAAACTTTGAACAGAGACGTTGATAGTATCAAAGCGCACACTAACTACAAATATCTCATATTGGCTGACCTTTGGGAACAATTTGATCTTTGAGTCACATGTAAATAGGAACCAATGTAAACCATGCAGCTGCCAGGACACCCAAAATAAACCGCGGTAAGAAGACAAAAGGATCTACAGGCTTTTCAACATCTTCTTCCTTTGGACCAAGCTGCAGCAAATTGCAGAATTTATAACTCAAAATCAGCATATATTACATTGTGCGCCTTGTGAATGTGAAGCCATGATAAGAAAGTATATTTATGCACAGTCATTTTGCCAATGCAAGAAGGGGATAATGTGTGCTGTTTGATAGCAGTTAAACATACGCAACAACCCTTTAAATCATATAACTTTGTTAAGCTGAATAGGCACAAGTGTATAGCAGCTTGTGCAAATATCTTATATGCTAATATTCATAATACAAAGTGACAGGAGATCAAGAAATGCCACTATCACCTAAAAATATGGTATTTAAAATGACTGTTTATCTTCAATGTACAAGATATAGTAGTGCTTTGTTCATAACTCCATGCTACTAACTCTTTCAAAAGCCTAAAGTCATGTATGGTACTCCAAGCTTGAATTTGATCCTGTCAAGACAATGAATGTTATTCAAATTTAGTTACCACAATAATTTCCTCATCATACACAATTCACTTAAAAATCCATGAAATCGCCTCCGGCAGTGGCGGAGGGAGAAACCAAATAAAACCTACATCGCCTTAATCGAAAAACCCTCCCCTATTCTAATCTGATGTTGATTTCAGTCAAATCATCACAAATGAAGCCAATTGGAGCAAACCAGTCATGAACCCTAACTTCATCGTCTCAGATTCAACACTCACATGGAGATATTAAAGAGCAAACGCTTAGGGTTAATGATCCTCAGAGGGAGTTCTCCAACATAAGGAAGAATATACGGCAAAACCGATGAAGAGGAGAATGGATCTCGAGCTTACCTACTGGAGAGAGTCTGGCGCTTCTTCAGAGTGAGAACAATCTTCAGAAGTTCAGGTATGCATACTCCTTTAAGATTGTTCTACTCTTCTTTTTCTTTTTCTTCTGTTGTTGATGCGTGTGCGTCCACCTGAAGCTGTGTGTTGCGAGAGAACTGAGGGGGCTTTTAGCTCATTCCATTGAAGTTCCGGGGAAGACCTTCAATGGAGTTTCTGGTGATGAGCTTTTGGTTTGCTTGAGGCAAGAATAGTGAGGACGGAGGAGTGAAAAAGAAATGAAGAAAGATTGAAACTAACCCTAACTATTAAGAAATTGGGAAAAAAATTTCTGGGCCAAAGATAGTGTGAATCGGTCGGGTCCGGATTCCGACAGTTGCAATATGCAGATTCCGCCACTGCCCATTACAATCCAACTGGTTCCTCCGCAATAACCCAAAGTCGAACCGTTGAGCAAAATTCAATTCGGTTCGGTCGGATAGCATCGGTTGGTCTCCGAATGTCCACCCCTTTGAAAGGCAATAAAAATGCTAAAGAATAAACACTTTGCAAATGGAAAAAAAAAAAAAAAAAAAAAAAACTCAATCTAGGAATACTATTAATGGTGCATATTTGATCTTGATATTGTAACGAGACTCAAGAAAACTAACCATATCCTCTAAGTCTAGGGTCACATGAAAGATTTACACCAAAATGTTTCCTTCGAAACAATGAAAAAGAGGCTGCCAGTCTTAACACTTCTATAACCATTCGTCTCGAAGGATACATCAACGTACATGTGTTGCTGTTCCTCATCATACGAGTAAAGAAGCAATGTTTCTTCATAAAACCAACATCACCATTCTCCGAGCAACTTCCCCTCATTCACAACCAAACTTCCTCATTCTCCAAAGGCACTTCTGTCTCTGGTCAATGAAAAAGGACCCAGACTTAGAATCAGCACTCTCACGAAACCGACGTTGGGTAGTAAACAACCAAATCAAAAACATAATCCTCCGTTACCCTAACAACGAAATCCCAATCGAAACTCTTCAGAAGAAATTCAAAACCCTAGATCTTCAAGGTAAAGCCCTCAATTGGATCTCCAAATACCCCTCTTGTTTCGAACTTCACCAAAATCGCATTCGTCTCACCAAACGCATGATGAACCTCGTTCATCAAGAACAAACCATCAAAGATTCGCTTGATCCCGTTTTCGCTCAGCGGCTCGCGAAACTTCTCATGCTTTCGGTTAATAATACCCTCAATGTACTCAAAATCAATGAGATAAAAAACAGTTTAGGGTTTCCGGATGATTATTTGATTCGAATCGTGCCGAAGTATCCCGATTTGTTTCGAATTGTTAACGAGAGTGGGAGGAGAAGTTCTATGGCGATTGAGCTGATTCATCGGAACCCTAACTTTGCAGTTTCTGAAATTGAAGCTTCCGCTTTGAAAAAAGGCGTGGAGCCGAATTTTTCGTGCTGTTTGCCTTCTAGTTGGGTGAAATCGTTGGAGAAATTTCGCGAATTTGAATCAGTTCCTTATGTTTCGCCGTATTCGGATCCGAGGCTTTTGGTGGAGGGGTCGAAGGAGATGGAGAAGAGGAATGTGGGTTTGGTTCATGAGTTGTTGTCATTGACTCTCTGGAAGAAGGTTTCAATCATGAAATTGGGACATTTTAAAAGGGAGTTTTTTTTGCCTGATAAGTTGAATGTGTTGTTGCTTAAGCATCCTGGGATTTTCTATGTTTCTAATAAGTATAGGATTTATACTGTTCTACTTAGAGAAGGGTATGTTGGGTCTCAATTGCTTGATAAGGATCCTCTTGTGGTTGTTAAGGAGAAATTTGGTGAAATTATGCAGGAAGGACTTCATGAGTATAACCAAAGGCGGCGTCTGGTTAATATCGAAAAGAAGAGAAATAAAGGCGTTCCTTTGAGTAGGGTGGACGAGGATGAAATGAAGGGTAGAAGAAGGAGGAGGAGAAGCGGCGAAGTTTCCGATGAAGATGATGATGTTGCTGTTGATGGAGTAAATGGTAATAAGTTGGGAGGGTTGCTTGACCCTGAAGAGAGAAAACGGTTTTATAAAGTTCTTTTTGATGATGATGGTTCATGAGTTAGATCAGTGTTTCTAAAACCAAACCGAATTGGATGGTTTACGTCTAATCGGCTGAATTGTGAGTCAATATTGTCTATGGCTCGGCTATTTGGGCGGTTCACAACATCCAGATCCAGAGATCTTGCCGGTAGGAGCAGATTAGTTGGAGCAGTTTAGGTATTGCAGTTTTCCTATGCATGTATGTAAACAATGTCCAAGGTAAAGAACATAGTGAAAAGACCAATTCTTAACCAGAGTTCTTTCATGTAGTGATTTCACAGAACTACGTTAATGAATAATTGTGATCTGCATTTTGCCAGTTTGTTAGAAAACAAAGATATGGAATTGAATATCTTGTAACTGAAGTCTTCTACCATGATTCTCCGATGACATTATTATCTGTTATGCTGAGTCTTGTCCTTTACAGTAAGCAGGCTGTTGCAAACTCACTTAAAGCTCTTTCTATTGAATCTTCCTTGGATTTGCTGAAAGTTCTTAGAGTTGAAACTCACACGTCAGAAGCAACTGCTTTGCAGAGGCTTGAAGCAATTATTCCTTTATTCCAAATTCAAATGGGGGCATTGCTCTTCCTAATCTCTGCTTTACTTTCTCGTGGACTGGTACGGTTTCCTACTCAATCTTTGCTATCTATTTCACATAGGAGTGTTGCCTCTATTTTCTGAAATTTGTTAAGCTTCTACTCAAAAAGAATTAATTATTTGTTTGTGACTTAATATGCAGTATCTTTTTGCATGAATATTAGAATTTCAGTGCATGATTATGGAAACTTTTTATTAGGTTTGCTTTTGTTTTGTACTTTCATTTGCTTCTATAGGAATATACATGCAATGATAAAAAGTAGTATATAACCATTTTGTTTGTCTAAGTTATTTGCATGGTTGTAGTTTGAGTTACTTCAATTTGTTTCTCCATAAGCACTCTAAGAAGAAGATATATTAACAATAACTTGCAAGAACTGAGGTTTCTAAGCAAACAACTTACCGTATGAGTTGAAATCAGCTTCTGCATTACAATTTTTCATAAGCTCTCTTATTTAACTTCTTCACAATAAACATATTTAAAGCTCATAACGACTTCCCCATAAGTAAAGAACCATAAACCTATATTAATTAAGAAGCTCTTGTAAGTTAGAAGCTAATCCAAATAGGGCCTTTATATTTGAATTTAAGGTTTGACATTGCCTGTATATTAGGATGCCAGCAGTGAGCCGAGCAAATATGTGCTATTGTGTGTTAGAAATTCTGCCTTCATTGTGTTGCGCCCCTAGTCGCTTAATTGCGGCATTTGACTTGCCTGCATTACAGCCTCTAACATCTTCATTATGTTAAGTTTGAAAGGGTAAATTTAGTCCCACATTGCTTAGAGATATGGTATGTGTAGTGTTTATAAAGCCTGGGTAGCTCTCACCTTACAAGTTAGGTTTTGTAGGGATGAGTTATTCCGAACCCACACATTCTAAGATTGTCGCTTGAATTGGCTTAAATATTTTTGCAACTCAATGTCATTCTCCACCCCTAAACCCATTTTGTGGTTAATAGTTTTGAGACCTTGGATATTGTCCTGAGCTCCTGGAGCGACCTGACCCAACTGGGTATGGAAATGGTGAATGCTCAATGTTTGTGACAAACATGTCACCTTTGACTCAATTAGTTTTATTAAGAATGTGGATAATACTTGTGGCACTAGTACCTTTCATGGTTTGTTAAGCTTGAGTGGAAGTTCAGAGTTAGGTTTTTGTCAATTAACTGGCTTAAGAATGTCTGACTGGACTCTAGAAATTGTTTTAGAAAAGCTTAATAGTAATATTTTAGCTTAATACTTCTATTTATTCTAAAGAACCAATAAGCAGACTGAAATGTATCGTAATAGTAATACAGAGGAATTTGCTATATTGGGAGCTCTTGTTGCAGAAGACACCAAGGGCATCCGTCATGCAGTGAAATCCTCAAAAGTGGGAGACGAAAAATATTAATACCAGAAAAGAGAAAGAGGTTAAGCAAGTATGAGAAAGAGGAAAACAACAAAAATACTGAAGAAATCAATAACAAGAGGGATCTAACTGGGTTAATCAAAGAAGAATGTAGTAACAATACGGGAGAGCATAAGTCAAAGTGGAAACCTCCTGAAAAAGGGGTGGATAAAAGGAAACATCGATGATAGTCTCAACGTGATCAAAAAGTGGGACCTTGAAGCTATTTTCAGAGATGAAAACGGAGAAACCCTAGCAATGAGCTCTTTCTGCATGGAAGGAAACTACGACGACCCTATGATGGCTGAAACTATGGTGCTGATGAAAGCAGTGAAGATAGCAATCAATTTCTGTTTTTTGGAAGTGGAATTTGAAACGGATAACAAGTGTCTTGCTGATATGATGAAGGTTGGGGAAAAACCTATAACTAGCTAGGGTTTGGCTTGCAGATTCATTCACAGGAAGATTAATAGTTGGAAGTTTAGGATTTCTTACACAGAGACAACAATAGTGTCACTCACTTGCTAAGCAAGCTAATCATGCTGAGAACAAAATCTGGATTGAAGAAAATCCAAAATGTATTCAGGCCCAAGTCTTGTATGACCAAAAGCCCAATTAATAGTATCAGTTTTTTTGTTAAAATTGTAGGGCAATTGAGCAGTTGTTACCAGAACCTATAGTCCTACACCTTTAAAGTTTAAACTTTGAGTTCTTTCACTATGTCTTTTTAGAAAACTTAGGTCTTTCACCTTCTACAGCTCCTAACATTTGGTGAATACAATGGTAAATTAGAAGTCATAAATTCCAAAGGACAGCTGAATTTACACTGGTTGTTATCATGTCTTTAAAAAGTTCTCCAATTAATGTATGCAATATTTTTCTTTCCTCTAGGATTTGGTTCAAAGTGACAGGGATGATCCCAGCCTACCACTGGTTACTGCTCCTTTTGGGCATGCCGCCATATTTTTTTTATGTCTTAAATTCAGTTCATTTTAAATTAATTTTAGAATGACGTTTGTCTTTTTCTACAAATCTTGTACAGGAAACTGTAAACCTACTGCTCTGTGGGCAGGCTGTTGCAAATGTATTTGATGGAAGGATGGATTTAGGTGGAGGAATATTTCTGAAAGGTATATCCCGAAATGTAGAAGTTGGCTTTCTCACCCTGCTAGAATCCCTGAATTTCTGCATGGTTGGTCAGTTTCTGAAAACCCCAAAATGGCCTATATGGGTTGTTGGGAGTGAATCCCATTACACAGTGTTGTTTGCTCTTGATCCCACCGTTCAAAACGAGAATGAATTGGAAGGAAGGGAAACACAGATCCGCAAAGCTTTTGATGCACAAGATCAAAGTGGAGGTGGTGGCTTCATTAGTGTGGAGGGGTTCCATCAAGTCATCAGAGAAACAAATATCAAACTTCCACAAGAGAAGCTAGATAACCTTTGCAGTGCAGGGTTCATTGTATGGAGTGAATTCTGGCAGGTAATTTTGGACTTGGACAAAAGCTTGGGAGGTTTGAAAGATTCATCAGGATTGATGGGTAAAGGTCTTTGATGTTTTCCATTTTAACAGAATTGCCAAATCAGATTTGAATGGCATTCAAGTAAGTTTTGGGGGTGAAACTCCACTGCAAAGACCCAGGCTGACAAAATTAAGTGTCTCAGTTCCCCCAAGGTGGACACCCGAGGAATTTATGGCAGATGTGCAAGGTCCATCCGCATCTGGTACAAGTGACTCTGCTGCTGGGAAGGGCATTGAGGTATCTAAACCAGAGCCTGTTCAGCATGCTCCTTTGGTTGACTGCGTAAGAACGTGCTGGCCACGTGCTGTCTGCAACTGGTCAGGTGATCCTCCTAGTATAGTCTGAAAAACACGGAAATGGGTTGAGCTGGGGAAAGGAAACACAATTGGTTCAGCGAAGCCATCATTAAAAGAGGTGATGATGCTTTCATGTTTTACTTTGATATAAGGAGGGGGTAAAATCTCCAGATTCTCTACAAACTGTGCAGCGGATATATGATGTGGATTAATGTATTTTCGAATTTCTGTTCGATTTTGTCGTGACTTTCAAAGAGTGCGGGAAAGGAGGGGTGTGGTAATATTTATTTTCAAGCCTACTTGTAAAATCAAGTTAAGTGTATTATTGTCAATTAGGAAGGGTGGGTCTTAGTTGTTGGGATTTATTATTAATAAACACGGATCTATTCTTGTTCTGTTTTAGTATGTTGTAATATATAGTATATTATTGTGCTTGGCTCTGAATAGAAGAAATGAGTATTTCATACTTCTATTATTTCAATATCTTGTTCAATTCTCTCCCTCCCTCTTATAATCAGCATCTTCATTTGATTTGTGCTGAAAAATATCTTCCAGGGTTTAAATATAAGAAACTTGAGTTTGAAGAGTAGTTATCATCTTGAGAACTTCCAATGTGAAGGCACTCCACCCTCCAAGTTTGATTGTAAAAAGAAACACTTTATATCTATATTACTACATCTGGCCATAAATATAGAGTTCCATTGAGTTAACACTTATATGTATTTCGGGCCATGAAAAAATAATAATAGAATTTCTTAAAAAATCAGAGGACTTCGACCGGAGCCATGCTTTTTGGAATGTGAGTCGAAGGCGTCCTTTTGCCAGGAAAAAGGAAAAACTATGTTACAGACTTAAAAATATTTCTTAGCAGTTGGAAGATTCGATTCGACATAGATGCTATTTAAGACATTTCGACGGGAAGATTTGAATTCAAATAAAGGAGGAAAAGTTCGTTATTATTCTTTTCTCAAAGAAGACACGTGGAGCGCTTTCGAAGACATGCAGAGCACCACTTGTCTCAATTTAGTTTCTATTAGTATAAATAGCAAGTCTTAGAGCATCCACACTCATTATCCTCACTTTGATTCTTTAGATGGGGTCCACATAATTTTTTATATTATATTCCACTTTAATATTTTCTAAACAACTCAACTATATTTTTTAAATATGGGTAATGTTAACTTGTGCCCCAAAGGCACATGTTAAGAAAACCACTTTTAGTAAGTTTGTATTGGAAAAAACAATTTAAAAGGTAATTTTATACTTTAATTAAAGTTTGTACACAATTCTCAAGATGATATTTCTTAATTTAGTTCTTAACATGTGCCCTTGGGGCACAAGTTAACATTACCCTTTAAATATTCATACAATCCATCAAAAACTCTAAAATGGGACCCACCAAATACCTTACATTTAATTATATATAATTTTTAATTCAACTTTAATGGTTAAGAAGTAATGAGAAACGTTCTCTTGCAGAACAACGTTGGCAAATTAAAGAACAGTTAAAATTTTCAAACATCCATCAATTTCTCACAAAAAGGCTTTGGTTTTCGTGAAGGAACGATGACATGGCATTGATATTTATGCTCTTAGTTTTAGAATTTGTGTGTGTACAAATTCTTCAGTATACTTCAAGTACTCACGTGTAGAGAAACGAGTTGTGAGAATGTACGTTGATGTAACACCATTTTTTACATTTCAATGCAATTTAATAAAAAATTTTCATTAAAAATTATGCTTTCTTTATGCAAGTTATTGTCTTCATCGTTTACCAGTACTTCGATTTTACTCCTTCGTGTTCAATTCCGTTTACACTTGAAATATGTTATTTTTATCATAAACTCTGTCGAAGTGTTCATCGTCTTTTTAAATTTTGTTTAAGATCAATTAGCACGTGTCCTAGAATTTGTGTGGTCGATCCTGCAAGTAAAACAAATATTTTTCGATTTGGAAGACCAGCGGTTGTTCACAAATTTTCACGGTGAACACTTCTCTCTTTCACGTTCATTGGCAAATGCTCTAAAAACTCTTATTTTCTATTTCTCTTCAAATATATATTAACCTAATGAAATTTCTTTTAATTAAACTCTTGGCCCAACTAAACATAACATTACTAATCACATTTTTTCTATTATTTTCACTTTTGACCCTAATCTTTACTATTATCTTAATTTCTAATTAATTAAGCATAGTTAACTATAAATGTCGTCACCGACCGAACACGTCATACATCAAATAAAATAATTACTTAAATAAATCAATCAATAAAATAATAAGGAATAATTAAATCGGGATGTTACAGCCGACGCCTAAACGAACATCCTTTGAGGCCAGCCACTACTACTAGAAGACTCCTCCAACATCAAACATGTCTGACGAGCCTTCACGACAACTATTTCGTGTCAGTCAAAGATCTGAGACCTGCTGCTCCACGTCGGCCAAATGCTTAATAACATGAGGCTTACTATCCAGCATACTCTGTCTGGCCCAATGTATAAATACCTTAATAAAGGGTTCTCAAGTACACAATCTCTAATCTCCACTTTCACTACCATTATCTTAAATTTTAAACCGACTTGGTTGTTGGGGTGCTAACCATGTAGATACCCTCTGAGTCCACCGAATTGAAGATAACAAACACCAATTAACGACATTGTGTCAAGAAAGATCTCTTTGGTTCAAGAAGCACTGTGATTGCAACCTTTGATCCATGATGTCACTTCGACGTAGTACTTAGGAAGCTTCGCTTCGTTATAGTTTCTGCAATCATCACCATTCTTGGTTCCACAATGGAATAGGTAACCTCGTGAATAGTACAGGTAAGAGGAACTACTAGGTAATACTTTTCCTTGAAATTCTCCAGACTATCTATATATTCCTTAAACATTTTCCCTTGCCTAATAGAAAGCAAACCTTGATCCTAGTTTGTGTTAGTCAAATTTCATTAGATGTTAAAGAGGTAGAAAAAGAGTGGTCAAAGTAAGAGCTTCTTTTTTGTATTCACTTAGATATTGAAAAAATTTTACATAAGACACATTCACAAGGTGTAGCTGCAAAGGAGTGATCCCTAAATGATTAAAAATTTCACCTTGAAATCATTGAAGGGGAGCTAGAATCCTATTCGAGAGAAGAGGCAATCTTGGGGAGGAAAAACGCAACCCGCATATCAATTACACAACCTCTTATCACTTTTTGGGGAAACACCCTCTAATCAGAGGAAGGGCCCACCTCAATGAAGAGATTATCTAGACCCATATTCATTAGAAAAGATGGAGATTGTGTCAACTGTCTCTCTTGATCCACCCAAAGAAGTTGATCTTCGATCTCAATAGCATTACCATTTTGTTGATCATCTCGATCCATTACTTCTTCACAGTCAAAAGACAAAAATAATCTTAAGTACAAGCACTTGACTTCAATTCTATCCACCACCTAACATTATTATCAATTGAGTCACAACTAAAAGCACGCATGTGTGCCCTACGTTCTCGTCCGAAGTCATCTACGAATTATGATTTGGTTACATGCAAAGTTAGGAAAGTAAATCATCTAGCAACCTCCTCAAGGTCAATATTCATAAGGACGCTTCCCCAATCCTATTGGTTTCCTATAGTTGTCGTACCTATATAAAAAGCAAACAACAAATGAGATTGTAAAAAATGACTAAATATAAATGCTTAAACACCTACAAAAATGATATGAAAACAATTAAACTCAATGATATTTATACGAAAATACTAGTATACACTAAATATACACTTTTACAAACAAAGTGGAGTTTTATTCAAAGAACTCAATACAAATGAATCGATAAGTGCCACAAAACTACTACTCAAAACACGACATTTTAACACTTATCACCACCACAAATCAGCTTCTCTGATCAAGTCTCTGATTTCACCTTCTTCACTCACTCTCTTCTAACAAGCAAAGATTCTCCCCAAGCAGAGTAACCTTAATTGAAAAATAACCCTCTAATTCAAAGATATTCCGAATGTTATATGTCATCCCCGGTTCGATGACAACCCCGATGAAAGCTTTTTGAAACCTCCTAATGTCACAATCCTCAGTTTGGAAATTCAAGGCCATAGGAACCTCACAAGGTCTTACCATCTGGTCACAATTGTTGACAACATCTGCAAATGATCTCTCCCCTGCTCTTACCTCAGAAAAATCTTGCCTTATGATGTGAGCTTTCACATTATTCCTTGGATTTTCCCTTTGCCTGTTGATTTGATTTTCCAATTTCACTGCTAATCTTCTTGCATCCTCTACTTCCGAAAATCTTGCAAAACCAAAGCATTTTCCTGATTTGTTTCTTTTCTGCGGAATCACAACCTCCTTCACTTCTCCATAATCACCAAAATGCTTGAATATATCTTCCTCTCGAACTCTATCGGGTATCTCTGTAAAGAAGATAGAACAGACTCTTTCTCCTTCGCTTCCACGAGATTTACTTTCTCTCGAATAAGAGTCCCATCTGTTCCCAACAAACTTTGATTTGTTTTGCCATTGAACCCTTTTATTACAGTTAACAACTGTTATTTAAGTTTGTTAGTTTAAGTTTGTTAGCTGTTAGTTAAGTTTGTTAGCTAAGCAACCTTCTTCTCATTGTTTAGTTAGAGATTCTTCTATATAAACATGTAATGTGCTCTTCATTCCTAATGTAATAACTCTACAATCATATGGAGTATTTCCTTCTATTCCTTTCTTATTTTTCTTCTCCACATTTCTGTTATGAATTCTGTTAAGAATTCTGTCATGCACAATATGGTATCAGAGTCTGGTTTAAGATTCGGTGGGCCACCTTCTATGGTTTCCGCTATCGGGCCACCCACCATTTATTTCCACGCTTCAGTTGTTCAGTCCTGAGCGTGAGGGGGTGTGTTAAGAGTCCCACATCGGACAATATATGGCATGAACATGTGTTTATAAGTGGGAGTAATCCTCACTCTACCAACCGATTTTGTAGGGTTGTGTTAGGTCAAACTCTAATATGGTATCATAGCCTATCGATCGGACTTTGGGCAACCTGTAACACCCATTTTTAATTAATTAGTCTTTTTGGTGTTATTGTATTTTGGGGTGTCCTTATGAGGGGGTGTGCCTGAGAGTGTTGGGTGGGTGTCCTTAATTTGTAGGAACTATTTAATAAAAGGCAGAATTTAATATTAATATAATATAATATAATATTGGTGGTAATATAATAGTTAATATTATTATTATTATTATTATTATTATTATTATTATTATTATTATAAGTTATTATTATTATTATTTGGATTAAATAAATAAAATAAGAAATAAGGATTTAGGAGAGTTAGAGAGTTTTCACGATACATTTGGGATTAAAGAAAATAGAGAAGTTTTGGGAAGAAAGAAAGTTACGATAACCCAGTTCCTGATAGAAGAGCAAAGAGGAAGATCGAGAAGGGAAGGGCTAAGGATTCTTGAAGGTTTTCATCCATTGGAACATCAATTAAGGTAAGGGGGAGAAACTGATTGGGATGGTAAATTACATGAAATTGGGTAGAGGGGATTCCTTAACCCCGTGAGTTTTATATTGGCATGCTTATATAATTATTGTTGATGTTGTTAAATTGATGAATGCTGATGATGCACTTTGGTGTACATATATATTATGGTGATGTTGGTGAGATTCTATGTTGTTACTGTAGTGTAACTATGAACATAACTCTGGTGAGATTATGTGTTGTTCCATGTGTGGATAATGACCATGATTATAGATTTGGGAAAATTATGTGTTGTTACTGTAGTGTTGGTAATGACCATGATTATAGCTTTGGGAAAATTATGTGTTGTTACTGTAGTGTTGGTAAAGACCATGATTATAGCTTTGGGAAAATTATGTGTTGTTACTGTAGTGTTGGTAATGACTATGATTATAGCTTTGGGAAAATTATGTGTTGTTACTGTAGTGTTGGTAATGACCATGATTATAGCTTTGGGAAAATTATGTGTTGTTACTGTAGTGTTGGTAATGACCATGATTATAGCTTTGGGAAAATTATGTGTTGTTACTGTAGTGTTGGTAATGACCATGATTATAGCCTTGGGAAAATTATGTGTTGTTCCCTGTGATGTTGTTAGTGACTATGGTTATGACCTTGGCGAATGGTTCAGCAAACGTGACAGCAGAATGTGGTTTTTGGTATTGTTTGGCCTCGTGCATTAGCTGTGTAGTATCCCTTAGTTCATGTTGAGTGTAGGGATGATGGATGAATAATGAAGGGTGCATAGGTGGTGATCGGAAGTGAATTCCGTATTGTTTGAATTAAGTGGATGATTGGTGAAAGTGTGTATGATATGGAGTATCGTGAGGTGATCATTATGATGTGTGTACCCGATTGTTGAGGTATGAGTATACCTGCTGTTGGAGGGTGAACCTTTATTTATATGTGGATTAAATGATATATTTGATTGGTGTATGCTATATGTATGCATGTGATGAATAGATATTTGGTGCTAATAGGTGAATTACATAGTGTTGAATGTAAATAAAATAATTAGATTGATGTGAGAGATGTGCGAGGCACAGTGAGTTGATCAGGAGGACCATATAGCGTTAACTTCGTTAATACAAATGAGTGGTGTATAATAGATATATGAGGTAAGATGGTGTGGTCAGTAGGATCGTGTATATTAAGAGGAATTAACATAATGGACTAGCGTTGGACGGTGGAATCTTATAGTGATTGAACTAAATCGTTGTAATAGATTGGTGTGTAGTATGTCGGGGATACGGTGGTAGGATCGGGGGGATCGTGTAGCTTTGATTAAAGCAATTACTTGATGAGGAGATGTACGAATGACGTACAGTGATGGGATCAGGGAGATCGTGTAAACTTAATTATAATAATAGTTCGATGTGTAAGCATGTATGATGTATGGTGATGTGATCACTGGATCGTGTGCACTTAGTGTGCTTGTGTTAATTTGTATGCATTTGGTGTCATGCACATCATGAAGTGTTGGTGGAATGAATCATTGCTCGATGGAGTGTATGTGATTCATTCGTATTCCCTTGCGTGGGGAAATTGGTAGGAACGGATCATTGCCAAGGGTGGGCGTATGTGATCTATCCAGGTTCCATTGAGGAACCAAAGAGTCGGTACCGCATGCAAGGTGTTGCGTTGCATATTTGTATTATGATGTATTATGTTGATTGGTGGACTATATGTCGTGTTTGGTGAATGTTGGGTGATGATTGATATGATTGTTGTAGTTACTACCTTTATTTCATGTATGTAATTACCGATATATTTTGATCATGTTTTCTCACCCCTTTGCTGTTGTTGTGGTCTGTGATTCTTCGGAAGTGCAGATAATCCAGGTACTTAGTTAGCTTGGATTTGTGGTGTGCCAGTTGAGTCTTAGGATGCTCTGATACGTAGCACGGGACTTGGGTGTCTTAGTTGTTTTTGTTGAATTTATTTCTTTTCCTGTGACGTATCATGAATTTGATGTATTTCATTATATGAACAATTTCCGCTGTATTTTGGTGAAAACATTTTTAATGAAGGATGTGTTGGATTTGGTCATGTGATATCCCACTTGGGAGGTGAACAACTCTGATGTTTATTTATAATGTTTATATTTTAATTGATTTGGGAAGTGGGGTGTTGCACAACCCACCGTTTAAAATCCACGTACCAAGTCCAAAAAGAGTGATGGACGTGAGGGGGTGTATTAGAAAGATCCTAAAGTCCCACATTGGTTGGAGATAAAGCATTGAAATAGTTTATATAGAGTAACACCTCTCACCTTACCAACCGATTTTATTCCAGCTTGTATGTTATGGAAAGTTAAAATCAGAAGAAGAAGGGCAATGATGTTTTGAATTTTTTATGAGGTTAATAACAATTTAAAATGATATTGAACTGCAAAGGACATGACATGTTAGACACTTAACTGCCTTGTTAAAAATATCAGCTCAAAAGTATACTATTATTTGTAAAAATCCACACGAGTCCGGCTAATAAGAAACATGAATTACCTTTTCAAATAAAGCTCATTGAATCATGCATTATAGTATTTGATTTACATAATGAAACAATGACATGAAATTAGGGGTGGACAACGGTTCGGTTTGGTCGGTGGCGAATCAAAAATAAGGAATCGGAGACCAACCGCGGATGAAAACTTTCCACCCATTTGCATCCATCAGTGTCATCGATTAGATCGGTTGTCGACTTCTACGAATTGTCGGTTGTTCTGGTGAGTTGAAACGGTTTAAAATTTCAAATTAAAAAAAAAACATAAAAAAATCAACACTTTTCAAATAAAGAAAGAAACTCAGCAAATATATCTAGCTTGTACATAGAACTTCTAGCCTCTTCATATTTTCATTTATTATCTTCATTGTTACGTGAAGAAAGAAACATCAACAATATTTCTTGTCAAATGTATTTTATCCTTTGACCCGTGACCCGTCAATATCCACCCGAATGCTGCAAATATTCGATGGGCCTATCGGATTCGGTTCGAAATAGATATTCTGTCCAGCCATACATGAAATTGATTTACATTAAGTTATGGATATCTGCAAATATAAAACAGATGGTCAATGAAATATTGTTGATGTGACATCAGATCGGGTTGGGCGGTTTCAGGCCCAAAAGCCCAATCCGATTCAAACAGCGGTTGATTTATGGTAACCCATTTCTTCCTAAAACCAAATATCATTTTTCCTAAATCATCATCATCAAAATCCCAGATTCATATCAATCAAAAATTGGATTTTAGATTTTGGGTACAAAAGTTAGTAAGCTAATATCGTTAACCTCTCGAACTTATATTAGCAACGAATCAAAATACAAAAACTTGAAATAAGAAAACAACAACAAAAAAATAGAAAAGGAAGAAGAAGAAGAATAAATGAAGATTTTTATTTGAATAATCGATTTCTACATGTTGCCTCCTGGGTTCAAATGATAAAAGGCATGGAGGAGAAAACAACTACTATAACTTGCAGTATTGAAGATGAAACGAGAAATGTTGATCTTTTGGTGTTTATTGGTCTAAAAAAATTAATATAATAAAAATTGAGTCAGATATTAGATAATTGTCATTTATTATATTTCTAAAAAGAATGGATAGTAAATCAAATTTTAGACTAGTTTCTAACAATAAAAGAATATTAAATGTCTTATATATACTTTCTGTTTGGAAACCCGTCCGCAAGTTGGTTTATACTTTCTGTTTATGCAGTTTCTATTTGGAAACAAATGTGAGTTATCGGAAGAAACAAGTGTGAGTTCTAAGTCTCACATTACTTTAAAAATGGAGGTTAAATAATTTATAAGTAAGATGACTCATACATCTATTACTTTAAGGTTTTAGGTGAATATGTGGTGTCTCTCATTTATTTATGTGAGTGTTTGACCTTTAGGTGAGTGTTTAACTCAATGTGTACGTATCACTCTCATGATAACTCATCCGTTTTACGTGGGTTGTAGGTATTTGTCCGCCCCTAGATAAAGTATAACAATCCAATTTATTATCAATTGATCTTGTCTGTAATGAGCTCCTCGGCCACTTGTGATCTTCAATCAATCACCATTTTAAACCTTTGAAAAACTTCAACTTTAAATGCTCACCAATCATCACCTATGAAGCACAAACTTCGACACAGACACTTAAACACAACACGACACAAACATTCCGACATCGATATTGTCAAAACATAGGACACTGACACCGACATCGATATTGTCAAAACATAGGACACTGACACTGCTACATATAAGAGTGTATTTCAACTTTATTTATCCATCTATGATTTAAAAAGTTAAAAATATTATAATCAAAATTAATGTCTTTAATTCTTTATTGATAACATTGCATAAATACATGTTGAACAATTTTAAATTTATGTGAGATTTGTCTAAAATAGGAATAAAAATGTGTCGAAACAAAGAAAAAAACAAATTTTTGTTGAAATACATGTCGAAATTGTCTAACATGTGTTATGAGTGTCGTACGGATGTCAACCATTAATTTCAAGAGTGTCAAAACAAAGAAAAAAATCATTTTTTAATGGACATTTGTCTGACTTTTTCAACACTTCTTTAACTTTTTCACACGTGTCGTACGGGTGTCATGCAAGTGTCGGACATCGACGCGCCTACTCTTAAAGGTGTTCGTGCTTCATAGATCATCACTCAATCCTAAACTTCAAACCTTGAATTCTTTTTTTCAACCTTGACAATTTGTTGATTTCACTTGATCCCAAATTTCATGCCTTAAGTACTTTTATAACAGGTTGAAAATGCACAAGAAAAAACTCCACACCTATGGAGAAAAGATTTGTTTTCTTCTTCTTCAATGAAATTCTCCTCTTAAATATTCTCAGAACCAAACACCTGTTATGTAATCTACAGACTTTAAAATGCACAATTAGAACACTAATGACTTCTCACATTCTCCTATCATATAGGCAAACAATATGATAAGTCTCCATGAAAGTTATGAAGATGAAGATTTGAGGGAAAACAAATTGTAGTTTTAAAACTTTTCTCACAAAAAATTCTTTGATCTTGCTCTCTTGATAAGAGTTTTTTCATCAAGTTATAAATTTATGAAATGAAAATATTATTTATATATGCATGAAATGATGAAAAATGAATAGGATAAAATGAATCGATTCATTTTCAAATTTTGAAATAATCATCTTATCTATGACTTATTCATTTTACCTTTGATTGAAGTATACCATTTTAATTGACTTGATTCCTACAAAAAAGAATAAAAAACGAGTTTATAGACACTTTAATGAATCGAATCAAGTTGTGAATGAATTGAGTGGTTTTGCTTTTGAATCGGATCAAGCATTTCAATTGAGCTGATTCCTCTAAATAGAAGCAAAATTGATTTTATAGACACTTTCATGAATCGAGTCAAATTTAGTTTGGATCAAATTAATTTGTCTTTTCACTTTGAATCGAGTCAAATTGTGAATGACTCAAGTCATTTTGCTTTTCAATTTTGAATCAAGTAAGTTAAACTTTGACTTGAGTTAATTTTCTTTTACTTTATTGAACACTTCATTCTATACTTTATTATTATTTGTGTGTATAAAGAGAGATTCAATGAATAACTAAAAAATTATGATAAAACATAATGCACAAGACACCAAAATAACAATACCAGATAATACGCTTAAGAACCATTTTAATGTTAACTTTAGTCAACACTTCATTATATGTATGAAAACCTATTATTTATATGTATAATGAGAGATTCAATGATTAACTCAAAAATTACAATAAAATATAATATACAAAACATCAAAATAACAATAACTGATGATAATACGTTTAAGAACCATTTCAATTGACTCAAAATATTTTTGTCAATGCTTTCTTAGCCTTAGATCAATGGAGGATATTGTCCAAAATATTGAAATAGAGGATAATACTAAGTAAAACTTTATTACAAAAACTCATAAGTCATACACGGTTTTATCGAAAATTCAAAATAACATCAACACAAAATAAAAATAAAATATATATAAAATGAGACATGTTTATGTGATTAAAGTGGTGTCATTTGTTCTTTTGAGGAGCTGAATCATCAATAATTGGATAAGTATTAAAATTCAGAGTACATATACTATCCATATAATTTAAAAAAATGTGTCTACAATAATATGTGATTTAGTTTGTCAATAGTAGAGGTTCACTCTCGTTAATCAACCAAATCATATTACAATTGGGACAAATATTTTGTTTACTTGGGAGGAATGTTATGCATGATGTTGAGCCCGAATACATATACAAGGCATGCGTCAAATACTCATATCTTTTGTTTTGGTTCTAAAAATACTCATATCTTTAACATTACTTAAATCAATTTATATATTTGCAATTATAATTTCATGAGTCTAACTGAGAGTTTTAGCCCTTGTAGTTTGTCGCCGTCTCATTTGACAGACTGTTTTTCGTATCCAATAATATCAGGCTTAACACTCTTCCATCATGAAAATTATTATTGCCACAAGAGTTAATCAATTTCTCATTGAAATTAGTAACTTAGAAACAGTTATTGAAATCAAAAAGAAAATAGAACAAACTCATGGTGTTCCGGTGGCTTACCAAATCCTTACAGTTTCTGGATGGGAACTAGTTGATGGATTAGACATGGAAGATTACCCAATAATCACTCAAGGCACAAAAGTTGATCTCACCATCAAGTCAGGGGAGTCACATTCCACTAACTATAATAAGAAAATCCAAATCACATTGAAGTTTCCATCTAGACAGACTAACATAGAGGTGGACGAGACCGATACCGTCCGTAGCTTGAAGGAAAAGATTCACATCATCGCTACTATCCCCATCAAAAGAATGTCGCTTTTCTTTTTGGGGAAGGAACTGAATGAAGATTTTCGAAACCTGAATGAGTATGGTATTTGTGAATTTTCTGAAATTATTGTGTTCCTCAAGACCACGAATCAGTCCAAAGAACCGTCATCTAAGAAGGTGAGGTTTGTGGTACAAACTTCCTCTAGTTTGCTTAATGCAGCCACCATTCCAGTGGAGATGAGGGATATAAGCACTATTAATGACTTGAAGCAGTTGCTTATAGGTAGAAAAATTCTACCAGTTGATGACTATTTGTTTATACACAGGCAGAGGATTATGCGCGATAGTTGTAGCCTTAGGTGGCATGGAGTTGAAAATGGTGACTATCTCTACGTATTCAAAGGGACGGCAAGTCGCAGTGGGTAAGATTGAAGTTATCATAATAATTATAGATTCATGTCGTAGGCTGTTTTGTACATTGTTCGTCACATTTAGAACGGAGAGTTGAACAACATTCTACATTACATTTTGTGGCTTTATTCATAAACATGTTTAAATTTAAAATTTTCTACTATCTCTACATATTATATCAGCTGCGGCTTATATTGAATGAGTTATATTTATATTTATCTTTAACTTTAAATAGATGGATTAGATCCAATCAATCTACTAAAATTTTTATAACAGATGTATTGGATGAACTATTTAATAGACGGATAGGATAATGAGTTTGTGATCCAATGAATGATCTGCATGGATAAGCAAATACAGCCTTACATGATCATCTGATTCAGCATATACTAACTTGTGTTTAACATATTCCTTATATTCCTCTTCAAGATAATTGGGTTATCCAAGTGTATAGTATACTCAAGAATCTAAGGTATTCCAAGATACACAAATAGTATTGAACATATTTTCATTAGGATCCCATGAATTCAACTAAAAGAAATCTCAATTCCGGAATCAGTATGAACGTACTTGAATTGAACTGGTGCAAACAAATCCAAAGTGAACAAGTGTGTTTATGAACAACAAATAATCGAGTTCTAACTTCTAAACAAGTAATAGGATCATATCCAGTTTATTCAATATACCAACTGTTTTGAAGCAAATGAAAATAATATAACCTAGAATAAATAGTAGTCCATAGATAATCATTCAAAAATACAATTAGACATAATCTATGATAACAGGAACTTCAACAAAGTAAATCATATCAGAAACTTATTTTCAAAATTTTGAAAGCAAACTTTCAACATAAGGGGTGAGATTAAACCAAGGTATGCTATCGCGAACTACATCAAGCACCATTGCTCTATTATTTCTCCTACTATAGAGAATTAGTTGTTGAATCTCAATTACCGATATCAGCATATCCCCATTCTCAAAAGCAAGTAATGGCAACAAATTAACAAATCCATAGCAAACATAGGTGTGAAGTAGACTATAACAATCAAATTTAAGCAATTTCATCCAAGACTCTTCAACTCCAAATTCTTTCATTTGCCCTGCAAACAAAGGTGTGAAGTAGACTATAACAATCAAACAAATTAACGATGTCATACAATGAGAAAAATTATACCCTTTTGAACAATGAGAAAAACAAAGACATTCATTCCATCAGCACGCGAACATTTCGCTCAACAATTATACTGTGTATGTCTCTGTTCCCAAATCAAATGAGAATCAAAATTTGATCAGAATAGTGAAAACGGCAATGTTTTTGGGACAAAAACATTGGCGAAAAACCAATGGTAGCATAAAGACATTTAGAATCAAAAGTGAAACTCAAGATTTTTGACAAATAAGGTGGCAGAAAAATGAAGTGTGGGAGTCGCGAAGATTTTTTGAGATGCATATTGATGAAGAATGGATCGGAGATGAGGGAGTTCCAGGATTTGCTCACACATCTGAGACACGTGAGAGATTTAACAGGGAGAAGTGATAGGACTTGGACGATAAGCTCGTAAGGAAGGGTTATTGGCAAAGGGGCATTGATTTCACCACGTGATATCGCTGGAAAGGAGTTCCGTGGAGTTCAAGGATTTAACCCTTACTCCGGCAGAGAACATTATATAAAACACTACAAACATACTATATTTATTTATTTTCCACACAACTAACCCAACACTAACTGATTTCTTTGAATTAAATAAAAATGCATTTATATTTGTCTAAGATCCATCCCACTAAAATGAACAAAGAAAACAAAATGGTCTAATCCCAAACTATGGTATTAATAATCTTTCAATGTGTTGTCTAAGCTTAGTTTTAGTCCAAATCCTATACAATATTTTTGGTTCTATAGTTGTATTGCAATAAACATCTTGAGTATGAACTATAATCTTGGTTTGAGTCAATACACGGAGCGTCCAACAAAACTTTTGCCATTACTCCTCCATGATGTAGTAGGGGTTAACACTTATAATTTGGATTTAATTTCCTCTTCACTCTCATTTTATCATCAATTTCTTTTTAATATTTTTTAATAAAAACCAAAATTATACTAAAGTCCCAGTGACTTAATGTCACAAAGTCAGTTAAGTTGTTTCCCTTAGAGAACATATCTTATTAAAGAACATGATGGACTACCAACAAAACGATTCCATTAACATATCAAATTCATAAACGAGAGACAAATACATTCGAATAATTTTTTTTGGCATACATTGAATAACTCCCTTAACACATGAGAGGTGTGCCAAATCTAAGTTATCCACATAGAAGAAAATAAACACAATTTCTAATATCTAAGCTTTCTTAGGAGATTTCCTGGCCTTCGATGGCGATTTAGGAGTAGTAGAAGCATTCTCAGACCTCTTAGGCAAGAGCACAGGGTTAATATTAGGAAGAACACCACCATGAGCAATGGTAACACCAGCAAGCAATTTTCCTAGCTCTTCATCATTCCTCACCGCCAACAACAAATGTCTTGGACTAATTCTATTCTTCTTGTTATCACGAGCTGCATTTCCAGCCAACTCAAGAACCTGAACAAAAACAAATTTCAAAATTAGGGTTCAGATTCAATTTATAAAATTCCAACTCTACAGTAGCAATGAAAAACTGAAACTGAACATGGAAAGAGGAGTTAATTTACCTCAGCGGCAAGATACTCGAGAACGGCAGCTAGGTAAACAGGAGCACCAGTACCAACACGCTGAGCATATCTACCTTTCTTCAAGAAACGGCCGATTCTTCCGACGGGGAACTGAAGTCCGGCTCTGACGGATCTTGTGACGGATTTCTTCCTTGGTCCTCCTCCTTTCCTTCCACCAGCTCCCGCCATTTGAAATTCGAAAACTAGTTTTTAAGAAATGCTGAGAATTGAAGACTGTGAGATGATATTGAAATAGGTGTTGACAAGGTTTTATATTACCCCGGTAACTATATGGATGTCGCTCTGAAAAACAAGCCACCGTTAGATTAATGGCTCACTGTCACTGACGTGGCGATCCGTGTCTATTAAAACTAACCAATGAGGACTAACTAGACGGTCCCCGCTTCTTTTTTTATTGAAATTCGCTTTTTGTAATTTTGTTTTATTTTTGTATAAAACTAGGGTAGATTCTGTTTCCTTTTTTCAAAAAGCAAATGGAATAAATAGGAACACAAAGGATTTTAATCTTTACAAAAGCTGATAATAGATAATAAAACTCTCAACCAACACCACTTACTTAATGCTTACTGGTGGATCAAAACAAAAGAAATGGAAATTGGAGTTCGAATAGGGAATTTATCCTACGCATGACTATTGTCACGTGATAAACTTAAAAGTCCAACAGATGTCTCCTATATTACAAGCTTCATTTCTAAAGATGAAGTTGTTTTTAGTCTTCCATAAACACTACACGACTATTAATCAAACAGAACCAAATTTGAGGTTACCATCAATGTGAGTTCTTGACTCGCACCAGTCTGCGAAGAAGTTACAAATATCACCTGAAAAATCCCGCGACAGTATCTTGGTGGAAATCGTCATATGCTCACGCTGTCGTGCATGATGATTAACTTCCACGCTCCCCACGAGCACAACTTCAAGATCTCACCTCCTCGAACCCAAAAGGCACTCCCCTGAGAAAATTCCATTTGTCCCTCTTTGACATACGAACTAACTATTAAGTCATTACTCTCTTGATTGGGAGCAACTACTTTGGGACTCTTGTTCTGAAATGGGCTTGGGGCTGGCCCACCGTAGGGAACGACCCAACCCAGCTCCGCGTCGGGGAAGACCCAACACAAATGCTCAATCTGTCATCACCGCTGGAGGTAACGTTCTCCACGTGCTCCTTATGCGGGAACATGTCACTAGCTGAACACACTTCTTTGAGAATAGGTCATCCACTTCCCAGAGTTCGTGGGTAGTTGACCCAATGTGCTGGTCTTTCCTACCTCCACGTAAGATCTTGGCAGTCATCTGTTGTGAGCCTTACGATCCAGCCCACAACAGATGACTGTTGGTCCAATGCTAAGGGCACATTATAAATACCATTCTCCACAGGAGTGTCAGGTATTCTAATTCATACTCACTTTATGTATTTGCTTTTTCCTTCACTCTGAACCTCACTTTGGGATCAGAGTATCTTGCAGGCACACCATCTTTTCTTCTTCACCATCAGTGAACTTGAAGCTCACAACGTGTTGCTGACCACTAAATATTCTTCTGATCCTGATATATATTTGTGTTAAAATACATTTTTCATTTTTAATTATAATTGTGTTAAAATATATTTTTCATTTTTAATATTATAATTTGCATCATCTTTTTTTAATATTGCAACAAATAAATAAATCTTATTTAAGCAACAAATTTTGAAAGGAATATTTATATGTATTTTCTATTGTTATAATTTCTTTTTTAAAGTTTGTTTTTAAAATAATAGCATTATAAAAGATGAAATAAAAAAAATGTTTATGTTAACATACATTTTTTGGAATAAATATTTATTTGTATTTTTATATTACATAATCTGTGATTTCTTCCGTAAATTTTAAATTTATCGGGATTAATTTAGTAAAATCTATTCATTGCATGGATAAATATCTAGTAATTATTAATTACTTTTTAAGTAAAAATGTCAATAATAATAATAATAATAATAATAATAATAATAATAATAATAATAATAATAATAATAATAATAATAATAATAATAATAATAAAGTGTAATAGATATACATTGACAATATAAAATAATTTTATATTATCGTTTATTAAAAAAATTATAAATTATAAAATTGTTAGAGTACTTTTAAAATTTAAATGTGATTTGATTAATTGGCTCACAAGTGTATAATAATTTTAAGTTGACACATGTGTTATTGTTGTTGATTGCAATTTGCATGTGATTAGTTATCAGGGTAAGCCCAAACATTTTAATGACTCAGTTTGTATTTTAAAAATAAGGTCTCTAATAAATTAAAGAATTTTAAGAAACAATAATTAATTTATAAATATTGAGAAACTTATCATTTAAGCAATAATTCTATTTTGGTGTAATGGTATAGTAAATTTTTTTAAAGCTATGGTTATGTATTCGAATCTTTAATGACATTTTTGTAAATGTTCCTGAATATTTGAGACCTTATGCCATGGCTCATCTTATAAACCCTATTAGTTATAGTCTTGATTTTATAGTTTCAAAACTCTTTTTAATATTACAACTGATGCTAATTTTCACATGTATGTTTGATTAATACATCAATTTTAACTAACAATCTAACCAATTGACAAAAATCAATTATGTCACATCATCAATAATCAATAACTAATAAATATTAACTTCTACCTAACCACAATCAACATATACAACTTTAAATTTGTAGGTTAAAGATTGTGGAGTTGTTGTTTCCTTTACAAATGCATAAAGAAAATGAACATGTCACGTAGGTCATGTGTAATGTCCCAATTTTTTAAATGCTAGTCTCCATTAAATTAGTAGTACATTATTATATTTAAGGTGGATTAGCTTGTAATGAAGAAGATGCAAAATCCTAATCAAAACTTTAATCCTTGATTAAGAAGAGATAACATCATTTGTAATTATACTTTAATGCTAAGGTCAATCTTGTCAGATCATATATATCCTATATAATTTCAAAATGATAGAATTTGCTCATTTTTACGATTTTTTTTAAATAACTATCTTTTCAAATAAATTACTAAAATAACCATTTTTTTATATAAAAAAATTGAAGTAGTCATTCAAATTGACGCATGCATTATAAAATAGTTCCTAGACGCCAATTAGGATGAACATGCTTATAGTGACAACAAAAAGTGTAGGTAAAAGTCTATTTACCGTAAGTATATCTTGAAAAACTTATACCTAAAACACTTTATCATAGGTACAACAAATTATATGTCACAAATAAAGACTTTTACATACGAAATTTTCAGGATAAATAGACTTTTACCCACGCTTTTTGTTGTCACTATAGACATGTGCCATTCCAATTGGCGCTTGTTGTGAATTACGACAAAATTCAATATCAATTTGTGAGACAAAGAACAATAGCAACCAAAATCAATGGTCTACAACAATAATAATCGTACACAGATAATATAACAGAATAAAGTAAGAAAAAATTAAAGGTTTGTTTACCCAGTTCGATCAAACGATCTACTCTGGGGGAGAGAGGAGCTTTCCAATTCACTATACTCAGAAATTCTTTACAAGAGATTACAGATGAGTTACAAAAAAATAGTATTCGCCTTCAGGTTCCCAAGAACAACCATATTTTCTACCCAAGTGTTTTTCAACCTCTCCAACTCTCAATATATGAATCACTCAAACCCAAGGTGTAACGAAAATACTATTCATCATACGGACAACACTATTCGTCGTTATTCATCCGTACGGATATCACTATTCACTGTATGGATAATACTATTCACCGACTATTTTTTTCCCCGACTTTTCATCTGACTTTCTAAAACTTTTGATTTCCGCGCTAAATGCAATCTCCAAAATATATTTTTTTTCTCTTCATCAACAAAGGTTTTAACGTACATTTACAACGGCGCTTATGTACAGTTTTATAGTGCATGCGCCAATTTGAATGATTACTCCAATTTTTTTTTTGTTTGAAAAGTGGTTACTTTAGTAATTTATTTGAAAAAATGGTTGTTTTAGTATATAAATTGAAAAGGATGGTTATTTAAAAAAAATCCATTTTTGTATCTTTTACTTCTCACTTTAAGGAGAGAAAACCTGAATTTATAATGTGAAGTTGGAGGGAGAGTGGAAACGATTTTGAAGGAGAAAGAAGAGAAAAAATTGGGTTCAAGTATCATTCATCACTGCATGTGTGGTCATTGAGGGTTTTCTTGGATAAAAAGCTTTAAGGACAAGTTGGATCATCGTCTCATTCTATTCACCCTTTTCATTTATGATTTGTGGAGTTCAAATAGTTTGATTAGCGTAAAGGAAAAGATATTAATCTTATGATAAATAATACTTTATTGCATAATGTGTATGATGCGTTATTGATGCATACTAATGTTATGAAATGCTTTCTGAAAATGTGTTACTGTTCTTATCACCATGTTGTAGCATTGTATGTTAGGAACTATGTTCTTATTAAGAAAATTAGAAGAAAAGCCTTAGAATGTTGTATCTGACTAGGGCTAGGATACCATTAATCAATACATTATTGTTGTGTGAACTCTTGATGAATTGTCCTACCATGTTTGTATTGCTTCAGTATTGTGTTGGTTGATCTAAAATTAAGTTTGATGCAGGTTTACAGAGATAAAAATAGTGAAAATTACACACACACACACACACACACACACATAGTAGAAAATTCCAGGATGGACACGGGTTATGCTTACTGGCAAAAGTAAACCGCGTCCCTATCTGGTTTTTCTATTAAGGGTCTGCCTGTGTATGACATGGGTCATGCAGAATAACACGGCCCAGTCGTGTCCCCCTAAATTTTTAGTATAGGGAGGGGCATGCTGACCCTAACACAGGTTGTATCCCTTGACACGGGTAGCCCGTGTTGGCACCCTTGTTTACCTTTTCTTGTGTCTTCCAAAACCCTAAATGGAACACAAGTCATGTAGCATGCAAAGGCAACTTGTAACACCCCTAATTTATTTTAATATTTTTAATAAATATTCGGATATTTGATTTTTCGTATGGTATAATTTATTTTTGATTAACAATATTATTTTTCTAGCTTGGATGTTAAAAGGATATTTTAGTAATTTAATAATTACTTAAATAGTTGAGTTGAGAGCGTGAGATTTAAGAATTAGAATTATTTCAATTATTTGTGATAATAATTATAATGGTAACCAATATTCTTATATTATTATTTCACATTTTAAAATCTATTATAATATATTAAATCTGAAGCACGTACTATGATGCTAACACTTCAACATAATTTATACAACATCATTATTATTCCTATGTGGCACCTTCTAAATTTTATCTTCTCTTTTTAAAAGATACAATTATTAGAGGTGTTCATGAGTACGGGCCAAACCGTTAACCCACTCACCCAACTCAACCAAACTTTAATTTTTATCCAACCCAATCATGTACGATTCCAATTCAAACCAACCCAATCATGTACGATTCCAATTCAAACCAACCCATTCAAACTCATTGATAGTTACTTCGGGTAATGAGTTTGAAGTTTTAAATCAATGAACCCACAAATCCAACCCGTTGATATGTCACACAATTTTTATAGTTTTTACAATTCATATATATTTTTTAATATAATTATAGTTTTTATTAATTATAAAATTCTAAGTTTAAATCAAAATTGAGATATCAACTTTATTTATTCAAAGAGAAATATATCTTACCTTTTAAATTATACTTTACATAAAGAGTTTTTAGGTATTATCCAATCAATTTTATTCAAATTGAATACTAAAAGTTTATGAATTTTGAATATTTTTGTAATATAAATGTGTTAATTAAATAGATCTATTTTATTTAGAATTTGAAAATTATATTTAGTTGATAATCCATGAAACCAACTCAACTCTACCCATTGATGAACAGATTGAATTGGTTCGGGTTAATATTTAAAAGTACGAGTTGAACACTCAACCCAACTCAAAGAATATTGATTGAGTCAGGTATTAGATTTAATCAATTTTTAATTATAAATCCTAAAGAAAATAAATTTGATATATATTGATAATTTTATTTTTTATTATATATTCATCGTATTATGTTTGACAAATGAATTGAAGACAAATAATAATATTTTTAGTTTTTCATATATAAGAATATAGAATTTTTTAAATTGATTCATAGTTTGCACTATTTTTTAAAATCTTTTTATTCTACATTCTTCATATCATTTCGAGTAATATATTAACTTGAAAATTACTTTTTAATTTCAATACATATTATTTTCATAAAGCTTATATAATATAATTTTTAATTTTTCCTACAATTATTTTTTAATTATAAAAATAAATGAAAATAAATTTTAATATATATTTTCTATTTTATTTTCAATTCAATATTCTTCATTATCATGTTGGACACAAAAATTAAAGACAAATAACAATATTTTTTATTTGCACAATTTTTTAAAATCTTTCTATTCTAAATTCTTCGTATCATGTCAAACAATATATTAACTTGACAATTATTTTTAACTTTAATACATATTATTTTCATAAACCTTATATAAATTATTTTTAATTATAAAAATTTAAGAAAATAAATTTTGATATATATTTTCTATTTTATTTTCTATTCTATATTCTTCTTATCACGTTTGACACATAAATTAAAGACAGATAACAATATTCTTGATTTCTTACGTATAACAATATAAAATTTGTCAAAATTAATTAATAGTTTACACAATTTTTTTCCTTACATTGATCATAGGAAGTATAATAAAAAAAACATAGATAGTAATTTCTAAAAATAAGAACTTGAATATTTCAACTAATATCAACGATAAAATAAGATAAAAAAATTTTACAATGTCATTATTAATAAATTAAAATAATTATTTTCAAGAAAATAACATAAAAAATATTAACCTAACAAATAATAAATTTGATATATAATATTTTTATAAAATTTGTAAAATAATGTTTATATTTTCTTGCAGTTATTTTTAAATTATAAAAATGAAAGAAAATAAGTTTTAATCTATCATTTAAATAAAGTGTCTCTAAAATAATTTTAAATTTTTTATATTTTTCATTCTTCATATCATGTCATACAATAAAGTAAAGACATACTAAAAGATTCTTGATTTTTCACATAAAAGAAAATAGAGTTTAAAATTTGTTCAACGTTTTTTTTATGATATTAATAAATATATTAAAAAATAAAGATATTAATTTCCAATAATTGAAATAAAGATAACATTTTCCAATAATTTAAAAAATATTAACCTAACATTTTATGATCTTAATGATAATATTAAAAAATAAAGATAACAATATAGACATAAATTTTAAAAAAAAAATTGAAAGTCTTATTTGATAATAATTGCAAATAAAATTTAAGCTTTATTCAAGACTAAAAAATAGATACATATCATTAACAACTTAAAATTAAATATCTTAATAAGAGTTAAATACCAAAAAGACATGAGAATCAAAATTATATATATATATATATATATATATATATATATATATATATATATATATATATATATATATATATATATATATATATATATATATATATATATATATATATATATATATATATAGAGAGAGAGAGAGAGAGAGAGAGAGAGAGAGAGAGAGAGAGAGAGAGAGAGAGAGAGAGAGAGAGAGAGAGAGAGAGAGAGAGAGAGAGAGAGAGAGAGCATATCAAATGAAAGGGATTTTAAATGAGAGGTGAGAGGAACAAACAACAACCATTAGATCATTTAAAATCATAATCTAATGGTTGTTGTTTGTTCCTCTCACCTCTCATTTATAATCTCTCTCATTTGATATACTATCTCTCTCTCTCTCTCTCTCTCTCTCTCTCTCTCTATATATATATATATATATATATATATATATATATATATATATATATATATATATATATATATATATATATATATATATATATAATTTCAGACTGACCCAATGGCTAGGCATGACATAACCCACTTCTCCTCTCAAAACGGCCCAATTGTCTAAGTTCTGCCAGTTTAAAGGAGCATTCACCTTTCTGCCCCTCCACCGGAGAAGGTTGGTCGGTTGACTCTGCCCCTCCTCAGTAGTTCATGCCCGTCACGCACGGTTCCACCATCCAGAAACAGTCACGACACTTGTGTCTGTTACTGCGCCTATGCTCGTAGCAACAACTAGTTTTGGGCACCTCTGCCCGTCCCAACGACTAGTTTCTGATAGTTACCTATTATTCAGGGAACGGTTATCTCGCCTCGAAAATAGGGACCAATGGCCAAACGCTGGGGGCACTATAAAAACTCTCTCATTTGAGAGGGTCAAGTATTCAATAATTATCATAGCACACACATACTCTGTACTTGCACTCTTTTCTCCCGATTCTCACTTTAGCATAGGAGTACCTTGCAGGTACACCCCCTTCTCATCTCTCACACCCAACATCACAGACGTTATCTCTGTCCCACGTCAGGTTCTGATCAGCTCGTAAGATCAGTGACCCCGTCTGTGGGCAACTTTTTTATCCCCATCTTTCTTCCATCGTAGATTCAAGACTAAAACAATTATTCCAAACTCTGATCATGGTCAACCGTGACAACACCCATAATGCTCGCAACTCTGCCTTTCTCCCCGTCAGCAAGACTAATACTGACGGAGCAACCACCTTTCTTGGGGAGACGCTCACCAACCAAGAGATGGGGTCACCGTGTCTATCTCCCTCATTCGCGCTGATCACGATGAGGTCCAGCCCATTCAAGACCACCAACTAGTCTCAATTCCTCCCAGCGCCGACCCAGCTACAGCAGCCCTCCTCAAGGCTTTCAACAAAACCAACCTCCTAATCCTTCATCAGAATGCAAGGATTAGAGCCCTAGAAGATTTCAGTCAGCCAAGGTCCCCTTCACCGAGGAAAGAGCGCCAGAGATCACGAAGTCCTTCTCTCTGACGTGAAAGAAATCATCAAGCACCTCCAGAGCCAGAGTCTCAGGTAGTCAGAAAGTGAGACCGCATCTCCCCCCGGAGTCAATACTCCCTAGGAACCAAGAGGACCAGAAGAGATCAATGAGCAGAGCCTCAGCGTTCGCCTCGCCCAGATCCATGGGTCGAGCACGAACCTCATCTTCCCGTCGAGACCGTCATCCTACCTTTATGCGAAACACCCGCTCTCTATCATGGTCTAAGAAATTATGGTCATGTGCCTACCGAAGGGGCTGGAGAAACCATCATCTTTGGGCACATATGACGGTACTACATACCCTGACGAGCACATCGAAAATATCAATGTGTTGCTCGATTACCGTGGCATCTGGGGTGCCATCAAATATAGACTATTTCCGAACATACTGAGGAAGAGAGCGATGACTTGGTACAAGAGGCTCTCCGATGAATCCATCACATCATGGAGGCAATTTGGGAGAATGTTCTCAAGGCACTTCATGGCCTCTCGCCGTCATACAAAGACCGAAGCCTCCCTTGAGGCCATCATTGAATGGAAGGATGAACCTCTTCGAGCCTATATAGAAAGGTTCAACAAAGAAGCTGTCTAGGTCTCCACAACTAACGACATGAAGAAATTCTTGCTCGTACGCGGGCTCCGTCCCCGTACACAATTTGCCAAAGCAGTAGGCATTGAACTCCAGCAATGTTGGACGCCTTCTTCCTCAAGGTGCAAGCGTACATCCAATACGAGGAGAAAGAAGCCGCCAGCTCCGCCGAGACTCGAGGCACCAGGAGAGTGTCAGGTCCTCCAAGCACGATGAACCCTCGATATCTGGTTGGGAGATAGAAGACACGAGGATCGCCCCTGGAGCCCAGGACAACAAAGGGCCTTCTGGCCGGTTCCATGAATATACTCCTCTGACCGTAGGAACCCTGTGAGTTGAGTTAGAACTCTGTAGTAAAGAGCGGGTAGATAGTGTAACAAAACTTTATTTTCAACTTGTATCAATAATAAAGTTCCGAATGGGGAATCTGTTAAGTAAGTTATCATCGGCTTGTTCCGATAACGTGATTTGAAAAGGGGAATCCATTATGTAATAATAATGGTATTGGAACACCTCAATTGAAATGTAACTATCTTGTTGGAGGATAAGGCCCCAGGCAAATAGATGTAGGTGTAACTGAAGACCTTGCCTTAATATGCATACAACCAGGACTCTGACGGGTAGGTCGCTCCGTAAAACCTGCCTAAATGCATAAGTTATCACAGTTCACTCTATTCGTTTTAACTAACCACCTCCTTAAAGATTACATGACTGTGTATCTAGGTGCCTGATAGCTTATGCACTTAAAGAATCACAAGAGCTATTTTCTCTTGTTTGTACTCTAATAATTTAATATATTATTAAGATGCCCTGTAGAACCTAGTGGACTCATGGTGTAGTATGTAATCAACTGAGATGTAACATCTTATCCCACTCGTGTCCTTTATTTCAATTAGCTCGGAGAAAGACAAAGGCAACCCCAAGATGGCTTGAAGACTTAAAGGCTTTAATGCTTATATTTAATGTTTGACTGTGCGATCTTTTATCGTATTATGTATGGATATATGTTGGATTTCATGTACTATATTTTATTGTATTTTGTATTTTACATTATTCAATATGTCATTTAAATGCTATATGTATACACACAGTACCATTCTATTACTTCGCCTAATACAATTCTAGACATGTCTTATGTTAGGATGTTATAGTTGGTATCAGAGCAGGTTGATCATCGATCAATCCACGAGGCATCATAAGTAATTTATTTTCTACCCCATATGTGTGTTTGTCGGTATAACCACTAATGTCATATTATATAGTGTTATCCCTGGTTAACTTGATTTCTATATGTATATGTTTACCATTGTTTTTGGTAAACAATCACAAGTTTTAATTCATTTACAGGATTAAATAAAAAATTCTAGGACATATAATGCAAAAACAGTTTGATAAAACGTGTTTGTGTCTGGATATTTAATGGTTGGATGTAAATAAATGGGGTAGAGATCAAGAACAATGAAGGATAATTGGATAAAAGCTTCAAAATTAAAGTGCAAAATTGCTCAAATACTAAAGTGAATGAAAATAAATGATAAATGTCAATTGAATATAATGTTTGAATTAAATAATTAAAAGATGGGTGCATATTTATACATTTCTCACAAACTCTTTTCTCTCTATGACTTTGATACTTGAGTTCTATAGAGAATACTAATGAAAAATTGCAACCTTTTTTACATGAATGAAATCGACTTATATACTAAATACAACAAGGATCGTTGATAACGGTTACTTCTCTAGAAATTGACATGTATCCTACTATTTGGGCTCTTGTTTCCTGATAAGTTTTTATGTGGCTTTGGTCTCCGAAATTCCTATAAACTACTCCTATTATTAAAATTGTCTTTACAAACTCTAACTACCTTTGTCGAAGAGCTTCTCTATAGAATATTTGTAGTGTGTTGTTAAAATGTATTTAGATTACCTACTCCTTGGACTTAAGAATATACTAAGTCCCAAAACCTAATAGGTGAGTCGAACTCACCAGTTTTATACTACACTTTCATGTTGAAATGCTAAACAACTGCAAATATTTTTGAAATTCTGAACATGTTTTGAAGAGAGAGTGCTCCTAATCTTGTGGATATTTTCTTGATATTCTTTCAAACTAGGCTTAATGAATTTCAGCGTAGTTTGAGTCGAAATTCACAGGCTAGCACTATGACATGCAGGTTATGGATGAGCAACGCTGAGCACGTGGGAGGCATATAGCCTAGAATGGAAAACCTAAATATGATGTTGAAAATGAAGCAAATCAATTACCTTAATTTATGTAGCATATGCAAGAGAAACAACAACAGTTCATGTTGCAAATGATGCAGCAGATGTAGGGTCATTCCGTTATATAGCCCAAAGGTAGTCTTCACTATTATGTAGCCCCTTACCTTTACCTATTCGTCTAAAAAACCAATAAGCAATCCTCAAAAGGATTTTCGATCCTCCATGTTCACACGAAGCCTCTCAAATGTATCAAAACAAAGTATGTCCATAAAGTTTCCCTAGTTCATCAAAACCCATTTTTATATCTCAATCATCACAACAGACGGTGATAACCATGCGGTCATCATTGTAAGGGTGAATCTTGACGACATCCTTCTCTGAAAAGGTTAATCTGGCCTCTAGAGCATTTGGTTTGCAATTTTCAAATTCAATGGATAACTATCAACAATAAGGACTTGGAAGGTTAGACTTTTTATACAGGACTGGAAATTTTTCACTTAGTGAATCCTCCTGCAATTGTGTTAAGTGTATGGTGATTGATCCTCGCCAACTTTAGCTAGCTCCATACCCTTCTTCGATACCAGATTGTTTGAAGAGTCTCGACCATGGGAATTGGATTTGCCCAATCCTCTAATTGAGCTTCTCTTAATATACTTTTTCTAGTGCTTTACTTGAATGAGGTGCACTATCTCTTTTTTTAGTTGGTGACAATCTCTTGTCTTATATCCTTTCACCTTATGGAATTTTTTCCAAAGCTGTGAGGATCAAGCCTCATAACTTCCGTCTTGGGAGTTGTTGATTAGGGGATATTGTTAATGACCTCTCGCCATATATGCTCCTAGTGGATATTTAGGGGTGAGGCTTTTGTTATACTTTCCACCCTGCTTGAATATTTTTGTCTCTCATGGGTGACATGTATTGGTTCCTTCTCAAGTTGTCAGCACCAAAATTGTTATTTTTTGCGTCACAGATCTTCCTTTCAACAATACTTTTCCTTCCCTTGATATAACATTCTGCTCACGTCACTACCTTAGCAAACGTCACCCTTGGTCTTTGGGAAAGGGATTCGTTGAAGTGTCCCTTTTTGAGACCGTTATAGAACCCTTATGTGAACATTTCATAAATGGGGTGGATCACTTTGATGGTTGCCTCATTGAAGCGCGCGAGAACTCCCTTAATGAGTATGATTTTTCCTGTCGTATGTTGAGCAAGTTGGTGGTGGTTAGCTTCTGTTGTTTGCTTGTGGCGAATTGATGGACTAAATTCTTCATCAGGTATTGATAGTTGGCGACAAAGAGTTTGAAGAGGCATATATACCATCTCAGGTTGCATCTCTAAAGGTGTCAGACAAGAGCTTATACTTGAAAGAGTCAGGTGCTCTGATGATGGTCATATGAGTGTTGATGGAGGTCACATGTTCATACGGGTCGATGCGTCTATCGAACTTAGCCAACGATGGCAACTTGAAGTTCTCTGGGATGGGCAACTCCCATACTTCATTCAATAGAGGTTAAGGATCCAACGCCTCTAATTCGTCCACCATGTCAATTTCTTGCTGGATATGGTGAATGTTATCTTCCAAAGTTTGGTTATGACGTCGAAGGCCATCCATAGTTGCGCACATCTATGTTATAATGCTTTCCTCGTCGTCAAAGTCTTCGATGGTCAAAGTAGTTGTCTTCTTGTTCAACATGAGGTAGGGGTGAGTGGAAAGGCAATACTTCACTTGAATATAGTGAGGGTGGTTCATATCAATTTTTCTAAGGATCCACGATGTGTGTGAATGGTACTAGATAAAAGTACAATGAGGGTTAAAACTTCTAATGGATAAGATATGTCAAAGGTTTTAGAATTTGTTGAAGATTACAGTTAGCCCACACGATAAAGTGAGAAACTTTGTATAAATGATTTTGTTTGTGTAAGAGATTAGATCACTTTTACTTATTAATAATCACATATTTTTAGCTTAGAGAACTAAATTAAGTTCTTTATAATCCAACATCCACTCTAAGTGTGAATGGATGGTGTCCTAAAATCTCAAAAGTGTGGTTAAGTCTCGCAGCCTCACTCTAAGTGTGAATGGTTAGTGTCCTAAAATCTCAAAAGTGTGGTTAAGTCTCATAGCCTCACTCTAATTGTAAATGGTTGGTCTCCTAAAATTTCAAAAGTGTAGTTAAGTCTCGCGGCCTCCTAAGTAACACCTATTGACCGATTAGATGTCCAACGCAAAATTGCATGTCAAACATGAAAAACCTCAAGACTAAGACATCTCATCTAATAAATAAATGATCGCGGCCTTCTAAGTAACACCTATTGACCGATTAGATGTCCAACGCAGAATTGCATATCATACATGAAAAACCTAAGACTAAGACATCTCATCTAATAAATAAATGCTCGAATAAAATGTGAAGGTACTAAAAAACTAACATAAAGGCAACTCAAGAAGGTAAGATACCAAGAGCATATCACTCACCTCGCCCAAAAATTAACACAAAAATGTCAGTCACCTCGTCCCAAAAAAATTTATTTTAGTCAAAATTGATTCGATTAAATTTTAAATAAAATTGAAATAAATTGGTTTGCTTCAAATAAATTTTTATTATAGTTCTAAAATAGTATCATTTAGTTTGATTCGCTTTTTTCAAAAATGTGTTATGAACAACCACCTACGGTTAAGCATTTAAAATAACCTAGAAGCAATCACTTATCTGTCCTAAACAACAAAATGTTTTCATTATCGAGAGACAAAAACATTCCAATTACATTACCAGACATACATTGAATAACTCTTGACACACGAGAGGTGTGTTTAACCTAAGGTATCCACACATAACAAAATGGAACAAATAAACTCCAATATCTAAGCTTTCTTTGGAGATTTCCTGGCCTTCGATGGCGATTTAGGCGATTTAGTAGTAGTAGAAGCATTCTCAGCCCTCTTAGGCAGAAGAACAGGATTGATATTAGGAAGAACACCGCCATGAGCAATGGTAACACCAGCAAGCAATTTTCCAAGCTCTTCATCATTCCTTACTGCCAACAACAAATGCCTTGGACTAATTCTGTTCTTCTTGTTATCACGTGCTGCATTTCCAGCCAACTCAAGAACCTGAACATTAAACAAATTTCATAGGGTATAGATTCACAAAATTCCAACTCCACAGTAGCAACGAAAAAGTGAAAAGAGGAAATAATTTACCTCAGCGGCAAGATACTCGAGAACAGCGGCTAGGTAAACAGGAGCACCAGTACCAACACGCTGAGCGTATCTACCTTTCTTCAAAAACCGGCCGATTCTTCCGACGGGGAACTGAAGTCCCGCTCTAACGGATCTTGTGACGGACTTCTTCCTTGGTTCTCCTCCTTTCCTTCCACCAGCTCCCACCATTTTGAAATTCAAAAACTAGTGGGTAGATTCGGAATATTGTATGAAAGGCTGAGAAATGAGGATGGTGAGATATAACAGGAATAGGTGTTGGTTAGGTTTTATACTTCCCCGGTAAGGTTGTTGCTCTGGAAAACAAGCCACCGTTAGATTAATGGCTCGCTGTCGCTGACGTGGCGATCCGTGTCTCTTAAAACTGACCAATCAGAACTAATTAGGCGGTCCCCGCTTTTTTTTTTTTTTAATTGAAGTTGGCTTTTTGTAATTTTGTTTTATTCTTTTGTATAAATTAGGGTGGTTCTTGTGTAATCCAATTTATTTTGGATGCAAAACTGGCATATCATCACAAAAATATGAATCAATCACATTTCATTTTAGTTTTTTTATATGCAACTTGTGTTATTTTGAAAATTAATTTTATATGAATTATTTTATTTGTATTTTAATATTTGACATTAAAATAAAAAACATGTATTATAATTATTGATGAGTAGGGATCAATTTATTTTATGAGTAAATTAATATTTAATTTAATTAATTAATTAATTAAATCTAATTTAAAAATTATAATTTAAAATAAGTATAAAAAAAATATTTTTTAAGTAAGTTCATCCTCACTCATTTTTTATTGTTTTTAAGGGAAAATGCCAATAATAATAATAATAGAGTGTGATGGATATGTAAAACCGCCCAATAAAAAATTAATAAATTACTAAATCATCAAAATATTTTTAAATTTTAAGTGTGATTTGACGAAATACACATCTTTTATTAGTTGACGATATAAATTAATTTAAACCATTTTTCAACTATCTACCCATTGGAAAAAGATGCCACCATTATTACAAAAATATCCAATAACAAATATTACATTTTGCTTTCAATAGGGACACTTTGGTAATCAACATATTCATATATTTACACTTGCTAAGAGCTTGGTTCTCATCCACGTGTCAGTTAACCATTGGTCCCAAAACTTTTTCCATTTTTTCCTCTCTTCTCACACTATTCAGGCTTCTCTATATCTTTCCTTCTTCTGATATTTCTCTCATTTCTCCACAAATCATATTTCACTTTTCTCCATTTTCTCCACACTTCATACTTCAGGACATCATCATCTCCCTCGTCTGTATTGATTGCGAGCTAAATGGGGGCAACTTCAACGCATTGATGAGTTTCATCCAGCTTACTTGTCTTACCAGTATCCCTTGATTTTTCCTTATGGAGAGGATGGATATAGAGACGCCATTGCACACAGAGATCTTGACATTTTTTATGACAGTCAAAGGGACCGACTAACTATTCGAGAATGACTGGCATTTAGAATCCAAAGTAGGTGCAATGAGGCAAAGACTTTGTTATCATCCAAAAGATTGTTCCAACAGTTTTTGGTGGATGGTTACACAATGCTTGAAGGAGAGAGATTGAAATGGATTAGGAAAAATCAGTCCAAACTAAAAGTGTCAAAGTATACAAGTCTAAATGTAGAGCAAGAGCAAACACATGGATCAAGCATAGGAAAAAGAGTCATATTACCATCATCTTATGTGGGGAGTAGACGATTTATGGATCAGTTGTACTATGATGGCATGGCAATTTGTAGTAAGGTGGGATTTCCAGATCTTTTCATTACATTCACATGCAACCCAAATTGGCCAGAAATTCAAAGATTGTTTGGTCCTCTAAATTTGAAGCCACATGATAGACCTGATATCATTGCTAGAATATTTAAAATGAAGTTTGATAACCTCCTAGCGGACGTGACAAAGAAAGGTGTTTTAGGCAAGGTTCTCGCATGTAAGTCTACCATTTCTTTTTTGCTAGCATTTTACTTTATCCAATGTTTACACATAAAGGGGTCTCCCACATGCACACATTCTTATTTACCCAATTCTCATATGTATTTATTTTTTTAACATTTGATCTTATTTTCAGATATGTACACAATTGAATTTCAGAAAAGGGGTCTCCCACATGCACACATTCTTATTTTCTTGCATCCATCAAATAAATATCCCGCTCCTGAAGACATAGACAAAATCATTTTTGCTGAAGTTCCCGATCCATTGAAACATCCAAGACTGTATAATCTGGTGAAAACCCACATGGTACATGGACCCTGTGGTTTAGAAAATCCTAAATGCCCTTGCATGAAAGATGGTAAGTGTTCCAAGTACTATCTTAAGAAATTTCAAAATGTCACAGTTGTTGATCAAGATGGATATCCAGTTTATAGAAGGAGAGATCAAGGTAATACATTTGAGAAAAACGGAGTCACACTGCACAGTGGTCATGTTGTACCCCATAATCCAAGTTTGCTGATGAAATATGAGGCACATATAAATATGGAGTGGTTCAATCAAAGTACGTCAATTAAATATCTTTTCAAATACATCAACAAGGGTTCTGATAGGATCTCGGCTGTTATCGTTCCAAATAACACTAGTCAAGATGGAAATACTGATGAAATCAAGCAATACCTTGATTGTAGATATGTATCACCAAGTGAAGCTTGCTGGAGAATCTTCTCTTATTCAATTCATGGTAGAAAGCCAGTTGTTGAAAGATTATTTTTTCACATGGAAGGAGAGAATTCTGTGTACTACAAAGATTTTGAGCAAATAGGTACTCTCCTACTTAAACCAAGTGTCACAGAATCAATGTTTACTTCTTGGTTTCTCGCAAATAGCCAATATGAAGAAGCAAGGTCTTTAACGTATGGACAATTTGTGTCAAAATTTGTATATGACAAGAGGAAAAGGTGTTGGAAACCACGTAAAAGAGGTTACATAATTGGCCAACTCATTTGGGTCCCACCAACGATCGGAGAATTGTATTATATGAGGATGTTGTTGACTGTGAAGAAAGGGCCAAGATCTTATGATGAATTAAAGACAATTGAAGGGTTCAAGCACAATTCTTTTAGAGAAGCATGTTTTGCAACGGGCTTCTTAGAAGATGACAAAGAGTTCATTGAGGCAATTAAAGAAGCTTATAACTGGGATTCTGGAGTATTTTTGCGCAAGCTTTTTGTTACAATGTTATTATCAGCTTCATTGAATAGACCAGAACATGTTTGGCTTTACACTTGGATATACTTATCAGATGGAATTCTATATGAACAAAGACTATTGTCACAAAATCCAGGTTATATTAATACATATTTTTTATATCTATATCACAATAAGTTATATTTTATCTCCTCCATTTTATTGCTTACAACACTTTTGTTGACAACACTTTTATTCACTTCTACAACACTTTTACAATACTTTTATTCAATAATATTTTTTCATTACTTAACGTTTATTTTTTTTGTAGATTTAACTTTGTCAGATGAAGATATTCAACAACTCACTTTGATGGAAATTGAGAAGCAGCTGCAGAAAAATAGAAGAAGTTGGAAAGAATTTAAGCCAATGCCATATCCAAATAATTATGTCCTTGACTTTCTTGGAAATAGATTGATATATAATGAAAGGCAATATGATATCAAGGCTCAAGAAGATATTTACCACAATCTATTTCAAAAATTAACGGGTATTGATTTTACAATTATTTCAATAATATTACTTTATGCTTTATTAAGCCTTCTATAATAGTTGTTCATCTTCATTCTCATCAACTTAAACACATATGCGGTACCTATTCTATACTGTTCATGGAGTAGATTTTAGTAATTATATATTCATGATATTCATTATATGGTAATGGTTATGGTATACCTCCTAACAGGAATTGAACATTTAAACATTGCTAATGTAACAACTTTGATGGTGTGTTCTTTTTGAATGTAGATGAACAACATGAAATTTTTAGACAAGTTATGCAAGCTGTCACAAATCAAAATGGTGGAGTTTTTTTTCTTATATGGTTATGGTGGGACTGGAAAGACTTTCATGTGGAACACATTTTCTGCTGCTTTGCGTTGTCAAGGAGATATTGTGTTAAATGTAGCATCTAGTGGAATAGCAAGTTTGTTGTTACCAGGTGGGAGAACTGCACATTCAAAATTCAAAATTCCAGTTCCATGTCTGGAATCTTCCATCTGTAACATTGAGAAAAAATTAGATCTTGCTAATATCTTGAAGGTAACAAAACTCATTATATGGGATGAAGCACATATGGCTAATAAGTTTTGTTTTGAAGCTCTTGACAAGTTATTGAAGGATATAATGAGTGATGACAATGTTGAACGTCAACAAATTTTTGGAGGCAAAGTTGTAATTTTTGGTGGAGATTTCAGACAAATTTTACCTGTTGTACCAAGAGGTACTGGGTCTGATATTGTCCATGCAACAATAAATGCATCATATATTTGGGATCATTGTAAAGTTTTGAATCTAACCAAAAATAAGAGATTGCAAAATGGTCCTAATTTAAGCAATTTAGAAGAAGTTAGGCTATTCTCAGATTGGATTTTACAAGTTGGCAATGGGAAAGTCTCAGAATCCAATGATGGCTATGTTGAAATAGATATTCCTAAAGAGCTACTCATTAGAGATTTTGTGGATCCAATTGAGGCAATTGTTACAAGTACCTATCCAAATCTACTTCGAAATTACACAAATCCAGATTTCCTTCAATGTCGAGCAATTCTAGCATCAACTATTGAAATTGTTAACGACATTAATGACTACATAACTAATCTTCTTCCAGGTATATTTTAATCTTTATTAGTTATGTCTGATACATGAATACTCTTTTCTTTAAAAATAGGTATTTTAGTGAAGTTGGACTATTAAATATGATATTTAAGAGTTGTATACTCTTTTTGTTTCAAATATATAAATATTTATACCTTAATAATCATTCTTTTTCATGAAGGTGAATGTAAAGAGTATTTGAGTTGTGATTCCATTGATAGATCATAAACAAATGATAATTATGCTTTCGAGTATTCGACACCAGAATTCTTGAGTTGTCTTAAAACTTCTGATTTGCCTAACCATTCATTGAAATTGAAAATTGGTACAACCATCATGTTGATAAGGAATTTGGATCAATCAGAAGGGCTTTGCAATGGTACAAGGTTGACAGTTACTAAGTTAGCCAACCATGTAATACAAGCAAAGATAATTTCAGGTACAAATATCGGAAACATTATTTACATACCACGAATGTCTTTGTCTCCTTCTCAATCTCCATGGCCATTTAAACTTATCAGAAGACAATTCTCAATTATAGTGTCATTTGCTATGACAATCAACAAATCTCAAGGGCAATCATTGGATTATGTTGGTTTATATTTGCCCAAGAATGTTTTCAGTCACGGACAACTCTATGTTGCTATTTCAAGAGTTAAGAGTAAAGCTGGATTGAAAATCTTAATACATGATAAAGACAACAACTCCTTAACTCAAATAACAGATGTTGTCTTCAAAGAAGTTTTTCACAACGTCATCTAGGTACATTTTTACTATTTCTTTAAACTATTAACTTTATTGATAAAATTCTCTTTTTTTTGTTTGCTATATTTCCTAACACCTACATTTCTTTATTAAGCTTTCACACACTATCATTTTTGAAGAAATAATACAAATGTCACCATGCAAATGTAAGTCATTTTTTCAAGGTCAAAATAATGTTTTCTCTTTTCTAATTAGAACATTTCTCTAATTCTCATTTTATTTATCATGCTTGTAGGTTATGTAATCTCTTCAATTGCTTCTAACAAGGCTTACTGTATTATTAGAATAAAAGATTTATTATTATTATTTTTATTCTATGTTGAACATATTACAATTGTGTTACGCACTGTCAATATATTTTAAAACAGTTGAATATTTTCACAATTAATACTGTGAAATTATGATCATTTTGATTTTGTTATTTCTATTTAACAAATGCTCTTATATTAAAAAATTAACTTTTCCGTGGATCCCGTGCGGACGCACGGGTCTTCTACTAGTTTCTCATAATAATATATAATGTATTGATTTGGAGTATTACTATTGTTTAACTTAATTAAATAAATTAATGATAATAATAAAAAGATGTGTTTAGGGGTGGCAATTTGAATCATCTCTAACAGGTATCCGCAAAGCTATCCATAATAGGTCTGATAAAAATCCGTAAAAATTATACGCATACGGGCTCGGGTAATTATCCACACAAATAAGTGAGTATGAGCACTTTGTTATCCACTCCACCCCATATATGCACAATATATTTATTTATTTTAATTTATATTTATATATTTAATTTTATATTATTATATAAAAATGTATGTTTATCAATTTTAAAAAGTATATCAATGTTAAACCATTACGCTTTTAATATATTTGTACGTTTATTTCAAAAATAATTGTTTTAAAAACCTTAAAATATTTTTAATATTTTAAAATGATATGATATTTTATAATTGATCTATATATTTTTAATAGGAATGCGGATAATGGGTACGGGTATAGGTACTTGCATACCTATAAGACACGGGTATTGTAACGTCCTGGTTTAATTATTTAAATTTGTGTGAATAAAACTGTGTGATTGAATAAATTGTTGATACTTTGGTGTGTTGAAAGACTCTTTGGTGAAGGGTAGTGACCTTAAGGAGTAAAACTTAAGGTGTTAGGGGTGTATGAGTAAAATTGTAGAGATTGGGGGTGGTGAGAGTAAAACTAATTAATTGATATTAGTTAATATTTATAATTAAACAATAGGTGGATATTATTTAAAATAAATATTTGGTGGAAATTATTATTATTACTATTATTTTAATTAGTTAGAATAAGTTATAATATTAAGATTATTATAAAATAAGAGAAAATGGGGAGTTGAGAGAAAACAATCAGACACGTAGAATTGGAGAAAAGGGAGAAAGAGAAGAAGGAAAGTTAAAGCTCGAGGGAGATCACCATTGTTAGAGGTTGAAGAATTATTTGCTAGGAAATACCAAGGTAAGGGTGGGAAATACCAAGGTAAGGGTGGGATGTCTCTCTATGTTATGATTATTTGATGTGAATTGATGCAATTGTGTGTATATTGGATGAGTAATGTGATTGATGAATTCTAAACTTGTGTGGTAATGTTATGTTGATGATTGTTTGGTGAATTGTGTGTTGATGTTAGTAGAATCATGTATTTGGTGGAATTGCATGACGGTGGATGTTGTGTTGTTGAACATTGTTGCAAGTTAGAGTCGGAACTTGAGTATGTGAACTTTTATAATAAAAATTCAGGATTTCGACTTTTTTAAAGTGGCTTTTGTGTGGAAAAAATGTAGTAATTGATTTGTATGAAAAGTGGAGTTTTGAGATTGGTTGAAAAACAATTCTCGTACTGATAGGCTGCAGAAAAGTGCTTCTGCTACACGTGTAACCGATTACCAGAATTGGTGTAACTGTTTACACTATTAAAAACTGAATTTTCTGGGCTTTTGGAGGGGGTGTAACTGGATACTAGAATTGGTTTAACCGGTTACACTATGAAACAGTAGCGAGACAGTGGCATGGTTACAGGGCGTAACCGGTTACACTGGGAAGAAAACCTTAAAATCTTTGAAAAAACATATCTTGAGTTTCGGGTGTTCGATTCAGGCATCGTTCGAAGCGTTAGGAAGTTGACGCGATGAAATTTATTTTAAAAATAATTACAATACCTAGAATTAATTTAACTACTGCATGATGGAGTTAAATGGAAATGTGGTGTTTATGTTGTTGTGTGAAATATGCGTGAATGCATTGTTGTTGCTTGATATATTATTCTGTTGTTGTTGCTGAAATGTTATAGCATGTGTTTAGTGTGTTGGTGACCAGTAAGGCGGAGTACATTGATTAAGGTGAATGTCAATGTACATGTTGTTGTTGCATGTCTATTACGTATCATGCATCATGGTGTTGGACGGTGGCCCATTTTTGATGAGCCTCAATCCTATGATGGGGATTGGGTGCGAGTAGCTAATTTCTATAGTGATGGAATTAGTGAAAATCATATATGGTGATGGTAACAATTTTTGTATGCTCTGATCCTAGGTGGGGATTGGAGCGAGTGAACCTGAGAGTTCACAATTTGGTACCACGTGCATTGAGTCGTGATAGAGTCGCATTGCATTTGCATATTTGTTGCATTATTGTATTTGTGGATTGGTGTGAGGTGTGAATTATGGATTGAGTGACTTTATATATAATATTGGTGTGCTTACATATAATTAAGCAATTCTTTATATATTTGTGATTTCTCACCCCTTCTGTTTGAATGATGCCTTTACATGGGCACCGTGCAGATAATCTGCAGTAAAGGCGTGCATGTGAGTGGAAGAGAGTGCTCTTTCTTTTTCTTTGTTTAATCGGCGTATGCTCTGATGTATAATACCGGGGGAAATAAAATGATGTTTATTTATTTTATGTTTTATGGAGACTATTATGTGTAACTCCCATATTTGATAATTTTTATTTATTTAGTCATGTCATGATTAAATTTCGTTGTTGACATGATTAATTGTTTGATGTTTCCGTTGCTAATAATAAAAGTTGAAGTTGGACTATTTGATTAATGTTATTATTACTAGTATCATTAGTAATTTTCAAAAGTGGCATGTGTTACATATCTGATTGCATGAGCAGGTTTATGTTAAACTGTAGCATCCTAATTGCATAAATGTTCAAATTACTCTGATCTTTATTTTAATTATATTGGGGGTAATTAGGGTTATTGTAAACGTACCTTCAAATCTTTGTTGATGAAGAGAAAGAAAACATATTTTAGACATTGCATTTATCACGAAAATCAGAAGTTTTAGAAAGTCGAACGAAAATTCGAGAAAGGAAAAAAATTCGGTTGGTGAATAGTGTCGTCCGTACAGTAAATAGTGATATTTGTACGGATGAATAGTGATGTCCGTACTGTAAATATTGTTATCCGGTAAATAGTATTTTCGAGTTTTTCGGCTTTTTCGATTTGGTCCATGGATCCATGTGATTTTGGGCTTTATTTGTTGGGTATTTGTTATTATAAATATGTATCTCTTATCTCTTATATGTTTGGTGTGTGACAATCTTAGAGATTTCACCAACAAGGGAGATCAAGGGTTTAAAGATATAGCATAGGGTTTCAGCTATGCACAAAGAAAACCTTGGATTAAACCTTGAGTTTGAGTGATTCATATATTGGGAGTTGGAGAGGTAGGGAAACACTTGGGTAGAAAATAAGGTTGTTCTTGGACGCCTTCAGGGTTGTTCTTGGGAACCTGAAGGCGGAGGCTATTTTCTTGTAACTCATATGTAATCTCTTGTAACAACTTTTTAAGTATAGTAAATTGGAGAGCTGCTCTCTCCCCTAGAGTAGATCATTTGATCGAATTGGGTAAATAAACCTTTGGTTTTTTCTTGCCTTATTCTATTATATTATCTTTGTACGGATTATTATTGTTATAGACCGTTTATTTTGGTTGTTATCGTTCTTCTCCTCACAAATTGATATTGAATTTTGTCGTAATTCACAACAAGATTCACAACAAGTGGTGCGGTGAGCATGGAGCAAAGAGATATTGTTACCCAGTTAGCAACATGGTTAGTAGATGGCAGATCGAAATTTTTTTCGATAACAACGACTTCGGGTTGTGTAAAATTAAGATGCAATCAATTTTAATTTAAGAGAAATGTATCGATGCTTTGAAGAGTGAAGCATTAATGCCTACAGGGCTTACACAGATACAGAAGACCGAGATGGTGGATAAGGCAAGGAGTGCCATTATCATGTGCCTCAGGGATAAAGTTCTAAGAGAAGTCGCCAGGGAGCAAACTGCAACTACTATGTGGGCAAAACTTGAATCATTGTATATGACAAAGTCTTTGGCTCACAGGTTGTATCTAAAACAACAACTATATTCATTCTGAATGATGGAGAACAAATCCATAGTTGAGCAGCTCATAGAATTTCACAAGATTATCGATGATCTTAAGAATATTGAAGTGAAGATTGATGATGAGGACAAGGTTTTGCTCATGTTGAGTTCATTACCCAGATCCTTTGAGCACTTTAAGGATGCCCTTCTTTATGGTAATGAATGTACTATTACTTTGGATGAAGTCCAGACGACGGTGAAATCTAAAGAATTTTCAAAGTCGAAAGATTTGAAGATTGAAGATGGTGGTGAAGGCTTAAATGTGTCAAGAGGGGGAGCTGAGCGTAAAGGGATGTCCAAATAAAAGAGGTTTGATAAGTCAAAGGTAAAATGTTTTAATTGTCAAAAAATCGGTCACTTTAAAAGGGATTGTCCTGAAATAAAGGTCAATGAAAATTTTGTTCAAGTGGTAGTTGCATTGGGTGAGGAAAGTTATGAGGATGCCGAAGTACTAGTAGTATCATGTTTGGAAACTGAAGATAGTTGGTTCATTGACTCAGGTTGCTCTTATCACATGTGTCCAAGAATGGAATATTTTGAAACTTTGAAGATGGTGCAAGGTGGAGCAGTTCTCCTTGGCAATAATAAGGCATGCAAGATTCACAGTATTGGTATGGTCAGATTTTAAATGTTTAATGATCGTGAAATTTTTATTCACAATATGAGGTATGTTCCAGAACTCAAGCGAAATTTATCATCTGTAAGTATGTTTAATGATCTAAGCTATTGTACTAAAGTTGAATGTGGAGTGTTAAAGATTTTGCGTGATGAAATGATTATTGGTAAAGGATCTAAAATATGTGATCTATATATTTTAGAAGTGAAAATTCTGGCAAGCACACGATGGATGTTATTACCAAAGTTATAACATCCACTGTGACATTTGCTACTTAACAGCTAATAATTAAAGTAGTAAATACACAACAATTGTTTACCCAGTTCAGTGTCAACAACACCTACATCTGGGGGCTACCAAGCCAGGGAGGAACTTCACTATTAGCAGAATTAATTCAGAGTCAAACAACACAGTTTGCACTCCTTACTTAAAACCTACCCAATGACAATTCAGCCTAGAGACACTCTAGACCTGAGTATACCCACTCATTCCCCCTCAATCACACAACAGTGATATCAATTACAGACTAAATATGAAGAGACACTTCATACACACCTTGATCTTGCTTCACAACTTTGATCAAGGAACCCACCCACTCTTGCTTCACAACACAACCTAGAATCTACCTATCCAATGCTAATCATCTACCAGACAATTGCTTGGAGTACAAGTATTCCTAGACAGAAATCACACGTGAAGACTAGCCTTCTTCACTTATAAGGACTCTTCAATCTGCACTCTATATTCTTCTTCTTCTGTCAAGAGCTGCTTTTCAGGATTGCATCTTCTGATCTTTATAGCAGTTGTCGGTCCTTTTGGGCCTTGGTGCATCAATTAGGTTTTATTCATAACAAACCTATTTTCAATGATCTGCACACTTGCCACTTAATTCAGGGATATTCTAGTTCGCCTAGGGTTTCTAGAAAGTCTCCTGATATCCAGCTTGAGCTTCTATTCTGTTTCCTGGTTTATAGATACCAAAAAACAACCTTACCCGCTGGATGTCATACGTTCAGTGTTATGACATTTTGTATGACATTCAACTTAACTAAGTTAATTATAGTTAACTTACCCTGCACACACATCATTAAGTATATCCTAACATTTAGTATGACATACATGCACACTTTAAAGTTTTACCATAAAATACAGCCAATCAAGAGCACTTACAAACTCCCCATTTGGCAAATTTTTGGCTAAAACACCCTGTTAACATATCAGAGTTTACACACAACAGAAGACTTATGATGTGTCCTGTCATGCAGCTAGTTCCTAGCTCAAGCCACTCTGAGTCCTCACAGTTAGCTCTCACTGTTATGACTCACTCTGTTAACCATCTATTAGTTACTGATCGCGACTTTCTATGTCTAATACAACTTAACTGCAAGTGCACAGTCTATCGCGTAGTAATAAAAGATATCGATCCCACAGGGACTCGTAATCAAACTAGTGTTCTCGAGAGTTACTATGTTTAGCTAGGTAGATAATGCTTAAGGGAATACGATTGTCACTAAAGGGAACTAAAAATGTTATTTAAATTATAATTACGTGAATCGATATGCAGTAATTATGTTCTTCGGGGATTTGACAAGTTACCGGTATATGAAATATTTTTCAGAGTTTATTTAAGCAGAAAATAGTGATCTGAAGACTCTCGTCTCACGATGGTTATTGACGCTAATCATAATTCTAAGGGCCAAACGCACGCTTTCGTGTCCCATTCAGGATTAAAACTATTTTTTGGAAATCTCTAAGTTCTAATTCATTTTAAAGTGCTTTCGCTGTTATTAAAACAAATGACTAGTGTTTACTATCTGGTCTTGCCGCAACTTTCGCTTGTTGGTTCGTACCTTAATTAATTTCCCACTTTCGTGGCAAAACTACTTTTAAATAAGTTCTCGCTTTCGCGACGAAGTTTATTCAGTAAATAAATTTAAACACTCAGACCATAAACAACTTTTGAAAAGGAAAGTTTTCAACCGGTTATTATCAAATCCCTTCCGAATTATTATTACATACCGATTACTTAGATTTAGCTAGACATGGATTTGGGAAAGGCAAAACATGAATGAAAACAATGAATAATAACATGCATCATAATGAAAATGGAAATTACGATTAAAATTAGAAACCTGTAAATATTCCAATTGACCTTTGGGCAGATCCTCCACAGATGTTGGCAGGATTCTGGTCTTTGTGCCAATTGATCGTACAAGGGAAATAAGAATCACAAGATATCAAAGAAATGCAGAAAAAGAAAAGAGAAACAAATAAGAATAGAAAAACTGGAAAGGTTGCTCTGAAGATAAATTGGCAGCACTTCGTTGTCTGAATGTGGCTCCCTTTCTCAGCTCCCCTCCTTCCCCTTTTATAGAAATAGAATTCTAACGGTTATAACTTGAAGAAGATGGACTTTGAGGTAGAATTATCAGGGAGTAGTGGTCCACTATTTGGGACTTGGAACTGCTTCTTGCACGTGCATTTGAAGTGGGGCGTTTTTGCCTGCATGACGGTCGTCATGGTGTGTGGCGGTCGTCATGGAGCTGTGACGGTCGTCACAGCAGCAAAATATGCATTCTGCGTTTTTCATGTTGTTTTCATCCGGTTTTCGTCCATATTTCATCTGTGATTGCTTCTTTTCTTCATATTGCTTTGTTTAGACGTGATTATCAAATACCTGCAAAATATCAGACAAGTAACACGGAAATAACCCGAAATCGGATCGAAAATAGTTAAACATCAGTTGAATTATGCATCAATATATATATATGATTTCGTGTTATCAAACTCCCCTAAGCTTGAATCTTTGCTTGTCCTCAAGTAAAACAGGAAAAAGTCGGCAAGCACGAGGCAGCTTCTTCGTTCGTAAAGTTGGGAAAAACCGGGATTCTTAGTAAGAACAAAACGAGTACGGTGACGATACTGGACTATAAGTCTTAGGAGGTCTCCTTCTTATGCAAATCGGTCCCAGTCATGCTATTGTAGCTTGGTGTCAAGGTTCTCGCAGCAAGTTCACCCTGTTTGTTCTAGCGCAATCACATTAAGCCCGTTGTCCATACACTTTCATGGCAAGTCGACCTGTTAGTGAATATGATCTCATTTTTGTTTTGATCTTTTTCATTGATCATAAGCTTATACCATTGATTTTTTTTCAATGAGTTTTCGTGCCGTTGGGCTAAATGCTCGGGTGAGGAGCACCTAACTTAGAGGGAAACGCGTCTTTATATTTTTGGCTATATGGCTTTCTTTTCATGATTTTTCATCTTTTTGGAGATCATACACTTATTTGCATCGGTCGCTCGCTTAGAAGTATTTTAGGATGGTGCTGACTGCTAGTATAAACTACTTGGGGCTGAGTTTGCGTAGACACTTGAAACTTTGGTACACGTAGGTAGTGAAACCGACTCGCATAAACCGGAGATCTAAGGTGTCAGGACGGTACTGGTTTTGTTAGAATTGTCGTCTCCTCGGAGTTTCAAAACTTGGTTTGAACTTGGGCGCATTCTCGTGATGCTTTTGCTTTTGAGGAACGAACGAAAAATTTTTGTTTACGTCAAATAAAGTGGGAATGTTTGCGTAACGGTGTTGCACCCCAAAATTTGCCCTCACAATACAAGACTTTGTGTTCCAAGAAGGTTCACAAGGTTCACAAAATTCACAATTGGTCAGAAGAGTTGACAATTCCCTCAGACAATGCACCTCCTAAGCAGTGCATCCAAAACTAGGGTTTTGACTTTAATCAGGCTAAATGGACTTCCAAGACTTCAAGTGAGCTTCATAACATCTTATATGTGTATAAGAACCCCCATGTCAAGTTTCAAGACTTTTCTCAAAAGTTTGCTCAGTCAGATGATCAGATAAGTCAAAAGCAGTCAATGCGGTTAAAAGGTCAAACTGAGGTCAACTGTGGTCAAACCAAAGTCAAACTTCATGATTTTTTTTTTTGTTTTTTTTTGCCAACATCAAAGAGAGGTTGGGTGAGAAATATTATCATAATAACTGTAATACCCCAAATTTTGCCCTAAGATTTGTCGTCGCATTTCATTGCATTTAATCAATTACTAACAAATTTGTGTAGTCGTTTGACTTTTTGCAGGTAAATATCATATGGCATGCATTTTTTTTCTAAAAAGTAAAAATGGCACAATTGGCAGGAGGACATGTGTAAGGAGTTATGAGTGTGAGAGGTTGAGAGTTTGAATCTCACCTTTGTCACTTTTTTTTGTTTTTTATTATTTTTACTCTAAATTTTTCTATCTTTCATTAAAAAAATAACAAAAATAGTTTTTTATTATTATTTAATTATTATTTTCGTATTTTAATTAAATCATTTTTTAAAATATTATTTTTTCACTTTTTTCTAAATTATTCATAAAAATATCCAAAAAATCATAAAATAAAAAATATTGAAAAAATTTTGTTCTTTTTATAATATTTTTTATTTTAGGAATCAATAGGATTATTAGTTTTTATTTTAAGTTTATTTTAATTATTTTAAATTATTTAAATTTTATTTTTTCTTAACTAATTATTTAGTTTGGGCTTTAAAATGGGCTTTAGGGACATTATTGACAATTTGGTGTTAACCCTAATTTGTTCCCTATATATACATGTGTTGCCTTGTTGGAAAAAAGGGAGAGAATGAAAAAAACCTAAGAGGAGTGAGTGCCGTTTGTCGTTATTTAGTTTTCTTCTTCATCCATTACTATTGTTTCTTTTTCTTCATCGTTTACCGTTATTTCTTTTCCTTCATCTATTAGTGTTGTTTCTTTTTCTTCATCTTTTACCGTTATTTCTTTTTCTTCATCTATTACCGTTATTTCTTTTTCTTTATCTATTACTGTTACGTTTATATATATATAATTTTTAAATTGTTAGAGTTTATATATATAAGATTTTTGATCGAATTATGTCGATACGATGTTTGCACATTTGTGTGCATGACGCGTGACATTTGTGTTAGTTCGATCTGGTTGCGATGATCGCATTTTTGTGTGAGCAATAATACTATTTTTTGCTTAATTTCTTTTTCTTTGCGATAAATTTTGTTTCGTCCGATTTAGATCTGGTTGCGATGAGCGCATTTCTGCGTTAGCAACATTGTTGGGTTATTTGGCACATTTAAAATTCATTATTGCTTTATTATTATTATTATTATTATTATTATTATTATTATTATTATCATTATTTATTATTATTATCATTATTATCATTATTATTACCATTGTTATTATTATTGTTATCATTAATTTATTAAAATTTGTTATAATATAAAAATCTGTTTTTTTAAAAATAAATAACATTGACATCTTTTCCAAATTAATATGAAAACCTATTATTTTTAAGAAAAACTTTTTTTTAGATAAATTTAAAATAATAACTAAAATCTTTTTTTTTTAAAATAATAACTAGAACCGTTATTTATTTTATTTTATTATTGTTCAATTCAAATTTCATTATCATATTGTATCTGCTCCTCTCATGTAACCTCGCGAACTTAACAATCGCTCTTTAAATTCTGCCTTTAAATTTCTGCTTGCATGGTTTAAATTATGACATTATCTCTCTGTTTGCATGATTCAATTATCTCACGCGTTTACTATTATTTCTGTTACATTACACACATCCGAAGGTTAGGTCTAACCGTTTGGCCGCCGCGCCAATAGTCCTCAACTTCAAACCCTTACAACCTCACAAACCCTAATTTTCACAAATGTCTCGCCGCAGGAAAAATTACAATTTTACCCCTAGCATTAGGTCAAAGAGCCGCCGCGCTCATTTTAGGGTTTCCCGCCGTGGAATCCCTAATTTAACCCTAATTACAACTTAACAATTCAACGTAGAGATTTGGAGTTTCTACACTCCGCGTAAGCGTGTCCTTAAGATGCGTTTATTCCCCTTGAGACCTTGACCACAGTCAAGAAGTCTCTAACCTCCCTTTTGAGGGGAACTACGATTACTCTGATTCCACTCCCGTAAGGATACGTAGGCACAAGATGCGATGTCTTGCCAAGTAAACTTAGAATTAACCCCCTTTATTATTTATTATTGCTTATTTATATTTTATTTATCTTTGCTATCTAATTATTTTGCTTATTATTTTGTAATTGTTTCTTGGATGTAAAGTTGTTTAATTATTTAATTATTATTATGGTTAGTAATTAGGGAGTGTAACAACCTGTATGTAATATTAAAATAAATTTAGATCACTTTTAAATAAAGATAATTAAAATAAACACGTCACACACGTAAGTCGATTTTAATCGCCGTCTCACTTCCTACGGATATCCCTCAAGTTGCCTACGAATAATGGTTAAGTGGGGTGTATAAAGCAAGTCCCTCAAATAGAAAAATCATCAAAGTCCCTTATGGTTGCCTTTACGAATCGAGTCCCTTTCGAAAAATGATGATGGTCCCTTATATGTGCTTATTACATCCCACAATGGCCTTCAAAGTCAAATTGTCCCTCACATATCCCTTAACATCCAAAGTAAGGACTACCTACTCCATTATAGTAGGGATAGTCTTACTAAAGGAAAGAATAAAGAATAAGAAAGACCTTAAAACATTAGGGTAGGCTACTCCTAGATACTTGCTCACTTCAAAACTGTTTCACACTTAAACAAATTTTCAACAAGTTTTCAAACAAGTTCTTAACACATCCTTACATGGATTATTTATTAACTATTCTGAAAATTTTCTATTCACACACTACACTTTCAAAACAATTCAAAAGTGAGCTTAAGTACCTAAGAGCCCATGGATAACCATGGATGAAAAGGGTGCTAACACCTTCCCTTTTCATAACCTACCCCCGGACCCAAAATATTCTCTAAGGTCTTTCCTGTTCTTTTATAACCTTTCCTTATGGATAAAATAAAAGTCGGTGGCGACTCTTGCTATCCGCAACATGGTTTAAAGTCAGTTCTCCCACCGTGTTACAGAACTGGCGACTCCGCTGGGGATCTATTTAAGAGGGGTACCCTTAGGAATTAAGATCACTTTAAATTGTTTGCCTTGTTTGCTTCATTATTATATTGTTGGGGTGCTCTTATGTGTGAAAGGTCCTAACCCGGATCTAGTGTACCTTAGGTAAATGGCAATAGACCAAGGAAACTGTACGACGTATATCGATACGGTTGATCTGGTGGCCATAGTTAGTGCGACTTCTTGGTTGGTGCTTATATTCCTTAAGTCAAGTTGAGGATAATATTGAGGCTGCCATATGTTGTCAATGCACTAACTGACTTTTAGAACCCTAGTTAACTCATCTTGGCCTTTAGAAAGTAGTGAGGTAACCGGCTTTGGTGCAGACTGAAGTTGGTTGACACTCGATACTACGCTCATTGAGATCTTAAACTTGGAGGGTTTTGATTGGCAAGTAAGTTGCCTTCTGAACAACCACCCTTGTGAAGGATCAATGATATTGAGATCCCTTAGAACCTGGTTACTTTTGTAGGACAGGATGAACCATCTAACTTCAGGGGAGGGTACTTGCCTTTAAACCTCATGCAAGCCTTTAAACCTAGGGCAATTGTGTGACTTGTTTGTGTGTGCCACATGTTTGTGATTGAACATAACATCATGACATCATCATGCATCATGAGCATATCATTTTCCCTAACCATTTCAAGGACCAAGGGATTTATTTTTGTTCTTTGTTGCAGGTCATGGCTTCTGCTCGTAGAAACACCATCAGGATCAACTTTGTAGGGATACCTCCCAAGCTCAAGGAGTTGGTTTCCCTAGTGCCTGATCATTCTCAGTTCAACAAGAGACATGGTCACTTATTGGATCTAGTTACTTCAGGGTTCAGTGAAGACATGATGAGTGTGCTGTTTCAGTTCTTTGACCCTAAGCACCATTGCTTTACATCTCCTGATTATCAGCTGGTTCCAACCATGGAGGAGTTCTCTAAACTTCTGGGTATACCTGTTCTTGATCAGAAGCCATTCACAGGCTTAGAGAAGGAGCTTAAACCAGAAGTTATTGCTGCAGCTCTACATCTGAAGAAGTCTGACATTGTTCTAGAGACGAGAAGTGGAGTTAAAGGTATTCTTGCCAAGGTATTAGTGGATAAAGCTCAAATGTTCTTGAAGGCCATGAGCTACGATGCTGTTGAGGAGATCTTAGCCTTATTGATTTATGGCTTAGTGTTGTTCCCCAATCCTGATCAGTTCATAGACGTTCATGCCATCAACATATTCCTGAGTCACAATCCAGTGCCTACCTTACTTGGAGACATCCTACATTCTCTTCACACCCGTACTACAAGGGCAAGAGGAACTTTGATGTGCTGCATACCTTTACTTTCTAGGTGGTTTATTTCTCACCTTCCTCGCTCAGTAATGAAGAATGAGCAAGGGTTCAGATGGTCCAAGAGGATCATGTCACTTTCTCACTCAGACATCCATTGGTGCTCCAGATCTATGGAGAATGTCACCATCATTGACCGTTGTGGGGAGTTTCCTAATGTGCCACTTCTAGGCATAAGAGGAGGCATCACCTACAACCCATCTCTAGCTTTACGACAGTTTGGTTACGCCCGGAGCGATGGTCCACATGACATGTTGATTCAGGGCATTGTGTTTGACTACGACAACGATCTTCAGGGTTACCGTCAGAGATTCATACGAGCTTGGGGAAAGGTAAACAGGATTGACAGCAAGACACTGGAGCCTAAGTACACTATTCCTATGGAGGCTTATCTCAGATGGGTACGATCTCGTGCTCAGACACTCATGATGCCATATCCTGCCGTCCTACCAGTTACCATGGAACCTGTTGCTGAAGGAGACACAGCTTATACCATCCTTCACCCAGACATGCCTACTGATATGGAAGACTTGTAGAGATCATGGATCCAACTGAAAGAGCAAAGGGATACTTTCGAGGCTCATTACAAAGCAAGCCAAGCAAGGATCCTAGAGCTAACAAAGCTACTTCATGAGGAACGAAACCTCAACTCATACCTCAACACAAAGAGGAAACGTCCATGGGAGACTTAAAACCCCATCTTTTGTACTTATTTCGTTTTCATTTTTTGTAAGCCTAAAAGGCAAAACAAGTTATTACTAATAAAAAGTTACTTTCTTGTTCGTTTAAGCAAATTTAAATCCTGCGGTCCTTGAAAACATTGCATATGCATTCCCATATCATTGCATCACAGGTTTATAATTGTGCACAGGTTTCTCATCTTCTCGCTGTTTATTTCAGCAATGGCTCTTGAACAATCAGTTAAGGATCTCCAGGCACAGAATGCACAGTTCCAAGAGCTGATCCTGAACCTATCCAAGGGGCAGGATGAATTGAAGGCACTGCTGGCCAAGAAGACAAAGAATACTAGAAGGTCTGCTGGGTTGCTCAACATGGGAAGAAGGTTCAAAGGTCCTGTCAAGACCAAGGAAGAGGTTGAAGACTATGAATCTGAGGAATCTGAGAAAGAGAGAGGCAGTCTCCACAACACAATGGGGGACTCTGATTCTGAGGCTAATTATTACCATGAGCCTAATGAAGACAAATTCAAGATGCTGGTGGATAGAATGGATGCTATGGAATTACCGAAATCATCTGGGCTGGATTTTGAGGATTTGAGTTTGATATCTGGGGTTGTGATACCCATTGGTTTCAAAGTTCCTACATTTGTTGTCTATGATGGGGTCTCTTGTCCCAAATTGCATCTGAGGTCTTATGTCAGAAGAATTCAACCTCACACTGCTGATAAAAAGTTGTGGATCCATTTCTTTCAAGAGAGTTTATCTGGAGCTCAGTTAGAGTGGTATTATCAGTTGGAGAGTGTCAACATCAGAGACTGGAATGATCTTGCTGAAGCGTTTTATAGACAGTACCAATACAATGCTGACTTAGCCCCCACTCGCATGCAGTTTCAAAGCATGTCTATGGGCGCCAAAGAAAGCTTTAAAGAGTATGCTCAGAAGTGGAGAGACTTAGCTGGAAGAGTTCAACCCCCTTTGACTGATAGGGAATTGGTTGATATGTTCATGTGTACGCTGAATGGTCCGTTTTACAGTCATCTCATTGGAAGCTCATCATCTGGCTTCACTGAGTTGATCATGACAGGAGAGCGAGTAGAGAATGGTATCAAGAGTGGTAAGATCCAAGTGGGCACTTCTTCATCAGGTGTTGCAAAGAAGCCTCCCACTGGGAAGAGAGAATCTAATGCTGTGTATGGTCAGCCTGATCGTAACAGAAGGCATCAGTCTGTTAGTGCAGTTCATATTTCAAATCCAACTCCTGCAACAACAGAGCAGCCTCAAGGCAACCAACAGAGGGCTAGAAGACAGTTCACGAAGATCAACATGTCAATGGCTCAGGCATTGCAACACTTGTTGAAAGCTGAACTTATTACCCTGAGGGAGGCTCCTCAGAATCCCAATGTTACCTCTCCCAAGTACAATCCCAATGCACGATGTGCATATCATTCAAACTGTCCAGGACATGATACTAATAACTGCTGGGTCTTGAAGGACAAAATTCAGGATATGATTGATGCTGGAGAAATTGAGTTTGATCCACCAGGTACTCCAAATGTGATTACAGCTCCAATGCCAAATCACGAGAAGACTATCAACGCCATTGATGAAGATATTGATGAAGATCTGCATGTCTATTCAGTTATGGAGTTGAGCACACCATTGTCTGTTATCAAAAAGAGGTTAGTACAAGCTGGGATCTTTCCAGGTTGTCATGAAGATTGTCTATATTGTACCTATAAGCCGGATAGTTGCTTCATTTTGAGAGATGGGATTCAACGTCTCATGGATAAATATACTATAGTGTTTGAAAGAAGACCAGCATCTGTAGAAAGTATGGTGGATCATCTGACTCAGGGTAAGAAGATTGAAGAGGTTGACATGGTTGACAAAGTACCACTAAGAATCACTTCAAAGGGTCCCATTAAAATCACTCATCAGGGCCCAATCAAGATTACTGCTGAAGGTCCTGTGAAAGTTGTTGCTGAAGCCAGAGTAGCTCCTCTGATCATTACCACTCCTGGTCCTATTCCTTATACATCTGACAAAGCTGTGCCTTGGCACTATGGGTCTGATGTTTACATCCATGGTGTCAAACAGGAGCCTTTACCTGATATGCCTGTTGACATTGATAATATTGCCGGATCTAGCAAGATCACTCGTAGTGGAAGAGTCTTCTCTCCTCCAGTTGCTTCTAAGAGTGCGGTTACTCCTGCTGTTACTTCCACCACTGATGCTCGGGGCAAGGGTCCTGTTATTGAGCCTGTATCTACTGATGTGCCAGCTGCTGATGACCTCTCTAAGCAGATGGAAGAAGTATTGAAAATCATTCGCAAGAGTGATTATGATATTGTTGATCAGCTGGGGCATACTCCCTCAAAGATCTCTATGCTCTCCCTGTTATTATGTTCTGAGGCTCATGCCAAGTCATTGATCAAGTTTCTAAAGATGGCTCATGTACCCAGTGCAATTTCTGTGGACCAGTTTGAGAATTGTGTTGCTCACCTGACCTATGACAACGGGTTAGGATTTTCTGATGCTGACTTGACCCCTGCCAAGAGGGATCATAACAGGGCCTTGCATATTTCAATTGAATGCAGGGGCACTACCCTGTCTCATGTGCTGATAGACAATGGTTCCTCTCTGAATGTGTTGCCTAAGGAAGTCCTGAACAAGCTGAGTCCTGAAGATACGGTATTGAAGCCCAGTAATATTGTGGTAAAGGCTTTTGATGGTTCTAAAAGAATAGTGCATGGGGAAATTGATCTTCCAATCAAGGTTGGTTCTCAGGTGTTCACTGCTACGTTCTATGTGATGGATATTCGTCCTTCGTACTCATGTCTGCTTGGTCGTCCCTGGATCCATGGGGCAGGTGCTGTGACCTCCACATTACATCAAAAGTTGAGATATCCGGTGAATGGAAAAGTTGTTACTGTCTTTGGAGAGGAAGAATACTTTGTCAGCCATGTAAACACTTTCAAGTATCTGGAAGTAGAAGGTGAATACATTGAAACTCCATGTCAGTCATTTGAAGTGGTTCCCTGGGCTGTTAAGGATTGTGTGACTCCTCCTGCTGTGAAGAAGGTTCCTGTGGTCATCAGAAACCCTCCAACAATGGCAATGGCCTCCCTCAATGATGCAAAAGCTGTGGTGGAAGAAGGTGGTTGTACTATTTGGGGTCAGCTTCCTGATATTCCATACAAGTCTGACAAGTTTGGTTTGGGTTTCACTGCAGAGTCCCAGAAGGCTGTCCGTCGTGCCCGTGCTGTTCGTATCACCAATCAAGGGGTTATCAATGCTGTGGGAGATCAAGATGAAGACTACAACTTGGAGGCATGGATTTTTCCTACTGTGGGTGCTGGACTCAATAATTGGAAAGCTGAAGATGTTATCCCTATCTCCTTTAGTCAGGAGTAAATACTATTACTGTGTTATGTTTTTAAATTTGTAATTTCTGGAACAATTAAAACTTTCAAGCCATGTGCCTTACCCGGGGCACAATGGTGTGCTTGTTACGGGTCATCATTTCATTTGCATACTTCATTCCATAAAATCAGTGGACGTTTCGTTTTCGTAAATATTGTGTTCCTTGTCTTTCTTTTTCTTTTATTTTTGCTTTATCAGCTATGTGTTCTTACACACACCCACGTCACTAAAATGCAGATCCTCATCCACTCTGGATCCAGTTGATAACAGTTCTACTATTGCCAATTACAATTTCGAGAATCCGATCTATCAAACTGAAGACGGAAACGAGGACGATTGTGAAATACCTGTAGAGCTTGCTAGGTTGTTACAACAAGAAGAGAAAGCTATACAGCCACATGAAGAGCCAGTCGAAGTTGTGAATCTGGGAACTGAAGAAAACAGAAAAGAGGTCAAGATATGGGCTGATTTAGAGGACAGTGTCAAGAGCAGGTTGATTCAGATGCTACGTGACTATGTGGAGATCTTTGCTTGGTCTTATGAAGATATGCCAGGGTTGGATACAGACATTGTGGTTCACCGTTTGCCAGTGAAAGAAGATTGTCGTCCAAAGAAGCAGAAGGTTCGTCGTATGCGTCCTGAAATGTCAGAAAAGATCAAAGCAGAGGTAATGAAACAATTCAATGCAGGGTTCTTGGCCGTAACTTCTTATCCTCAGTGGGTTGCAAATGTGGTACCAGTTCCTAAGAAAGATGGTAAGGTACGTATGTGTGTAGACTACAGAGACCTGAACAAGGCTAGCCCTAAAGATGACTTTCCACTTCCTCATATTGATATTCTGGTAGACAACACTGCTCAGCATGAGGTATTCTCTTTTATGGATGGTTTCTCTGGTTACAATCAAATCAAGATGGCACCTGAAGATATGGAGAAGACTACATTTGTGACACAGTGGGGCACCTTTTGCTATAAGGTAATGCCATTTGGTTTGAAGAATGCAGGGGCAACATATCAGCGTGCCATGGTGGCTTTGTTTCATGATATGATTCATCATGAGATAGAGGTATATGTGGATGATATGATAGCCAGGTCTCGGAATGAAGAACAACATCTTGATCATCTGCACAAGTTGTTTGAGAGGTTGAAGAAATACAGGTTGAGATTAAATCCAAACAAGTGTACTTTTGGAGTTAGATCTGGAAAGCTCCTGGGTTTCATTGTCAGTGGAAAAGGTATTGAAGTGGATCCTGCAAAAGTGAAAGCTATACGAGAGATGCCAGCTCCCCGTACTGAGAAGGAGGTTAGAGGTTTCTTAGGACGATTGAACTACATTGCAAGATTTATTTCCCAATTAACTACCATCTGTGAGCCAATCTTCAAGTTGTTGAAGAAAGATCAGGTGATGGAATGGAATGATGAGTGCCAGACTGCCTTTGATGAAATCAAGAGATATTTGCTAGAACCTCCAATTTTAATGCCACCAGTTGATGGAAGACCCTTGATTATGTATTTAACAGTATTAGACAACTCAATGGGGTGTGTATTGGGGCAACATGACGAGTCTGGTCGAAAAGAGCAGGCAATATACTACCTTAGCAAAAAGTTTACCGACTGTGAAACAAGATACTCACTGCTCGAGAAAACTTGCTGCGCTTTGGCATGGGCTGCTCGCCGACTAAGACAGTATATGTTGACCCATACTACCTTGTTGATTTCGAAGATGGATCCAATCAAGTACATATTTGAGAAACCTGCTCTCTCCGGAAGAATTGCAAGATGGCAAATGATCTTGACGGAATATGATATACAGTATACCACTCAGAAGGCCATTAAGGGGAGTGTTGTTGCTGATCATTTGGCTCATCAAGCAATAGATGATTACCAGTCAATGAATTTTGAGTTCCCTGATGAAGACATTATGTCTGTTACCAAAGAACCTGGACAATATGACGGACCTGAACAAGGATCCCGATGGACTATGGTTTTTGATGGTGCCTCTAATGCACATGGTAATGGTGTTGGTGTTGTGATTAGTTCCCCTGAAGGTTGTCATACCCCGATTACTGCCAGACTTTGTTTCTATTGTACCAATAACATGGCTGAGTATGAGGCATGTATCATGGGTATGCAAGTTGCTATTGATATGAAGATTCAGTTCCTTGAGGTGTATGGAGATTCAGCTCTGGTAGTAAGTCAGATTAAAGGAGATTGGGATACAAAGCATGATAATCTCATTCCTTACAGAGAACATGTGTTGTCTTTGATCCCACATTTCAAAGAGATTACAATGGATGGTGAAGACAGTGTTCTCAAGAGGTGCCATGATACTGACTACAATGGATGGTGAAGACTTCCCACAACCTGTAAACGCAGACATAGTTAAAAAATACTACGCATAAAAAGAGACCCGCTAGGTTGACAGGCCTAGGCAAAAATAAGGGCATCCCGGTAAACCAAAAGGGTTTGGGCAAAAATTAGGGATATATATATAAAAAGATGTACACCCGGCAAGTCGAAAACCTGAAAAGGCGGCTTGGGCAAAAAAGGGTATCCCGGTGGATTGAAAACCTGAAAGGGCAATCCAGGCAAAAGTTAGGGATTAAAGCGTATGACTATGTCTCGTTTGGATCACTCATGAAACTGCAACCAGTTGTACTACTTACTCAAGCTCAAACAGATAAAGCTCAATCCAATCGTTTCCGTCTCAACAGCAAGAAGATGAGATACTTGAGTGGCAATAGTAGAATTGAAACTCAATAGGATTATTTCCCACATAGCTGATTCTTTTTGTAAAACTTCATGACAAAATTCTCTTACTAGGGTTTATGTCTCCTTGTACAAACTTACCCGTGTATGGGTCACTTTTGATATAAATAAATTCCATCTTTTGAATCCAGATTCACTTTTACCCTATTTACATAAGCGAAACGTCCATTGGTTGTGTTTGAATGTATGTATGCCTTTGAATATGATTGATGTTTACCAGAAACGCATGTATGCTTTTAATATGATTGATGTTTACCAGAAATGCATGAAAATGCAGTAATAGTATTTACTAAGGACGAACGAGGGAAGGATTTCAACGAAGCTTCGCCGGTTCATCTTTACAAGACAGTAGGACTAATCCATTTTCACAAAGTCTAATCTCCCCTGGAATTTATGTCCATCTCTTTATCCTCATACGGATATACGGGAAATTACTTTCCAATAAGGGCACGATGAACGAAGACGGGATGTTATACTTATCCTACTATCAAACGAAAACGGGAGGTTATCTATACCTTGTTATCCCCAACAACGGGAGGTTATCTATACCTTGTTATCCCCAGCAGATGGAGGGTTATATATTCTTCAACAACGAATCGGGATTTATTTTCCTTGGCCAGCAGTTGTTATACAAGGATATCCAGACACTTCCAGCAGTGTCATAGCATACATACATCATTTACATCATACCATAACATATATGTCTATAGTACATTACCTAAGTGCATCATGTCATACATGCATACATAAAGCGTAAACTAATGTTGTTATACAGAATGCTACCTTGTTTTCAGGTTAATTATCCAACAAACAAGCTTATGATCTTTGGGACTGCTTTATTGTAACCTCAGGGTTACTTTATCCTCCTGATGAGCTTCTTATTACTTTGGGACTGCTTTATTGTAACCTCAGGGTTATTTTATCCTCCTGATAGCCTCTCATGACTTCAAGACTGCTTTAGAGTTACTGATTGCTCTATCCTCCTGAAATCATCCTATTACTTCAAGACCGCTTTAGAGCTATTCATTGCTCTATCCTCATGAGGTCATATTACTACTTCAAGACTGCTTTAGAGCTATTCATTGCTCTATCCTCCTGAAGCCATCTAATTATTTCAAGACTGCTTTAGAGTTATCCATTGCTCTATCCTCCTGAAATTACATTATTATTTCAAGACTGCTTTAGAGCTATCCATTGCTCTATCCTCCTGAAATCATTACTTCAAGACTGCTTTAGAGCTATTGATGGCTCTATCCTCCTGAAGACATATTACATTATTACTTCAAGACTGCTTTAGAGCTATTGATTGCTCTATCCTCCTGAAGCCATTATTACTTCAAGACTGCTTTAGAGCTATTGATTGCTCTATCCTCCTGAGGTCAGATTTATCACTTCAAGACTGCTTTAGGGTTATCATTATTGATTGCTCTATCCTCATGAAGACATGCTGTTACATCAGTATTACTCCAGACTCCTGACAGTTCTCATTATACTACTGAAGAACTTTCCCCTAGTGGCATCTTTAAGCCCACTCAATCATGTTCAACCAACCATCAATATCACTCCATGCACTGGTGAATGCAAATTTTTGGGCTTTTGTGTTCAATCCCCTTCAACCTTCCAGGTTACGACTGGCAAATATACCAATCTAACCCCTCGGGTTTCAGAAAATTGAACAGGGGCAGCTGTTGCACCCCAAAATTTGCCCTCACAATACAAGACTTTGTGTTCCAAGAAGGTTCACAAGGTTCACAAAATTCACAATTGGTCAGAAGAGTTGACAATTCCCTCAGACAATGCACCTCCTAAGCAGTGCATCCAAAACTAGGGTTTTGACTTTAATCAGGCTAAATGGACTTCCAAGACTTCAAGTGAGCTTCATAACATCTTATATGTGTATAAGAACCCCCATGTCAAGTTTCAAGACTTTTCTCAAAAGTTTGCTCAGTCAGATGATCAGATAAGTCAAAAGCAGTCAATGCGGTTAAAAGGTCAAACTGAGGTCAACTGTGGTCAAACCAAAGTCAAACTTCATGATTTTTTTTTTGTTTTTTGTTTTTTTTTGCCAACATCAAAGAGAGGTTGGGTGAGAAATATTATCATAATAACTGTAATACCCCAAATTTTGCCCTAAGATTTGTCGTCGCATTTCATTGCATTTAATCAATTACTAACAAATTTGTGTAGTCGTTTGACTTTTTGCAGGTAAATATCATATGGCATGCATTTTTTTTTCTAAAAAGTAAAAATGGCACAATTGGCAGGAGGACATGTGTAAGGAGTTATGAGTGTGAGAGGTTGAGAGTTCGAATCTCACCTTTGTCACTTTTTTTTGTTTTTTATTATTTTTACTCTAAATTTTTCTATCTTTCATTAAAAAAATAACAAAAATAGTTTTTTATTATTATTTAATTATTATTTTCGTATTTTAATTAAATCATTTTTTAAAATATTATTTTTTCACTTTTTTCTAAATTATTCATAAAAATATCCAAAAAATCATAAAATAAAAAATATTGAAAAAATTTTGTTCTTTTTATAATATTTTTTATTTTAGGAATCAATAGGATTATTAGTTTTTATTTTAAGTTTATTTTAATTATTTTAAATTATTTAAATTTTATTTTTTCTTAACTAATTATTTAGTTTGGGCTTTAAAATGGGCTTTAGGGACATTATTGACAATTTGGTGTTAACCCTAATTTGTTCCCTATATATACATGTGTTGCCTTGTTGGAAAAAAGGGAGAGAATGAAAAAAACCTAAGAGGAGTGAGTGCCGTTTGCCGTTATTTAGTTTTCTTCTTCATCCATTACTATTGTTTCTTTTTCTTCATCGTTTACCGTTATTTCTTTTCCTTCATCTATTACTGTTGTTTCTTTTTCTTCATCTTTTACCGTTATTTCTTTTTCTTCATCTATTACCGTTATTTCTTTTTCTTTATCTATTACTGTTACGTTTATATATATATAATTTTTAAATTGTTAGAGTTTATATATATAAGATTTTTGATCGAATTATGTCGATACGATGTTTGCACATTTGTGTGCATGACGCGTGACATTTGTGTTAGTTCGATCTGGTTGCGATGATCGCATTTTTGTGTGAGCAATAATACTATTTTTTGCTTAATTTTTTTTTCTTTGCGATAAATTTTGTTTCGTCCGATTTAGATCGGGTTGCGATGAGCGCATTTCTGCGTTAGCAACATTGTTGGGTTATTTGGCACATTTAAAATTCATTATTGCTTTATTATTATTATTATTATTATTATTATTATTATTATTATTATTATTATTATTATTATCATTATTTTTTATTATTATCATTATTATCATTATTATTACCATTGTTATTATTATTGTTATCATTAATTTATTAAAATTTGTTATAATATAAAAATCTGTTTTTTTAAAAATAAATAACATTGACATCTTTTCCAAATTAATATGAAAACCTATTATTTTTAAGAAAAACTTTTTTTTAGATAAATTTAAAATAATAACTAAAATCTTTTTTTTTTAAATAATAACTAGAACCGTTATTTATTTTATTTTATTATTGTTCAATTCAAATTTCATTATCATATTGTATCTGCTCCTCTCATGTAGCCTCGCGAACTTAACAATCGCTCTTTAAATTCTGCCTTTAAATTTCTGCTTGCATGGTTTAAATTATGACATTATCTCTCTGTTTGCATGATTCAATTATCTCACGCGTTTACTATTATTTCTGTTACATTACACACATCCGAAGGTTAGGTCTAACCGTTTGGCCGCCGCGCCAATAGTCCTCAACTTCAAACCCTTACAACCTCACAAACCCTAATTTTCACAAATGTCTCGCCGCAGGAAAAATTATAATTTTACCCCTAGCATTAGGTCAAAGAGCCGCCGCGCTCATTTTAGGGTTTCCCGCCGTGGAATCCCTAATTTAACCCTAATTACAACTTAACAATTCAACGTAGAGATTTGGAGTTTCTACACTCCGCGTAAGCGTGTCCTTAAGATGCGTTTATTCCCCTTGAGACCTTGACCACAGTCAAGAAGTCTCTAACCTCCCTTTTGAGAGGAACTACGATTACTCTGATTCCACTCCCGTAAGGATACGTAGGCACAAGATGCGATGTCTTGCCGAGTAAACTTAGAATTAACCCCCTTTATTATTTATTATTGCTTATTTATATTTTATTTATCTTTGCTATCTAATTATTTTGCTTATTATTTTGTAATTGTTTCTTGGATGTAAAGTTGTTTAATTATTTAATTATTATTATGGTTAGTAATTAGGGAGTGTAACAACCTGTATGTAATATTAAAATAAATTTAGATCACTTTTAAATAAAGATAATTAAAATAAACACGTCACACACGTAAGTCGATTTTAATCGCCGTCTCACTTCCTACGGATATCCCTCAAGTTGCCTACGAATAATGGTTAAGTGGGGTGTATAAAGCAAGTCCCTCAAATAGAAAAATCATCAAAGTCCCTTATGGTTGCCTTTACGAATCGAGTCCCTTTCGAAAAATGATGATGGTCCCTTATATGTGCTTATTACATCCCACAATGGCCTTCAAAGTCAAATTGTCCCTCACATATCCCTTAACATCCAAAGTAAGGACTACCTACTCCATTATAGTAGGGATAGTCTTACTAAAGGAAAGAATAAAGAATAAGAAAGACCTTAAAACATTAGGGTAGGCTACTCCTAGATACTTGCTCACTTCAAAACTGTTTCACACTTAAACAAATTTTCAACAAGTTTTCAAACAAGTTCTTAACACATCCTTACATGGATTATTTATTAACTATTCTGAAAATTTTCTATTCACACACTACACTTTCAAAACAATTCAAAAGTGAGCTTAAGTACCTAAGAGCCCATGGATAACCATGGATGAAAAGGGTGCTAACACCTTCCCTTTTCATAACCTACCCCCCGGACCCAAAATATTCTCTAAGGTCTTTCCTGTTCTTTTATAACATTTCCTTATGGATAAAATAAAAGTCGGTGGCGACTCTTGCTATCCGCAACATTGTTTAAAGTCAGTTCTCCCACCGTGTTACAAACGGGAAAAAGATATATAACAGAGCTTTTATTTGCTAAAACGTGAAAATGTTTGAAATAGAAATTACGGAATTCAAAGTACAATGGAATGGGAAATAAACGCTCCGCTCCCACACTATCTCAATCAGTGTCCCCACTGATTTGAAAGAATGCGAGAGGGAGATACAACGGAAATGAAAATACAAGAAACTGAAAATATAGTAAACAAATAAGGAAAATGATAACTAATCACGGCCTCTGCCTCGGTCACGTCCTCGCTCGCGTCCTCTGGCTCTGACTTGGTCGACTCGGTCCTCAAAACTCATTGCTCCGGTGTGGTAGACATAGTCGCGAAGTCCTTCGAACTACAAGGTCAGATTCGCCAAGTTCTCAGTAATGGTTTCTTGGCCGGTTTGTAGTTGTTGCATTTGGGTCCAATGCCAAGCTTCGAACTGCTCTGCTCGCTGATTCTGCTGCTGCAGCATAGCGAGTATCTGGGCCTGCTGGTCGAGAGAGCGGCGGAGGTCCTCTTCTGAGTAGTCGGGCTCTGGACGATGGCGGCGGCGGCGGTAGGATGTACCTTCGGACGGAAGTGGTTGCGATGCCTCCGGTTGCTCTGGTCTGTCCAACTCAGCTTGGATTTCGTCATCAGAACCTTGGGTGTGGTCCTGAGTTGGAGCAGCAACAGCAGGAGGGGCAGTGAGGTCAAATAGCCAGTTGGTACGATCCTCTGGGTGCATCCGGGTGCGTGATGGAAGGATGATGCTTCGGACGGTTTTGCCACGCACTACCGGGTGGTACTTGCCATCGGCTCTGGAACGGATGAGGTGAGAGGCTCTGCAGTGGTCGGTGTCAAGGAACACCGAGGGAATGGCATGGAGGTGCTGAAGGCGGTCACCGAGGTTCAGCCCAAGTGCAATGGCAGTGACAATCCCGCCAAAGTAAAATGGCTTGGAGCCACGGTTACAGTTGGCCTGAATGTGGGCCAGGAGGAACGGAGCGGCGTTGATAGGCTCGTTGTTGAAGACACAACGGAGAAAGAAGAGCTCTTTCGAGTTCACCTTATGGTTGCTATCCCGGGCGAAGATGGTGTTGCTCAATGCTCGGTGGAAATACCGGATGGTCGGGTTGTGGATATGCGTTGCATGCAGAGAATCCCAACCATCGGCATTGATGTCGGTTAACTAGTACCAGAGCGCGAAGGCTTCATGCTGCAACTGATCGGTGAGGCGGCAGTGAGCATTGTCGCCACGAGGGAATTGTAAGATGGCGGCAATCTGGTTCTGGTTCACTTGATAGTTCGTGCCGAACATCCGGAAGCATGCGGCACCAGAGTGTTGGCTGAGGTCGCCGCTGGAAGTGACGTAGGTGAACGAACTTAGGAACTCGAGGGTGAGTTGTTCGTACGTCGGTAGTGGATTGGTGCAGAGGTTCCAGATGCCGACTCTTTGAAGCATCCAAGTGACGCCGTCAAGGAGTCCGAGCTCAGTGAGCGATGGGATATGTGGATAGTGGGTCGGCTGTAGCGACCGTTGGTGGAAGGCGATATAGTTGGCTTGCTGTCTCTCTCCTGAGTCGCCCTCGCTGAACACAATGTTGCTGAGGTCTGGGGTTTCGTTGTTTCTCACCATTGTTGGAGGATACAGAGGAAATGTGGATTGAGGTGGTTCTGTGGAGTGGGAAAAATGTGACAGAAGTGTAGTAGGAAGTTGAGATGGGAGTTGGAATATATGGTGCAAGGTGGGGAAAACGAAAATTGGGAGTGGGGTGTGAGTTTCTGATGATTGGAAGTTGAAAGGAGATGAGTGGGAGAGAAAACGCAACCCCTTATATATCAGATAACAGTTTTGGGCTCGTGACGGTCGTCACGTATCTGTGACGGTCGTCAGGCTCCTGTGACGGTCGTCACACCAGCAAAATCTGCAGAACGCAGAATTTTGCTTTGAGGGTGTTCTTGCAATGATTTTTAGGCCTATAAATGATATGGCAATGTAGTATATCGGCCAATAAACAAAGACTAGCGTAAAAACAGAATAAATGAATAAAGACTATAATTGAAATAACAAGTAATTAGAATGACTGTAATGTAATACATAGGGAAATTAACAATGCAAAAATCAAAATAATTGAAAATGGACGGAAAACAGAAAACTAAACTAAACTAAACTAAAACTAATATCTAGTCTTTTTGTGCCTTCAATTCATCGAACTTCCGTGCGTAGTAGTCGAGCTGGTCACAGACTAAGTCCATGAAGACTACGAGTTTGCTGTGTATGCCTGCGATGTCGTCTTTTACAGTAGTCAGAGTTGCGTCAACGTTGTCCAATCAGAGCAAAACAGTATCCATTTTGGCAGTGGTCTCCTCAGGAATGGGCTCAGGATAGGTGTTATAATGCGGAGGAGTCGTAGGGTCTACTTCAGCTTCTGATACATCATCCTCATAATATATATAATCGTGTGCTTCAGAGATGTGATCACTGTCGTACATGTAGTTCTGTGGTGTTGATTGAGGTGAAGGAGGTCCCATAGGCTCATCCAATTCATAAAGCCAGTTGTCCTTGTTGTGAATACTTGTTATCTGATGATTAGGCAATGTGAATAGCTGGACAGGTTTTTCATTAATGAGGTACTCGTAAGGTCCAGGTCCCATAGTTTTTAAAATGCGCCTGTTAAAGCAGAACTGGATATTCATGGGTCGGATGGTGCCAAAACTAGTGCTTGCATTTAAGTGGAATCTAAGGCCAAGCTCGTGGGCAATCATTGTTACGAGGCCTCCTATTAGGATAGGTGATTGTGGGTCCTGAGTGAGGCGTCGGAAAGATCTCATCATGAAAGGTACTGCATTCACTGTACGGCCCTGAGAAGCACAGAACATGATAAATAACTCTTCTTTAGATACTGTAGTAATATTTTCCTCTTTCCCGAAAAGGGTGTGAGCTAGTATCTTATGAAAGTATCTGAAAGCTGGGTTATGAATCTCATCGTTATACATTCTATCTGGTTCAGGGTGATAGTCGCCTGTGATTCTACCCCAGAATTGATTGAGTTCAAAATCAAGATCATCATCTTCTGCATTGATGAACACATGCGGTCCGTTAGGAAATCCTAGGAGGTTAGCTAATGACATCCGGCTATGGGTTTGGTCCATCCCAAACATCCTAAAGTTGATCAACTTTGTGTTGGATCCAAAACCATACTTGGGTAGGTACCTGAAGGAACTAAGGAATTCGTAGGTGAGGTCCTTATAGGTAGCAAAACGGGTTTTCAAAGAAGTGTTTTCCCAACCCAGTTGATTGAACAGGTATTGGATGCTATCCGTGATCCCTAGTTTCTCCATGGTAGACTTATCATAATACAGCGTTAAAACTAGTTCTCTCTCAGTTAATGCTTCAAATCTTGACTTTTGAGCTAGTCCTCGAAAATGAACCTTGGTGAAGTCGTACGCGGCCATACTCGCAGGTAAGTCGGAGAAAAACAGGAGGAAGGTTTTGAAGACTTTTAAAATCCTAAAAAGTTTAAAATAGAAAGTTGAAGTCAGGTTTTTAAGAAAAGCGAAAGGCGGTAAAAACAAAAGATAAAAGAAGAATATAAAATAAAAATATGAAAATAAAAGAAAGTAAAAATAGTGGCAATTTTTAGTTTAGAATTTTTGTTAAAATTTCAAAGTAGAATTTTAAATAAAAATGAAATACAGTAACGAGGAAAAATGCGGGAAAATTGGGTTGCCTCCCAGTAAGCGCTGTTTTTAACGTCTAAAGCCTGACGATAGCTTGGTGACAAGCTATTCGGGTGTTTGAGCTGGAAGCTCAAGCAATGCTACACTGCAGACTTGAGGGCTGTTTTCGTTCTTATTATAATATTTTAGACGTTGTCCGTTTACAATAAACTGTGCATTCGTCTTATCGGTAATTTCAACAGCTCCACTCTGAAGTACTTTAGTCACTTCATAGGGTCCGGACCACCTAGATTTTAGTTTACCTGGGAAGAGTTTTAATCTTGAATTAAATAGCAGCACGATGTCTCCCACACTGAATTGTTTCTTGACTGAACGTTTATCATGCCACTTTTTAGTTCGTTCTTTGTAGATACGGGCATTTTCGTAAGCGTCTAATCGAAGTTCTTCTAATTCGTGTAAGTTCAAGATTCGCTTATCTCCTGCCTCAGTGTAGTTGAAATTGAGTGTCTTAATGGCCCAGAAGGCCTTATGCTCTAATTCTACAGGGAGATGGCAGGATTTACCGTAAACTAATTTGTAGGGTGTAGTACCTATTGGTGTCTTAAAAGCGGTCCTATAAGCCCATAAAGCTTCATGTAGCTTTGATGACCAATCTTTCCTTGAGGTAGCGACAGTCTTTTCCAATATCTGTTTTATTTCTCTGTTTGAGACCTCTACTTGTCCGCTAGTTTGCGGATGATAGGGTGTAGCTACTCGGTGTCGGACTCCATATTTAGAAAGAAGTTTATCAAATATTCGCGATATGAAGTGTGATCCGCCGTCACTAATGACGATTCTGGGTACACCGAATCTAGGAAAGATTATGTTTTTGAAGAGTTTGATTACTACTCGCGCGTCATTTGTTGGAGCAGCAATGGCTTCTATCCATTTAGACACATAGTCTACAGCGACGAGTATGTAGTTATTACCAAAAGAAGGTGGGAATGGTCCCATGAAATCTATTCCCCATACGTCAAAGATTTCTACCTCTAAGATTCCTTTCTGAGGTATTTCATCGCGTCGTGAGATGTTGCCAGTTCGTTGGCATCGATCACATTTTAGCACAGCGATGTGAACGTCTTTCCAGAGGTTAGGCCAGAATAAGCCGGCTTGGAGAATCTTAGCGCATGTCTTGGATGTACTAGCATGACCACCATATGGTGCTGAATGGCATTGGGAAATGATATTTTCTACTTCTTCCTCTGGGACACAACGACAGTATATGTTGTCGTCCCCTCTCTTGAAGAGTAGAGGTTCGTCCCAATAATAGTGTTTCAGATCGTGGAAGAATTTCTTCTTTTGCTGATAAGTGAGATCCGGTGGAAGCACGCCTGCAGCGAGGTAATTAACGATGTCAGCATACCAAGGTAGTGTGACTTGGGCATAGACGGCTTCTACGGCTTTTTCGAATTCTGGATCTTCCGAGATTGAGTTAGGCGTGTCACTTTCTAATTTGGCTATCAGATGTTCGTACGGGAAATCGTCATTTATCGGTACTGGTTCATGTTTGATGCCTTCTATTCGGGATAAGTGATCTGCAACAACGTTCTCGGTTCCTTTCTTATCTTTGATTTCTAAGTCAAACTCTTGTAATAACATGATCCATCTCAATAATCTTGGTTTGACATCCTTTTTGCTTATTAGGTACCTAATGGCAGCGTGGTCTGTGTATATGATAATTTTTGCTCCTACTAGGTAAGAACGGAATTTGTCAAGCGCAAATATAACTGCTAGAAGTTCCTTTTCTGTTGTAGCGTAGTTCATTTGGGCAAGATCTAAGGTTCTACTGGCATAGTAGATGGCATGGAGTTTCTTGTCCTTCCTTTGTTCTAGAACTGCGCCTACGGCATAATCACTCGCATCGCACATGATTTCGAACGGTAGTCGCCAATCGGGTGGTTGCATAATCGGTGCGGTGATAAGGGCAGATTTTAATGTTTCGAATGCTTTTAGACAGTCGTCGTCAAAGACGAACTCAACATCTTTCATCAACAGGCCGGTCAAAGGTTTTGTGATTTTTGAAAAATCTTTTATAAATCTTCGGTAGAAACCGGCATGTCCTAGAAAACTCCGTATTTCTCGTACGGATTTTGGAGGTTGGAGATCTTTTATAATCTCTATTTTAGCTTTGTCGACCTCAATTCCTTTATTTGATATGACATGTCCTAGAACTATTCCTTGTCGGACCATAAAATGGCATTTTTCCCAATTTAGGACGAGGTTCACTTTTACACAACGTTCTAATACCATTTCTAAGTTTTGTAGGCATCCTTCGAAACTTTGTCCACATACCGAGAAATCGTCCATAAATACTTCCATGATGTCGTCTATGAAATCTGTGAAGATTGCCATCATGCATCTTTGGAAGGTTGCTGGAGCATTACAGAGTCCGAACGACATTCGGCGGTAAGCAAAAGTACCATAAGGACAAGTGAATGTAGTCTTTTCTTGGTCATCAGGATGAATGGGAATTTGGAAAAATCCTGAATAGCCATCTAGATAGCAGAAATATGAATGTTTGGCTAATCTTTCCAACATTTGGTCTATGAAGGGTAACGGGAAGTGATCTTTTCGTGTGGCCTTGTTAAGCTTTCTATAATCAATACACATCCTGCTTCCAGTCACGACTCTTTTTGTTATTGATTCGCCTTTTTCGTTTTTAACTACTGTGACTCCTCCTTTCTTTGGTACGACATGAACTGGGCTAACCCATTCACTATCGAAGATTGGATAGATGATTCCTGCATCTAGCAATTTCTTTACTTCATCTCTGACTACAGTGCTTAGGATGGGGTTCAGTCTTCTCTGATGCTCTCTAGAGGTTTTAGAGTCTTCCTCTATTGTAATTCGATGCATACAGATCGAAGGGCTTATACCTTTTAGATCGCTTATGTTATAGCCTAACGCGGTGGGGTACTTCTTTAGGACTTCTAATAGCTTTTCGGTTTCTGGTTGTCCTAAGTCGGCGTTGACTATCACTGGTTTTTTTAGTTCATCGTCTAGGAATTCATATCTAAGGTTTTTGGGTAGTGTTTTAAGTTCTAAAGATGGGTTCTTCGGACCTGGCATATGGTTTGGGGTCAGTGCTAAGCTTTCGTTTAGGTTGTCGTCTTTATACGGTTTACGCCAATCATCGTCTTCAGAAATATCGGGTATTTGAATCTTTATTATTTCTGAATACGTGGTCTCTTCATTTCCAAGTTCTCTTATGCATTCGTCAATTTCATCTACTAAATAGCAAGTATCGTCTATGGTTGGTGCTTGTAAGAACTTGGTGAGAATGAACTCTATCTTTTCTTCTCCTACTTCGAATGTTAGCCTTCCTTTCTTCATGTCTATAATAGCTCCGGCTATAGCTAGGAACGGTCTTCCTAGGATAATTGGGGTAACAGAGTCCTTTTTAATGTCCATGATTATGAAGTCGGTTGGGATGTAGAATTGTCCTATGCGTACTGGAACGTTTTCCAGTATTCCGACGGGGTACTTTACTGATCGGCCAGCTAACTGTACGGACATTTTGGTTGGTCTGAGGTCTCCCATATTCAGCTTTTTGCATATAGATAAAGGCATAACACTGATACTGGCTCCTAAATCGCATAGAGCTTTGTCTATCACGAACTTTCCTATGACGCAGGGTATGGAGAAACTACCTGGGTCTTTTAATTTAGGAGGCATGCGGTTTTGAATAATAGCGCTACACTCTGCAGTAAGTGTAACTGTCTCGTTATCCTCGATCTTTCTCTTATTTGACAGGATTTCTTTGAGAAATTTAGCGTATGACGGCATTTGAGTTATCGCTTCTGTAAAAGGAATAGTGATATTCAACTGTTTAAGGAGCTCTACAAATTTCTTAAACTGTCCTGAAGTTTTGGAGTTTATTAATCTTTGAGGATAAGGGATAGGTGGTTTATATGGCGCTGGAGGTGCTTGAGTTTTTTCACTTGCGGTATCCTCCTTCTCGTTGTCTTCCTTCTTCTCTAACTCGGATTCTTTTTCTACTTGTTCAGTTGGTTTTTGTTGCATGGCTGAGTTTTCGGTCCTCGGATCGATCGGTTCGTCCAATTCTTTTCCACTTCTTAATATGACAGCATTTGCTTGACCTTTTAGATTCTGTTCGGGTTGTCCAGGAAATGTGCCAGCGGGTGCAGCAGCAGAGGCTTGTTGTTGAGCCACTTGTGATATCTGTGTTTCTAACATTTTGTTGTGGGTGGCTAAAGCGTCTACTTTTCCGGTCAACTGTTTAATTTGCTCGCTAGTGTGTATGTTTTGATTCAGGAATTCTTTGTTTGTTTAAGCTTGAGTAGCTATGAATTTTTCCATCATCAACTCGAGGTTTGATTTCCTAGGTGCAGTCTGAGCAGCAGCTGGTTTCTGATATCCTGGCGGAGCAGTAGGCATTTGCAATGCATTATCGCTTTTGTAAGAAAAGTTTGAATGATTTCGCCAACCTGGGTTATAGGTATTTGCGTAAGGATTTCCTTGAGCGTAATTTACTTGGTCTGGTGGGATTCCGGCTAGCAATGGGCATTCGGGCGCATTATGAGTGGTGCTTCCGCATAACTCGCAATTTGGAGTTACGGCAACGACGGTTGCAGTGGGGTTAACGGTCAGACTGTCAATCTTCTGTGCTAGAGCATCTACTTTAGCGTTGAACTTTTCAAGGCTGCTGATCTCGTACATCCCATCTTTCGTTGTGGTTTTCTCTGCTGGAGTGCGTTCACCTCCCCATTGGCAGTGGTTCTGAGACATGTTTTCTATTAGTTGATAGGCTTCATCGTATGGCTTATCCATAAGTGCACCGCCCGCGGCAGCGTCTATTGTCAATCTGGTATTGTATAAAAGCCCATTATAGAAAGTATGGATTGTCACCCAGTCTTCTAGACCGTGGTGAGGACATGTTCTCATCATATCTTTGAATCGTTCCCATGCTTCGTAAAGAGATTCAGTATCTTTTTGTCGAAATCCGTTGATTTGAGCTCTAAGCATAGCAGTTTTGCTTGGCGGAAAATATCTCGCTAAGAAGACGTTCTTCAACTGTTCCCACGTTGTAACGGAGTTGGATGGTAAGGATTGTAACCATGTCCACGCTCTGTCTCTAAGAGAGAATGGGAAAAGACGAAGTCTTATCGCGTCTGGAGTTACTCCATTTGCTTTCACTGTGTCTGCGTATTGTACAAACTTCGTTAAGTGTTCGTTTGGATCCTCAGTTGCATTTCCTGAGAATTGGTTTTGTTGTACAGCTGACAGTAATGAGGGTTTCAGCTCAAAATCGTTTCGAGTAATAGCTGGGGCAACAATGCTACTTCTAGGCTCCATCTGAGAGGGTGTAGCGTATGCCTTCAGCGGTTTGTTCGGAGGTCCTTCAGCCATCTTTGATTTTTCTTCGGATTTGGGAATGGGAGTGAGAGGATCAGGAATGTTATGTTTGAGTTGGTACTCAATGATTCGACTTCTTAAATGTAAGAAGCGTTCTAGTTTTGCGACTGAAGGTTTTAAGATATCGCCTTGTGGGCGATTACTTGGCATACAATCGACAAAACTAGTAAAGGAAAAATGAAATTGTTAACCTAGTCTATACGGTGTAACAGAAGGTTACACTATTGACTAAACGGGTACCCGGCAACGGCGCCAAAAACTTGATCGCGACTTTCTATGTCTAATACAACTTAACTGCAAGTGCACAGTCTATCGCGTAGTAATAAAAGATATCGATCCCACAGGGACTCGTAATCAAACTAGTGTTCTCAGGAGTTACTATGTTTAGCTAGGTAGATAATGCTTAAGGGAATAAGATTGTCACTAAAGGGAACTAAAAATGTTATTTAAATTATAATTACGTGAATCGATATGCAGTAATTATGTTCTTCGGGGATTTGACAAGTTACCGGTATATGAAATATTTTTCAGAGTTTATTTAAGCAGAAAATAGTGATCTGAAGACTCTCGTCTCACGATGGTTATTGACGCTAATCATAATTCTAAGGGCCAAACGCACGCTTTCGTGTCCCATTCGGGGTTAAAACTATTTTTTGGAAATCTCTAAGTTCTAATTCATTTTAAAGTGCTTTCGCTGTTATTAAAACAAATGACTAGTGTTTACTATCTGGTCTTGCCGCAGCTTTCGCTTGTTGGTTCGTACCTTAATTAATTTCCCACTTTCGTGGCAAAACTACTTTTAAATAAGTTCTCGCTTTCGCGACGAATTTTATTCAGTAAATAAATTTAAACACTCAGACCATAAACAACTTTTGAAAAGGAAAGTTTTCAACCGGTTATTATCAAATCCCTTCCGAATTATTATTACATACCGATTACTTAGATTTAGTTAGACATGGATTTGGGAAAGGCAAAACATGAATGAAAAAATGAATAATAACATGCATCATAATGAAAATGGAAATTACGATTAAAATTAGAAACCTGTAAATATTCCAATTGACCTTTGGGCAGATCCTCCACAGATGTTGGCAGGATTCTGGTCTTTGTGCCAATTGATCGTACAAGGGAAATAAGAATTACAAGATATCAAAGAAATGCAGAAAAAGAAAAGAGAAACAAATAAGAATAGAAAAACTGGAAAGGTTGCTCTGAAGATAAATTGGCAGCACTTCGTTGTCTGAATGCGGCTCCCTTTCTCAGCTCCCCTCCTTCCCCTTTTATAGAAATAGAATTCTAACGGTTATAACTTGAAGAAGGTGGACTTTGAGGCAGAATTATCAGGGAGTAGTGGTCCACTATTTGGGACTTGGAACTGCTTCTTGCACGTGCATTTGAAGTGGGGCGTTTTTGCTTGCATGACGGTCGTCATGGTGTGTGACGGTCGTCACCCGTGTGACGGTCGTCATGGAGCTGTGACGGTCGTCACAGCAGCAAAATATGCATTCTGCGTTTTTCATGTTGTTTTCATCCGGTTTTCGTCCATATTTCATCTGTGATTGCTTCTTTTCTTCATATTGCTTTGTTTATACGTGATTATCAAATACCTGCAAAATATCAGACAAGTAACACGAAAATAACCCGAAATCGGATCGAAGACAGTTAAACATCAGTTGAATTATGCATCAATATATATATATATATATATATATATATATATATATATATATATATATATATATATATATATATATATATATATATATATATACGATTTCGTGTTATCAGTTACCACTACAGATGTCACTCTTTGCTGAGTGAGTAACATACAACGTTACTCCCCCTCGACTGATGCACTTTATCAGTTGAACACTTCACCTGCACACCCTGCAGTCACAAATACAAGCATCCATCCTGTGGATGTCCAGACATTCAGAATGACCTTCTGAAGTCACACACACCTATACTACTCCCCCTGAAGAGTTGTGAAATTCTGGTATGCAGATCACATGTGTTCCAAGAACATTGATCTCTGCTCAACAAGGATGAGGACAGACCATGGGCAATTTAAATTTCTTTAAATTGTCCCAATGTCATGACCAATGTCACGACCTTTGTTGTGACATCTACAGTCTGTCATACTATTTATCTAACCATTTAAAGTATAGAAATGTAAATGCAGAAAGATAAATAACACAGTACTTGTTCACCCAGTTCGGTATCAACAACACCTACATCTGGGGGCTACCAAGCCAGGGAGGAAATTCACTATCAGCAGTATCAATTCATAGTTAAACCTCCAGTTTACACTCCTCACTTAATCACTACCCAGTGACACTTCAGCCTAGAGACTCTCTAGTACCTGAGTATACCTACTCACTCCCCCACTATCACACAACAGTGATATCAAACAATTACAAAAACAGTATGAAGAGACACTTCATACACACCTTAATCTTGCTTCACAGCTTTGATCAAGGAACTCACACACTCTTACTTCACAGCTTCGAGTGAGACACAGCCTAGAATCTACCTAACCAAAACAATCATCCACCAGACAATTGCTTGGATTACAAGTATTCCTAAACAGACTTTACAAGTGAAGACTAGCCTTCTTCACTTACAAATATGTCTACCTCAATGTATCAATAGATACAAAGGGTGACTTACACACAAGGGACTCTCAACCCTATACCTTTATTTTTCACTCTGGTTTTTCTTCGAGAGAGTTCTTACTTTTCCCTTGCTTATGCGCCTTCTTTTATAGCACTGCAGGCTGGGCTTGGGCTGTGCAGAAGTAACAAATATTAGTTTTAACAAAATAAAACTAATTTCCATAATTCAAGGTGCTGTCCAATCAGGTAATGGCATGGTCATCATTGCCTTGAATCTCTCCTGATATAACTCAGGGGTCATAACACGTCTTCCTGAAATCTAGCCTGAGATAACAGAAAACTAACATGCTTGCACGACTAATGTCATACGATCAATGTCATGACATTCAGTATGACATCCACTCTTCTGCAGATTTTTCTTTACACCAGACCTGGCTTCACCCAATCTTCTGCAGAATAACATTAGAAACAAGTATATTAAAGTTTCCTAAAAGGTATCCAAGATCCTTTTATGAATACCAATGCAAACTGTTCTTGTTCCTAATAAAGCTCCTTGACATATTTACTGATGAGGTATTTTCAACATGGTCTCATCAACCCAAACCAATTATGTCAAGAGATATACACTAGCAACTTATTCTATTATCATGCAACAATGTCTTGCTTAAACACATGACAACACACCTCACTCACCACACCTCACACTGTTGTGGCTGCACACCTCACACTGCCTGTGAGGAACTTCATCACAACTTAACTTGTCGTGGCTGCACACCTCACACTGCCTGTGAGGAACTAGGCTACTGCTAACCTATAGCAGTGCCTGTTGTGCCAGACAACTATGTCATTACTTTGGTAATGACATCCATGACAACAATCCTTTCTTCAACCTCTGCTAGCTCCTACTTGCTCTTGCTACACTCGACCTTGATGTCAGCCTCTGCTAGCTCCTGTTGCACATAGCTCCTGCTGCACATAGCTCCTGTTGCACCAGATGTAAACACATGACAACAATTCTGTCATCAGCTCCTGTTGCACCACTACTCCTGCTGTTTCTCACACATGATAGTAGTTCTGTCATGACAGCAGATAGATGTCGTGAAGGATGTCACGACATTCAGCATGACATTCAAATTAAACCACTCCACAACAGTTCTTTCACCAGCTCCTGCTTGCTCCTTTAGCGATGTCATAACTATGGTAATGACATCCTGCTTAACATTAGCGCAGAGTCATGTTTTACCACAATTTAGCCAATCATAGAACCATGGGCAATTCTATATCATAGAACCATGGAACTAACAAGTTGCACAAGACTCTCTGCACATATTTATCTAGTCTGCTCTGGATGTTATGACCTTCAGGATAACATCCTGAAGTACACACACAAGGTTTGCTCCTAGTTCTAACATACATTCATTCCTATCCAGGCTAGACATACATATCACTTCATTGCTAACAGCACTATCAGCTGTTATCACACATTTATCAATTGCACCTGTGGTTACACCTGCAGGCATGCAAGTCTAATATCATATGCACAAAGGCACATATGTTCAAGCCAGTTCTCCTTGTTCTCCTTGTTCTTCCACCTGTTGTACCTGCCTTGCTCATCCTGTTCTCATATATTATTCTCTCCCCCTTTTTAGCCATAAATTAATATGTAACTAATGACTTAACATAGATCAAAAGTGTAACATAACAATTTTGAAGTGCACATTAAACTAACTGCTCATAGAGAGCATCACACAACCAGTGCAATTCTTGCTGTTAAATAGGTCTAACCAAAGGAACTCACACAAAAAAACATCAACACAACAGTTCATAAAACCAGCTCAGCAACAATCAGCTTGAGCTTCACAGCACTTCATCAGCATATGTCATTCTTCTTCTTCAGATGCAGAATTGGACCTACCTTTGTCAGATTCTCCATCACTAGTCTCCTCAGCCTCAGGGGATCCATCTTCATCACTGTTCTCTCTCTCTTTCTCTGAATCAGCTGCCTGGCTATCACTCTCTTCTGCACCATCATTTTGCCTATCCTCATCAGTGAACTCAGTATTTTCATTTTGCTCAAGGGTCTTGATTAGTGCTTCAAGAGTTCTTTTCCTCGCATCCAGCTCCTGACATGTTTCCTTTAGTTTGACAATCACTTCTGCTTTTCTTGATGTAGACTAGGATGTCTCAGCTGATGTTGCAACAATGTCAGGAACATGAGTTCCAAGAAACAGCTTGGGATGAAATGATAAGGGGCTTTCTTGTTTGCTTGCAGCATCACTCTTTTTGAGAATGTTTCGATACTGTTTCAAAATTATGCCACATATGAGTGAAGGGAATGCAATGGGGCCCTTGATACTATAGCTGCCTGCATGCTTCATAGTTTGATCAAAAACATATGTTCCAAAGTCAAATTTGGCCTTGGTCCCAATAACATAGATGATCATTCCAAGAACAGTTGCCACAGTAGATTTCTGGTTTGGATGGCCATCTTTGTACCTGGTTTCCTGTTATCACTTGGCACATTTTGTTTTCTAAAACATTTACATCAGGACAAGCTCTATCTGATCTTCCCAGATATTTATTGATTGTTGTTGGAGTAAAAGTAACACACTCCCCTCTTACATGCACCTTGCCAAACTCTTTAGATTTCCTGTCAACACATTCCTCTGAGAGATTAACTATGAATTCTTTGACAAGTAACTCATAGCATGGAGAGAATTCACTAACTGTTTTCATTAATCATGCATCATTAATGAGTTTCATGTTTTCTTTACTCTCAAGAACATTTTGTCCCAGCTCCCTTTCCACTGCCAGCCTTTTCTGAACAACATACTTCCATCTATTAACACATGAGGGGTAATGAAATGAAATTTTGTCAATTGGAACTTCAGGGACCTTTTCAGCCAGTTTTCTTTTGGAGGGTTTCTTCTTGTTTTGGATGTCAGTGACATCCTCAGCAACATCAGACTCAGTCTCTGATTTAGTACCAGATTCAGCCTTTCTCTTCTTGATGACTACTTTGCTCCAGGCTTTGAGAGGTCCAACTTGTCTTCTTTTAGTTCTAGCCTTCCTCGAGGGAGTGTCATGTTCAGCTGTCTTCTTTGTAAGGTTGTCTTGCTCAGCAACCTGTTCAACTGCCTTTTTCTTGGGGGAACCTTGTTCAGCCACCTTTTTATCTTTCCTTGTCATAAGCCTTTTGGCTATGCCAGGATTGATGTTTTCTATTAAATCATTATCATAATATTCATCAAGGTCCACCAACTCCGCATTTTTGGTGCCTTGCACATCACCTCCACCATCAGAGACTACACCCTTGTTCTTCTCTTCTGATGTATGATCTTTCAAGGTTCCAACATTGGGCATATCATCACTTTGATCATGCACAGTTGGACCAGACCCCTCATCGCTGGGTGGAATGGGGATTTTCAGAGCCCTAGCTACCATGCCAGCAATGATGTTGTGCATTTTCTTGGCTCCATCATCATTAACATCAAAAGTTGTAGGAGTAGGAGTTTTACTTGAGACAAGGTCTTTGGACCTTCTTGCATGTTGGCTCCTTGGATTTTTTACCAGAACCCCTTCTGGAGTCATCATGCGCAGGGGTGCTATTTCAAGCACTGAGTTAGGGTTGCTTGACTCAGTTCCTATCTCAGTCTCGTTGGTGGGTATGTTCTTGGAGGGAGAGGATTTTGGTGAATGTTGAGACATTGTACAAGACGTTGATCGTGTGAACAGGGGTTTCCATTTGTTGGAGACTGTAGGGAAGATGAACAGTTTGATAGTGAACCAAGTGGTGTAGAAGTTTGATGTGTAGGGGCTCAAAAGATGATATGGCAAATGAGGAGGGAACTTAATGTATTGACTAATCAGCAAATCTTTGAATTTTAAGTTATAGTTCCCTATTCTCATTAATTGCTATAACTCGCCATTACTCAAGGGCCTCAATTTTTGTAAATCATTTTTAACTTTATGGTCCTTGACACTTCTTGCACCAATTTCAACCATATTCATTGCATAATCATCAGGTAATGCATGAATCCATTTACAGGGGCTACCTCTAAGCATGCCTCCCTTGAACTCACCTGGATTTGGTTGAATAGTGCGCTGGATGTCACTGAACAAGGTCATGACATCCGGAGTGACATTGCTTCTTTTAGGCAGGGTAGCATCCATGGACTCCATCAGGTTCCAGTATAGCCTATTTAGCATTCCCTGATGACCAATGTATGGGTATCCCTTCTTGGCTTGCTTCCCTCCATGAGGTTTCTTGCATTCTGTCCTTCTTTTTGAGGCATACTTTGAAGATCTTCTTGCTGATGTGTTGGTTCTTCTCTGTTGTCTGTCTTTCACCAACCATACTTTTTCCATAGTTTCCTTTTTCTCCAGGTTATTAAGGATACTTTTGGGCTCCCATAGGTAGCAATTGTTCATTACTCTGGATCTCCTCATTTCTTCCTCACCTTCTTCATTGACAACCACACACTTATCCTTTGAAAAGTGGACTTTTAAGCCTTGATCACATAGCTGACTTATGCTTATTAGGTTAACTGTCAGTCCTTTAACCAGCAAGACATCCTTCAATTTTAGGGCTTTAAGACTGTCGAGTTGTCCAACACCTATGATTTTTCCTCTAGCTCCATCACCAAAGGTTACATGACTGGATGTATGAGGGTTGAGTTTTGTCAAGAGATCCTCAATTCCAGTCATATGTTTGGAACAACCACTGTCAAAGTACCAGTCCTCTTGGGTTGGCATCCTTAGATCAGTGTGAGTTGATAAGGCCATATTCTTGGTAACCCAATGTCTTTGCCTGTTAGGAGCACCCTTCTTTGTTCTTGCTTGATGATGCCTTTTAACATGAGCTCTATGTTCTTGATGAGGATGACTAGGAAATCCATGCAGCCAGAAACACACAGATTTGATATGACCAAGTTTTCCACAGTGGTAACATCTATACCCTTGGAATCTACTCTTGACTTGATTCCAGTTTCTGTTGGTTGGATGTTATGACATTGGTCGTGACATCCTCTTTGGCTTCTGGACCTCAGGTTGTAATCTCTTGAGTTTTAGCACAGGATTTTGTTTATCAACATATCCTAGTCCAGATCTATCTCCTGAGGTTTGTCCACTCTGAAGGATTTCCTCTAGGGTGTCAGTCCCAGAATTGAGCATCCTTATGGATTTTGCCATTTGATCCTTCTTACTTTTCAACTCATTTACTTCACTTCTGAGTGTGTCAATTGTGGCTAGATGCTCTCTCTTTTCAGCTTCAAACTCCTTGATGATTTTCTTCTGTTGCTCTCCTTGCTGAACCAGTTATGTGCTTCTGATGTGAAGCTTTTTGTATGAGGCTGCAAGCTCCTCAAAAGACAACTCTTCATCACTTGAATCATCATCAGAGACGCACAAACTATTAAGACCAGTGACATGTTTAGTCGATTCCTCTTCTGATCCACTGTCTGAATCTTCATCAGACCAAGTGACTGTGAAGCCTTTCCCCTTCTTTTAGAGGTATTTGGGACATTCCTTTCTGATATGACCATAACCCTCACACTCATGACACTGTACTCCTCTGCTTTGGCTGATTTATCTTCAGAATTCCCTTTATCTGAAGACATGCTTTTGGTATACAGTTTAGACTTAGCATCTATCCTTTTGACCAATTTTTTGAACTGTTTTCCAAGCAAGGCAAGTGCTTCAGACAGATTCTCCTCCTTTTCACCATTTGTATCAGTTGTGTTTGAGACAAGAGTTATGCTTTTGTTCTTTATCTCCACAACCTGATCACTCATTCCCATTTTAAAGGTTTGAAGGGAACCAATGAGTTCATCCACTTTCATATGGCATATGTCTTGGGCTTCTTCAATGGTTGTTACTTTCATGACAAACCTTTTAGGTAGTGACCTTAGAATCTTTCTTACACGCTTTTCTTCAGTCATCTTTTCTCCCAGAGCTCCTGAGGTGTTTGGAAGTTCAAGAACATTCATGTAAAACTCATGAGTGGTCTCTTCTTCCTTCATTCTTAGACCTTCAAATTTGGTGGTCAGCATTTGAAGTCTTGATATTTTGGCCTTGGAAGTTCCTTCATGAGTAGTTCTGAGAATATCCCAAACATCTTTTGCTAGTTCACAGTGGTGTACCAGCCTGAAGATGTTTTTATCTATGCCATTGAACAAAGCATTCAAAGCTTTAGAGTTTCCAAGAGTTAAGGCCTCTTGCTCTTTGTTCCATTCCTTTTCAGGAATCAACACATCTACTTCATCCTTGTCAGTCTTCATAGGATGTTTCCATTCTGAATTCACAGCTCTCCAAGCCTTGTAGTCTATAGATTTCAAGAATGCAATCATCCTTGGTTTCCAATAATCATAATTAGATCCATTCAGAATTGGAGGTCTATTAGTGAAGCCTATATCTTTATCCATAGTACCAGAATTTGTTTTCCCTAGATCTCACCCAGATTTAAACAGGCAGGGTGCCTGCTCTGATGCCAATTGAAAATTCTGACAAGCACACGATGGATGTTATTACCAAAGTTATAACATCCACTGTGACATCTGCTACTTAACAGTTAATAATTAAAGCAGTAAATACACAGCAATTGTTTACCCAGTTCAGTGTCAACAACACCTACATCTGGGGGCTACCAAGCCAGGGAGGAACTTCACTATTAGCAGAATTAATTCAGATTCAAACAATACAGTTTGCACTCCTCACTTAAAACCTACCCAATGACAATTCAGCCTAGAGACACTCTAGACCTGAGTATACCCACTCACTCCCCCTCAATCACACAACAGTGATATCAAACAGTTACAGACTAAATATGAAGAGACATTTCATACACACCTTGATCTTGCTTCACAGCTTTGATCAAGGAACTCACCCGCTCTTGCTTCACAGCACAACCTATAATCTACCTATCCAATGTTAATCATCCACCAGACAATTGCTTGGAGTACAAGTATTCCTAGACAGAAATCGCACATGAAGACTAGCCTTCTTCACTTACAAGGACTTTTCAATCTGCACTATATATTCTTCTTCTGTCAAGAGCTGCTTTTCAGGATTGCATCTTCTAATCTTTATAGCAGCTGTCAGTCCTTTTGGGCCTTGGTGCATCAATTAGGTTTTATTCATAACAAACCTATTTTCAATGATCTGCACACTTGCCACTTAATTCAAGGATATTCTAGTTCTCCTAAGGCTTCTCGAAAGTCTCCTGATATCCAGCTTGAGCTCCTATTCTGTTTCCTGGTTTATAGATACCAGAAAAACAACCTTGCCCGCTGGATGTCATACGTTCAGTGTTATGACATTCTGTATGACATTCAGCTTAACTAAGTTAACTTATAGTTAACTTACCCTGCACACACATCATTAAGTATGTCCTAACATCTAGCATGACATACATGCACACTCTAAAGTTTTGCCACAAAATGCAACCAATCAAGAGCAATTACAAGAAGGTCCAAATGTTATTATTCATTCATAGTTAACTAGTAGAGGCTTTCATGATAAGGAAGAACTATGTGATTTGGGTTTAAGGAATTATGAATGCCTTTAGAAAGTTTCAGAAGAGTACAATGAATTTTGCAGAAATCAAGGGATAAAAATGCATGTTACCTCTGAGTTGCTATTGAGTTTTTGGGAAAGAGCTGAGGTTAAAACAACTTACTTGGTTGGTAGAGAATTTCTTCAGAAGAAGAATAGTGAAAACCAAGGGAGAAACCTGGGAGAAACTATAATGGAGAAAACTCGGTTTGAGATGGAGTTTCCTACTATGGATGCTAGAAGTAGTAAGGGAACAGTTACAAAGATCTCTAATTATTATTTCACTCATGATAAGGTAAGGAGGGTTATTGTAGGATCTCAAAGGGACGGTTATGCTAGCCTTGGATATTATGTTTTTAATGTGGCTAAAGGACTGCAAAATAAAAGAAGAAAAACCTTCAGGGAGGCATTTGAAAACAGGTGGAGTCAAGGGTGGTTGAAAAATTGTATTTGTATGCTTGTTAAATTACCTAGGCAGAAAAGGGTAATTGGGAACAAGTGGATTCAAGTTACGAGATCAAGATTCAAGGGTTGCTTGAATTTGATCAAAGTTATTGATTAAAGTTTCAATTTAGTAGAGAGTAATAATGTTGTTGATTCTTAAATTGGTACCAACACGGTTTAAAGTTAAGGTGGATATTGTTGTAAATGTGCCTTAAAACTTTTGTTGATGAAGAGAAAGAAAACATATTTTGGAGATTGCATTTACCGCGAAAATCGAACGAAAAGTAGAGAGAGGAAAAAAAATTTAGGTCGATGAATAGTGACATCCGTACAGTGAATAGTGACATCTGTATGGATGAATAGTGACATCCGTACGGTGAATAGTGTTTTCGCTTTTTTGGGCTTTTCTGATTTGATCCATGGATCCATTTGATTTTGGATTTTGTTTGTTGGGTATTTGCTATTATAAATATGCATCTCTTATATGTTTGGTGTGTGACAATCTTAGAGGTTTCACCAACAAGGGAGATCAATGGTTTAAAGGTATAGCATATGGTTTTAGCTATGCACAAAGAAAACCTTGGATTACACCATGGATTTGAGTGATTCATATATTGAGAGTTGGAGAGGTAGGGAAACACTTGCGTAAAAAACAGGGTTGTTCTTGGGCGCCTTCAGGGTTTTTCTTGGGAACTTGAAGGCAGAGGCTATTTTCTTGTAACTCATATGTAATCTCTTGTAACAACTTTCTAAGTATATTGAATTGGAGAACTGCTATCTCCCTCAGAGTTGATCGTTTGATCGAATTGGATAAACAAACATTTGGTTTTTTCTTATCTTATTCTGTTATATTATCTTTGTACAGATTATTATTTTTGTAGATCATTTATTTTGATTGCTATTGTTCTTTGCCTCACAAATTGATATTGAATTTTGTCGTAATTTACAACAAGATTCACAACAAGAGTGTTACAAGTTCAGGTGCTAATTTTGGCGCATAGATGGATATGAGATTGGATACTGAGATTTTTTTTAAATTGTGGGTATGAAGATGTATATTATAGTACATTACCAAAATCCTGACCATTATCACTCCTAAATGTGTTATTATTGTTGATTGCATGTAAGTTAAAATCTTAATCTTATTATTTCAATTTTAGTTTAAAAATTATTAAAATATAGCATGGGTACCGACTCTATTATGAGAGATACATTGTATTTTCTCATTACACAAAAAAAATATAACTTAAGAAATAAGAGATCTTTTATAAATTGACTAAAAATAATGAAACTCTTATATATCACGATGATTGATGCTAATTTTCACATGTATGCTTGATTTATACATAAATTTTAGTTAACAATCTAATAAACTTACAAAAACTAACTGTCATATCATCAATGATTAATAACCAACAAATATTAATTTTTACCTAACCACAATCAATATATATATATAACTTAAATTTTTTTGGTTAAATGTTGGGGGAGTTGTTGTTTCCTCTAAAATTGCATAACGAAAATGAACATGTCACACGAGTCATGTGTAATGTCCTAAACTTTTAAGTACTAGTTTTCATTCTATTGGTAGTGCATTAGTATGTTTAAGGTGGATTAACTTGTAATGAAAAAGATACAAAATCTTAATCAAAGCTTTAATACTTGATTAAGAAGAGATGACAAAATTAATAATTATATTTTAATATTAAGCACAGTCTTGTCAGTTCATGCATATCCTATATAATTTTAAAATGATAGAATTTGATTATTTTTTCATCCTTTACTCCTCACTCTAAAGAGAGAAACCCATAATTTATAAGAAGTAGAAGTTAGAAGGAGAGTGGAGGCGATTTTGATGGCGAAAGAAGAGAAAAAAAAATTGGTTTAAGAATCATCTATCATTTCATGTGTGGTCATTAAGGGTTTTATTAGATAAAAAACTTCAAGGATAAGTTGGATCATCATCTCGTTCTATTCACCCTCTTCAATTATGATTTGTGGACTTTAAATCGGTGGATTATGGTATGTGTGATCTGGGGATTAGTACCACACTAGGAAATGCATGAGAGGCAAGGCCTTAATATTATGATAATTGTTCCTTTTAATGTGTGTGATGTGTTCTTGATGCATGCTAATGTTATGAATACTTGATGAAAATGTGTTTGTGTTCTTGATCACCATGTTATGGTATTGTATGTTAGGAACTATGTTCTTATTAAGAAAATTAGAAGAAAAGCCTTGGAATGTTGTATTTCACTAGGGCTAGGAAACCATTAATCAATGCATTGTTGTTGTGTGAATTCTTGATGGATTGTCCTATTCATCTTTGTATTGCATCTGTAATGTATTGGCTGGTTTGGAACTGACTTTGATACAAGTTCGAAGAGATAAAAGTATTAAAAGTATCGTAAACAGAAAGAGAGAGCCCAAATTTCTAGGGTGGACATGGGTCGTGCTCACCAGTATTGGCCAACTGTGTCCCTCTCTGGTTTTTCTATTGAGGGTGTGCTTAGGTCTGGCATGGGTCATGCAGACCAACACGGTCCAGCCGTGTCCCCCTTTATTTTTAGTTTGGGGGGAGGGGGAGTATTGAACCTAACACTTGTTGTGTCCCCTAACAAGGGTAAACCATGTTGGCGCTCTTGCTTTCCTTTTCTCGTGCCTTCCAAAATTCTTAAATGGGGCACGAGTCATGTAGTATGCCTATGCATAGAGGTGTGTGGGTGTCTTCTACAGGAAATGATAGAAAACATTCGAAAATTCACCCATCCCATGTATAATTACATGGAAACCCTAAAATGCCAAAGTAATATACATCCTCATGATAATATATGAGTGATCAAGTGCAGGCACCAAACAGGAAACTCTTGATACTCGTATGTGTGAGTGATACAGATCACTAAGAGGAAAGTGTGTGAAAGTTAATCATTTGATTGTTGTTGGAAATAAGATCGAAGCCTTTAAGTTGATTAATTAGGATAGAGTAATAAAGTATTCCTACTAATTTATGCATATTTTGTTTCTTAAAGGAAAAAAAAATTGGTGAGGAACCCTACGAGTTGCGTTAGAACTCCGTAGGAAATAACTGGTAGAAGTGTAACAGAACTTCATTTTTTACTTGTATCAATAATAAGTTTCCTAAAGGGGAATCTGTTAATTAATTTATCACTGACTTATTCCAATAATGAGATTTCAATAAGGGAATCCATTATGTGATAATAATAGTATCGGAACGCCTCGATCGAAATGTAACTATGTTGTAGGAGTGTCATACCCTAATTTTTGACTTTAAGGTCCCACGTCTTTTTGCATCATATGTATAGTTTATTACCTCTTGCATCTTGCATAATACCCAATTTATCAGTTAGAATAAACTTGTCAGATTTACAGCCGAATCGGTCAAATTAAAAGTCAACTGTACATAAAATCAGTTGACAGAAAATTTTAAAATCGAGCCTTCAAACGTCAGTCATATTAATCTATGTTTTGCGTAATTTAATCTGGCTTGCTCATTTAAATTTTTCGACCACCTTTCAGTCGCATTTTTGGACAGTTTAAGCCATTTTAGTAGGTAAAAACTCTTGGTCTCCATTATTGGTGAAAACTCTAAGATTATCACACACCAAGCATATAAGAGATACATATTTATAATAGCAAATACCCAACAAACAAAGCCCAAAATCACATGGATCCATGTACCGAATCAGAAAAAAGCCCGAAAACACAAAAACATTATTCACCGTACGGACAATATTATTCATCTGTACGGAAGGTACTACCGACCATTTTTTTTCTCGACTTTTCTTCTGACTTTGTAAAACTTCCGATTTTCGCGGTAAATACAATATCCAAAATATATTTTCTTTTCATCAACAAAGGTTTTAAGGAACATTTACAATAATCTGCACCTTGACTTTAAACCGTATTGATACGAATTTAACAATCAACAACATTGCTGCTCTCTACCGAGTTGAAAGTTTAATTAATAATTTTTATCAAATTCAAGCAACTCTTGAATCTTGATCTCACAACTTGCATCCACTTGTTCCCAATTACCCGTTTCTGCCTAGGTAATTTAACAAGCCTACAAGTGTGATTTTTCAACCACCCTTGACTCCACCTGTTTTCAAATGCATCCCTAAAGGTATTTCTTCTTTTATTTTGCCGTCCTTCAGCCACATTAAAAACATAATATCCAAGGCTAGCATAATCGTCCCTTTGAGATGCTACAATAACCCTCCTTACGTTATCATGAGCAAATCATAATCCGAGATCTCTGTAACTGTTCTCTCACTACTGCTAGCATCAATAGTAGGAAACTCCACCTCAAACTGAGTTTTCTCTGTTATAGTTTCTCTCTTGGTTTTCACTATTCTTCTTCTGAAGAAATTCTCTACCAATCAAGTAAGTTGTTTTAACCTCAGCTCTTCCACAAAAACTCAATAACAACTTAGTGGTAACATGCATTTTTATCCCTTGATTTCTGCAAAATTCATTGTACTCCTCTGAAACTTTCTTATGGCATTCATAACGCCATAAACTCATATCTCGTAGCTCTTCCTTGTCATGAAAGCATCGACTAGTTAATGATGAATGAATAATAACATTTGAACCTTCTAAAATATATAGACCATATATTTTAGATCATTTAGCAATAATCAATTCATCAAGCGAAATATTCAACACTTCATGTTCAACTCTAGTACAATAGCCTAGATCATCAAACATACTTATAGATAACAAATTTTGTTTGAGTTATGGAACATACCTCACATTGTGAATAAGAAGTTCACAATCATTAACATTTTAAATCGGATTGTACTAATACCATGAACCTTGCATGTCGTATTATTACCAAGGAGAACTACTCCACCTTGCACCATCTTCAAAGTTTCAAAGTATTCTATTCTTGAACACATGTGACAAGAGCAACCTGAGTCAATGACCTAACTATCTTCAGTTTCCAAACTCGATACTACTAGTGCTTCGGCATCCTCATAACTTTTCTCACCCAATGCAACTACAGCTTGAACAGAATCTTCATTGACATTTCTTTCAGGACAATCCTTTAAAGTGGCCATTTTTTTCACAATTAAAACATTTTACCTTTGACTTGTCAGACCTCTTTGATTTGGACTTCCCTTTACACTCACCTCCTTCCATTGACACATTTAAGCCTTCACCACTATCTTCAATCTTCAAATCTTTCGACTTTGAAAATTCCTTGGATTTCACCACCTTCTGGACTTCATCAAAGAAAGTACCTTCTTTACCATACAGAAGGGCATCCTTAAAGTGCTCAAAAGATCTGGGTAATGAACCCAACAAGAGCAAAGTCTTGTCCTCATCATTAATCTTCACTTAAATATTCTAAAGATCATCGATAATCTTGTGAAATTCTGTGAGTTGCTCAACTATGAATTTGTTCTCCACCATTCAAAATGAATAAAGTTGTTGTTTCAGATATAACCTATGAGCTAAAGAATTTTTCATATACAATAATTCAAGTTTTGCCCACATAGCAACCACAGTTTACTCCCTGGCGACTTCTCTTAGAACTTTATCCCCGAGGCACAAGATAATGGCATTTCTGACCTTATCCATCATCTCGGTCTTCTGTACCTGTGTAAGCCCTGCAGGCATCAATGTTTCACTCTTCAAAGTATCGATACACTTCTCTTGAATTAAAATTGCTTGCATATTAATTTTCCACAACCCGAAGTCGTTGTTACCGAAAAATTTCTCGATCTGCCATCTACTAACCATGGAGCTCACTTGTCAACGATATCTCTTTGCTCCATGCTCACCGCACCACATGTTGTGAATCTTGTTGTGAATTTCGACAAAATTCAATATCAATTTGTGAGGCAAAGAACAATAGCAACCAAAATAAATGGTCTACAATAATAATAATCCGTACACAGATAATATAACAGAATAAGGCAAGAAAAAATCAAAGGTTTGTTTACCCAGTTCGATCAAACAATCTACTCTAAGAGAGAAAGTGGCTCTCCAATTTACTATATTCAAAAAGTTGTTACAAGAGATTACAGATGAATTACAAGAAAATAGCATTTGCCTTCGGGTTCCCAAGAACAACCCTATTTTCTACCCCAAGTGTTTCCCTATCTCTCCAACTCTCAATATATGAATCACTCAAATCCAATGTGTAATTCAAGGTTTTCTTTGTGCATACCTGAAACCCTTTGTTATACCTTTAAACCCTTGGTATCCATTGTTGGTGAAAACTCTAAGATTGTCACACACCAAGCATATAAGAGATACATATTTTTAATACCAAATACCCAACAAACAAAGCCCAAAATCACATGGATCCATGGACTAAATCGAAAAAAGCCTGAAAACGCGAAAACAATATTCACCATACGAACAACACTATTCATCCATATGGACGGTACTATTCACCGGCCATTCTTTTTTCTCGACTTTTCGTCCGATCTTCGCGATAAATGCAATTTCCAAAATATGTTTTCTTTTCATCAACAAAGGTTTTAAGAAACATTTACAACAATTATAATGAGCCTCTTTCGACGATCTATCATTCTATTGAATTATTAAAAAAAAAAAGGATGAATAATAAATAGCAGTCCACAAAATTCTCAGATACACAATCATGTTCTTGAAAATATTTTAAAATATCGAGTAAATGCAAAATCATAAATGTGTTTCATTACTTGTTCGTCTTATGTAAGAACTGTTTCAAAGAACCATTACCCTTGAACTCTATTACTGTTGCTAAAGACCCATTAGGGCAACCACGAACAATACTGTAAAAGGAGACTACATTAAGATGATGCAATTGATTAAACATCAATGCCTCATTCCAAAAATCTGCAATCTGGGACAGCAACCAAAATGAATTCACTAAAAAGTTTAAATAACAATTACTAAAACAATAGACAAAACTATAAACAAATATTACCAATCTTTCATGTGTGTTTGCATATTTTGATTCTTTAGCTATGAACATTTTCTGCATCCAAACATGTAATAATTATGCATAAAAACAATAAAAATTATGATCAAACATTGTGTAAAAATTCTGCACTAAAACATTGGTTAAAATTCTGCATAAACATGATCAAAAATTATGCATTGGCATAGTAAAATTCAGTACTAAAACTTTGTTTAAAATTCTGCATAAACATGATCAAAATTTTTACATTGGCATAGTAAAATTCTGCACTAAAAACATTGTTTAAAATTCTGCATAAACGTTGTAAAAAATTCAGCATTGACATAGTCAAAATTCAGCACTAAAACATTGTTTAAAATTCTGCATAACCCATTATAAGAAATTCAACATTGACATAATTAACATAGAATCACATAACCACATGATAACATACCACTTTCAAGCAAAATTCAGCAACATTAAGCATGAACATTCATTCAATTGCATGCATAAACCAAAAAAAATTCAGCATCATTTCACATTTTCATCAAGCAACCAAACATGGTTTGATCATTACAAAAATCATTCGAGGTTTATCACTAATTATTCGTACAACATACCCTGAAAAATGAATATCAAAGTTGTCAAAAAATGGAAAGTGTGCGCATACATTTTCAACTTAAACATTTCATCGAACAATTGGTGTGTGAGCTGCGAAATGTTAGTAAAGACAACCATTTTTCTTCAATCTTTCAAACCACTATTTTGCAAATCAATAACACAAAAAATGCAGCAAAGCAAGTAAAAATAGAAAGAGTGAAAATCACAACCTACAATGAATCCATATCCAAAATTTCATGGTAGAAGTAGAAGAAGAAATCATAAATTAAATCATAACCTACAACGAATCCAACAAAAAAAGTGTAAGTTCCATAAAAATTTAAAATTTATTGCGTTCTTAACTTGGTTATTAGCAGTTAAGAGGAAAACCATAAATTAAAAACAGCAACAATACAATTGTTAAATTGTGATTATAGTATCATATACTTACGACCTAAAGAGTCTCGTTAGTTGCAACAACCATAAAATAGGAGAATGTCCTACCTTCGATCCAGCTTCCTCAAATTCATTATTAAATGTCTGAGGCATTACAATGCAAGCAAAACCACAACAATAACATATTGTCAAATCTCCATCAGATATGTTTTCCAAGTGTATCCGAATATGTAAACCTGAAAGTTTCAAACAATGGTGAAATTTTTTTCAATCATGTATCAGGGGCTTCAATTAAAAGTTATTAACTACTTTGATTCTTCTTCAAAGTGAAAAGAAAAATTCGTATTGGACTTAGAAGTTCTGACTAAAAAAGTTGTAATAAAAAAGATTGTAATACTAACACCATGCACAATGATATGCTTCGCAGCAAAGACACTTAGATCCATATGTGTATACAAAACATCCCCTAGAGTACGATAATGAAAATCCTTCCATTAAAATTCAATCTTTCAAGATTTTTCCTTAATAAAGGTACTCCAAATACAATCAAGAATAACATCCACACCTGCCACGACATAGATCATAATATTACCTGATAAGTATCTATGCAACAAATCAGAAAACAAAGCTATCAAGATTTTACACCATGCTTCAATGGTAATACCTCGACAACCAGTTTCTTCCTATATCTTTGCAACAAAGTCCTCAGTTTTATAATTGATGCAAACATTTGCTTTAATATTTAAGCAATAAGGTAGCTTCTCATCACTACCTGTATATAGTAATATCAAGAATAAAATTTCTACAAACACTGCTTGGAATGTCAATACTGTCAAGGTTTAAAGACACAGAAATTGGATAAAATTTCAACAACATGAAACAAAATAGTGAACCTACAGCTAAAAACAATAAGAAAAACTATAAAAAAAAATATTACTAATCTTTCATGTGTTTGCATATTCCGTCTTTTAGCTATGAATATTTTCTGCATCCAAACATGTTAAAATTATGTATAAAAACAATAAAAATTGATCAAACATTGTGTAAAAATTCTGCACTAAAATATTGTTTAAAATTCTGCATGATAAAAAATTCTGCACTGGTATAGTAAAACTCTGCACTAAAACTTTGTTTAAAATTTTGCATAAACATGATAAAAAGTTTTGCACTAAAACATTATTTAAAATTCTGCATAAACATGATAAAAGTTCAGCATTGGCATAGTAAAATTATGCACTAAAACAGTGTTTAAAATTCTGCATAACCCATGATAAAAAATTCAGCATTGACGTCATTAACATAGGATCACATAACTACAGGATAACAAACCACTTTCAAGCCAAATTCAGCAATATTAAGCATGAGCATTCATTCAATTTCATGCATAAACCAAAGAAAATTCAACATTCATTGCACATTTTCATCAAGCAACCAAACATGGTTTGATCATTACAAAAATAATTTTAGGTTCATGGCTAATTATTCGGACAACATACCTCAAAAATGAATATCAAAGTTGTTAAAAAATGGAAAGTATGCGCATACCTTTTCAGCTTAAACATTTCACCGAGCACTTAGTGTGTGAGTTGCGAAATGTTAGAAAAGATAACCATTTTTCTTCAATCTTTCAAACCACTATTTTGCAAATCAACAAAGTAAGTAGAAGTAGAAAGAGTGATAATTACAACCTACAATAAATCCATATCCATAGCCAAATTTGAAAAAAGAAGGTAGCACACCTTTAACATGAACAGCTTTCACAATAGGTTTCCAAGCCTCAACATGCTCTTTATCAATATACCCGGTGTATTGGGATACCTACAGATAATAATATACATGACAAAGTAATTTAACCAACACAATTTATATATGCATGAAAAAAAACAAAATGAAAGCATAATTTAGAAGAATGATTAAATTAGTTGTTATTATATACCTTTGAGCAGTGTCAGAGATACTTGTTGAATCAATTATGAGAAGACCTCTGTTAGAAATAATGACTCTATGAAAGTAAAAGTTGATAGTATGGGGTTGTGGAACGTTGTTGTATGAACTATGTCTTGTGAGTGGTACCAAAACAACTCTGCAATCAATTGAGTAAATTACCCAAACACATGGTGAGTTAAGGACTTTGAAGTGAGAAGCAATGATTTAATAAAAAGATAAAAGATAGAAGTACCTATGAGTGATATTGAATTTGCCCATTTTGTATGGAGTAAGAAAAGGAATAGGATCAGATTCAACAACTCCAGACATTTCCTTTTGCTTGAGAATTTTTCACTTACGAACAAAGAGGAACAAAAATAATAAAAGCAAGAGAAAAGTTTCCAAGAGTGAAATTTTGATGAAAGCATAACCAACTCAGATAACAAAATTCAAAACAGAATTGAAACACATAAGCTATGTAGGAATGTAGAAATTCAATGTATTTACCAACTTCATCTTCTGCAAATCATCCAAGCTTGTTAACGAAAACTGCAGTGGATTGATCGGTCACTTCAAAGGTTTTTAACGTTCTTGGCAACAAACAAAGTTAATGATAAAGTTAAATAAAAACTATGAAGTAAATTGCAGATTTTTGAAGGCATAAGATCTAAAATAATAAAAGAAAGGGAAATTAAGAGGTTTTTAACATCCAACTGCAAATTGAAAACATTAAAATGTTAAAATAATTTAAAAACACATTACCTATTTGACAAAATTCAGCAACTTTAACCATGAGCATTCATTCAATTTCATGCATTAAAACAGAGTATTATATACTATATAAAAATTAATTATTACAAAAATATAAAAAAATTCGAAATGCTTATTGTATGGAATCAAATTTCATGTTGTAATAGAATTAAGTTCGAACAAATCTAAAATCACATTATAAACGACATGTTAATAGGACTATTAAAAAAAATCATGAAAAAATCTAAATTAACCATAATAAAAACAATCTTTAATTGTGTTTTTAAAAAATTGAAAAATAATTTAATGAATCAAATTTTTATTATATGATTCGGTTAGAAATAATTCTCTTCTAACTATTCAATATTGTTAGAAATTTCAAAACAAATAATTTTCTTATAATTATTCAATATACTTACAAATTTCTAAAGAATATACTAAACCAATAATTTTAATTAAAAAAATTGAAACAATTAATTCAATAAAGTAAATTTTTATTGTATTTGATTAATTCAATTCAATTTTTTCACAACGGCTGATTAGCAATAAGATATACCACTCTCTTGTTCTCATAAAAAGGGTCTTATAAAAACTTTTTTTTATAAATTAATTGTCTATTTAAGTTATCAATATAATATTTATTATTATTCTTACACTACAATACACTGTTCATTATAATTATTTTATTAATTACACTTAATATTAATATTTTAGTAAATATAATTAGTTTTATTTCTAAAACCAACCTATCAAATTATTTTCTTAATCATAAGAATCAATCATTGCTCAAATAAGACATTTTTTGGCCGACAAAAGAACTTAACTATCGCTTATCTATCCTAAACATCAATGTAGTTGACATTTATAAACAACAAAATAACTAGCACAAAATGTTTTCATTAACGAGAGACAAGACATTACAATTACATTACTGTGCAAACGTTAAATAACTCCTGACACACGAGAGATGTGCTTAATCTAAGGTATACATACATAACAAAATGGAACAAATAAACCCCAGTATCTAGGCTTTCTTTGGAGATTTCTTCGCCTTCGATGGCGATTTAGGAGTAGTAGAAGCATTCTCAGCCCTCTTAGGCAGAAGAACGGGATTGATATTAGGAAGAACACCACCATGAGCAATGGTAACACCAGCAAGCAATTTTCCAAGCTCTTCATCATTCCTCACCGCCAACAACAAATGCCTTGGACTAATTCTGTTCTTCTTGTTATCACGTGCTGCATTTCCAGCCAACTCAAGAACCTGAACATTAAACAAATTTCAAAATTAGGGTACAGATTCAATTTACAAAATTCCAACTCTACAGTAGCAACGAAAAAGTGAAAAGAGGAAGTAATTTACCTCAGCGGCAAGATACTCAAGAACAGCGGCTAGGTAAACAGGAGCACCAGTACCAACACGCTGAGCGTATCTACCTTTCTTCAAAAACCGGCCGATTCTTCCGACGGGGAACTGAAGTCCAGCTCTGACAGATCTTGTAACGGACTTCTTCCTTGGTCCTCCTTTCCTTCCACCAGCTCCCACCATTTTGAAATTCAAAAACTATTATGAAACTGTAAGAAATGCTGAGAATTGAAGATTGTTAGATGAAATTGTAATAGGTGGTGGCAAGGTTTTATACTTACATTGTTTAGAAGAGGATCTCGCTCTGAAAACAAATCTACCGTTAGATTAGAAACTAGAATTCATATCTATGGCTCACTGTCACTGACGTGGCGATCCGTGTCTCTTTAAACTGACCAATGAAAACCCAATTAGGCGGTCTCGGCTTTTTTTTTTATTCAAAATTTAGCTCTTTGCAATTTTGTTTTTTTGTTTTGTTTTTATATATAAATTAGGGCGGATTCTTTCTTGCAATTTGTAACGAAGAGGGGCCAATTTCTTTTGTGATGCAAAAGTCGAATGTGAATATAAATCACATTTTATTTTTGGTTTTTTTATATGCAAACGTGTGTTATTGGATAATTAACTTTTTCTGAATTATTTTATTCAAATTTTAATAATGCTCATCAATAATATATATATATATATATATATATATATATATATATATATATATATATATATATATATATATATATATATATATATATATATATATATATATATATATTATTGTTGAAAATGTCAATAACGGACATGTTATCATTGGACACAAAAAATTCAATAATAACAATAATAGTTGAATTCTTCTCTCCCTCTCTATCGTTCTTTTTGTGATTCTTCCGCCATCTTCGTTCTTTTTCTTTCTTCCTACTCCTCTCTTCCTTTGACTTCTTCTCCTTCGCAACCTCTTCTTCTTCTTCAAAGCTGAAAAGAGAAAAACAAAACACAACAGAAATTATTAATGCAAAAAAACTTATGGTAGCGGCCTTTTTGCAAGTTTCATCGCAATGAGAGAGGAAACACGGTGGCTTGCGATGGCGTTCGAAAGCATCGAGGCAAAGGGAGGCGTGTCACGGCGATTTCCGGCGATGAAGGTGGTGACGCTAATTTGAGGGGTTGAGATGGTGATTTTGCGGTGGATCCTGAAAAAAAAGCTAAGTTGCCTCCTTTTTTACGATTCTTAGGGTTTTAGGATTTTGGATCTGTTTGCGTGAATCTGTCATTGTTGTTTTGTGAATGGATCCTTTTTATAGCCTTTTTCACCTCCTCTCCTAATGATTCTTAGTTAATACTTATGAATTTCTTTCCAAATTCGGGTGAACATGTCCAAACAGGTTTTGGAAACAAGTTAATGTTGTTAACCTTCTGCTTTAGAAACTTTGAAGAAATTGCTACTTTGTTTGATCTTGTCTACCAGTTGTCTTGGAATTGCCTTCGTTTCCTAATATTGGTAACTTTATGAGTCGAACTAATCAAAGTTGTTAACATGTGCAGAGTCTAAGACATTCCAAGCTCGTGAGTCCTTCCTCCTCTATTCACTAGCAGTAACTCGTCATCAATTTCTTCACATCTCCACGATCCTCCGCCAACTTTAATCAGAGAAAAAGAGGGAAAGTGTGAACCTGTATCAACAGCTGCCTCCGTTGCTCTCTCCTTTCGAAGATTTTAATTTCCCAACATGATTGATTTCGAGTTCGTAACTTGGTTGTCTATACCAGTAAACAAGATGTGGAATTGGTCGGGGGTTTCATCAATCATCTCTATTGCAACTTCAATCATTTGAGCACATGAGTCATAGTGTTGCCACATAAGGAACCAAGTTTCGTAGTCAAACAGAGCCAACGTCTTTCCAAATAGTAAGAATAACTTCCTCAAAAGGGGTAAGTGTATCTCCCATGGTATGTAGACTTCTATTAAATAAAAATGTCAGTTCACTCATTGTTTATTAAGACCCATTCCAAGAATAAGTTTTTTTAAGGATTTTAAATTTTTGTTTTATGGTGCTTGCTGTAACACCCATTTTAATTATTTAGTCATTATATTACTATTTTAATTATTATATGTTGGTGTGCCCTTTGGTGGGGGTGTGTTTGATGATGATTGGTGGGTGTCCCTGATATGGGAGGATTATTGGTGGTGAATTGGTGTGAATATAATAATAAAATAAATAGTAGTAATATGGTATTATTATTATTATTATTATTATTATTAATTGTAGTAATATTATTAATATCGGAGAATATTATTATTATTAATATTATTACTATTATTATAACTAATAGTGGGAGAATATTATTATGATTATTATTATTATTATTATTATTATTATTATTATTATTAATATTATTTGTGGAGTATTATTACTATTATTATTAATATTATTATTATGGGTGAAATAATATTATTAATATTGCTATGTGTATTATTATTATTATAATTATTTATATTAGTAATATTATATTAGTATTACTATTAAGATTATTATTATTATATTATTTCATTAAGTTATTATTATTATTATTATTAAGATTAGATAATTAAAATAGGGAATGTGAGGGGTTAGTGGTTTTTTTTTTACGATACATTTGGAGAGTTGGGAGAAAGAACGAGAGAAGTGAGAAGAGCGTAGAACGAGAAAAGGAACGAAGAACGGAAGAGAAAGGAGAAAGTCAAGAGACCAAATCTAGGAGGATTTCCATCGATCAAACCGATTAACAAGGTAAGGGGGAGAAACTTGATTGAGATGGTATTTACATGTATAGGGTAGTGGGGATTCCTTAACCCCGTAGGAATGTACCAGTGTATGAAGTTTTATGTTGTCATGCCTATAATTGTTGATTGATGTTGAGAATTGGTATTTGAAAAACCAATGAGGAATTGATATATGTCGATGTTGATGAATTGTTGTTTTTGGTGAGTTTGGGGTATTGGTTGGGTTTACGGTTTTGGTTTTAGGGAAGTTCCTGTATAACCTCTGTGGTTTGGATAATGACCATGAGTATTGGTGAGATTTTGTGTAACCTCTGTGGCTTGGGTAATGACCATGATATAGGTTCTGAGATGTAGTTTAAGGAACAATTGATTAGAGTACTGTGTGATAGTTGTAGTAATGATAGGGCAGAGGATGGATGAAGAGTGATAAGCTTGGAATTGAGCAAGACGACAGTGTTGGACGGTAAGGGTGGGTTTTCGTATGATCATTGTGATGGTGTAATAGTGTATGATGGGTAGGATCACATTTAGGATAGAAACCCCTAAATGCCATGGTTTTGAAAAGTATGGTTATATGATATATGATTATATGATCTTTAAAAATATGTTGTTGGCTGTTATAATTGTCATATTATGGTAGGATTTCGAATTCTGAAACCGGGACTTTTTACGGAATTAAAATCGGAGGTCCGGAAGGCCTCCAACGATGGAAAACACAGAATTTTCTGCATTCTGCGTTGTTTGCGTCGACTCAAAGTTGTATATTGGTGAATTTTCTGTTTTGACGATTTTGGCCATAACTTTTGATCCGTAAGTCGGATTTAGTCCCCGTTCGAAGCGTTGGAAAGCTCTTGAATAGATCTATAACATGGTATAAATAATATAGTTATTTGCCAAATATTTTTATATCCAATATTTTTGGGGAGTCATTGTTTAATTAAATAGTAACTAAACCATGGATCGATTGAAATGATTTATTGATTATTTACTTGAGTTTAATTGTTGTGCACTTAGTGTGCTTGTGTTTATTGGTGGTGTAATATATATAATGTGTGGTGATGTGATCAGGAGGATCGTGTGCACTTAGTGTGCTTGTGTTTATTGGTGGTGTAATATATATAATGTGTGGTGATGTGATCAGGAGGATCGTGTGCACTTAGTGTGCTTGAGTTTGTTTGTCGTGCATTGGTGTCGTACATATCATGGTGTCTGGTGGGATGAATCATTGCTCAGGAGGAGTGTATGTGATTCATTTGTACTCCTTTGTGGAGAATGGTGGGGATAGATCATATCTCAGTAGGAGCGTAAGTTATCTGTCAGGGATATATCATATTTCAGTAGGAGCGTAAGTGATCTGTCGGGGATATATCATATCTCAGTAGGAGCGTAAGTGATCTGTCGGGGATAGATCATATCTCAGTAGGAGCATAAGTGATCTGTCCAAGGTTCGATTGAATGAACCAATGAGTCGGTACCGCGTGCATGGTGTTGAGTTGCATATTTGCATTATAATATGTTATATTGTAATTTGAACAGTAGGTTCGTGATTGGTGTTGTGGGGTGAATATTGGTGTGTTTTAATTATTATATGTTATATGGATGTTTGAACAGTAGGTTCGTGATTGGTGTTGTGGGGTGAATATTGGTGTGTTTTAATTATTATATGTTATATGGATGTTTGAACAGTAGGTTCGTGATTGGTGTTGATGGGATGAATATTGGTGTGTTTTAATTATTATATGTTATATGGATGTTTGAACAGTAGGTTCGTGATTGGTGTTGATGGGGTGAATATTGGTGTGTTTTACTACCTTTATTGCATGTATTAAATTACCGATATATTTTGATCATGTTTTCTCACCTCTTTGTTGTGTTAGGGTGTGTGCTTCCTCAGAAGTACAGATAATCCAGGTACATAGATAGCTTGGATGACGGTGTGCAAGTCGAGTCTTAGGATGCTCTGATACGTAACACGGGATATGGGTGTTTTATTTGTTTATGTTAAACTTGTTGAAAATCCTGTGACGTATCACATTTCGGTGAATTATAATAATAAAGATTTTATGTAAATCTGGCGGATGGCCGAGAATGTTGGAATAATAATTTCCGCTGTATTATTTTGAAAATAATGAATAAAGTATTTTTGATAACTATTGGTGATGTGATATCCCACAGTTTTTGTGAAAACTCTGATGTTTATTTATAATGTTTATATTTTATTTAATTTGGGAAGTGGAGTGTTACAATTGGTATCAGAGCAGGTCGGTCCGTCCGGCCAATGTTGTCTAGTGTTGTTGTTCCCTGGTATGCGACATGTGTGTAAAAACATTGTCGGTACATGTTGTTGTTTAAACTTTGTCGGTAGAAGTGAAATGATTCCAGTGGGGGAGAAGTTGGTATTTCTCCAGAATGCTGCAGTGTTGTGGCTTAGTGTGTTACGCTCTTATAGTTTGGTAAAGATGGTTTATATCCCATCATGATTTTCGGCTGTCTATTGACAAATTAAGGAACTGATCACCCTCAATCTCTTGTTAATAGTATACGGGATTGTGTTGGATGGGATAGACGTGTCTTGCAAGCTTAGGTGGTGTGAGCAATGAATTGTCTTAAGTTAAGCTAAGTGCTTAAGGGATTATTTTGAGGAGTTGGCGTAAGACGGTGTTGAGGTGTGTATTTTGACGGAAACTTTGAATGTTAAGGAAAGTGAGAAATTGGGGTTTATCACTTAATTGTGATTGTCCAGAAGTTTTCCTGAGGAGGTAAATGGTTTACTATCGGAATGTGAAGTAAAGCTTACACATTGACTTCGTTCTTGGAACTAGTCCGATATGGGTGACTCCATATTGTGTGTTTGCATTGGGATTGAGAAAGTTAAAGAGTCAACTTGAAGACCTACTGGAAGAGAGGTTCTTTTGTTTGAGTGTGTTACCATAAGGTGCACCAATTTTGTTGGTTAGACTGACAGAAGGTTTTGTGAAGCTTTGGGTGAACTATGGATAAGTGAACAAGGTGACTATCAAGGATAAGCGTTCGCTTCCAAGAGTTGATGAGTTGATGGATCAACGGGCTGAAGGATGTGAGTTTTCCTTGGTCGTGTGAGCTCGGGTAGAGCTATTGTGGTTGTGGTATCTGTAACACGGTGGGAGAACTGACTTTAAACAATGTTGCGGATAGCAAGAGTCGCCACCGACTTTTATTTTATCCATAAGGAAAGGTTATAAAAGAACAGGAAAGACCTTAGAGAATATTTTGGGTCCGGGGGGTAGGTTATGAAAAGGGAAGGTGTTAGCACCCTTTTCATCCATGGTTATCCATGGGCTCTTAGGTACTTAAGCTCACTTTTGAATTGTTTTGAAAGTGTAGTGTGTGAATAGAAAATTTTCAGAATAGTTAATAAATAATCCATGTAAGGATGTGTTAAGAACTTGTTTGAAAACTTGTTGAAAATTTGTTTAAGTGTGAAACAGTTTTGAAGTGAGCAAGTATCTAGGAGTAGCCTACCCTAATGTTTTAAGGTCTTTCTTATTCTTTATCCTTTCCTTAGTAAGACTATCCCTACTATAATGGAGTAGGTAGTCCTTACTTTGGATGTTAAGGGACATGTGAGGGACAATTTGACTTTGAAGGCCATTGTGGGATGTAATAAGCACATATAAGGGACCATCATCATTTTTCGAAAGGGACTTGATTCGTAAAGGCAACCATAAGGGACTTTGATGATTTTTTTATTTGAGGGACTTGCTTTATACACCCCACTTAACCATTATTCGTAGGCAACTTGAGGGATATCCTTAGGAAGTGAGACGGCGATTAAAATCGACTTACGTGTGTGACGTGTTTATTTTAATTATCTTTATTTAAAAGTGATCTAAATTTATTTTAATATTACATACATGTTGTTACACTCACTAATTACTAACCATAATAATAATTAAATAATTAAACAACTTTACATCCAAGAAACAATTACAAAATAATAAGCAAAATAATTAAATAGCAAAGATAAATAAAATATAAATAAGCAATAATAAATAATAAAGGGGGTTAATTCTAAGTTTACTCGGCAAGACATCGCATCTTATGCCTACGTATCCTTACGGGAGTGGAATCAGAGTAATCGTAGTTCCCCTCAATAGGGAGGTTAGAAACTTCTTGACTGTGGTCAAGGTCTCAAGGGGAATAAACGCATCTTAAGGACACGCTTACGTGGAGTGTAGAAACTCCAAATCTCTACGTTGAAATGTTAAGTTGTAATTAGGGTTAAATTAGGGATTCCACGGCGGGAAACCCTAAAATGAGCGCGGCGGCTCTTTGACCTAATGCTAAGGGTAAAATTGTAATTTTGCCTGCGGCGAGGCATTTGTGAAAATTAGGGTTTGTAAGGAGAAAGGGTTTGAAGTTGAATGTGTGAAGTTTTACGGACTATTGGCGCGGCGGCCAAACAGTTAGACCTAACCTTCGGATGTGTGCAATGTGACAGAAATAATAGTAAACGCGTGAGATAATTGAATCATGCAAACAGAGAGATAATGTCATAATTTAAACCATGCAAGCAGAAATTTAAAGGCAGAATTTAAAGAGCGATTGTTAAGTTCGCGAGGTTACATGAGAGGAGCAGATACAATATGATAATGAAATTTGAATTGAACAATAATAAAATAAAATAAATAACGGTTCTAGTTATTATTTTTAAAAAAAGATTTTAGTTATTATTTTAAATTTATCTAAAAAAAAGTTTTTCTTAAAAATAATAGGTTTTCATATTAATTTGGAAAAGATGTTAATGTTATTTATTTTAAAAAACAGATTTTTATATTATAACAAATTTTAATAAATTAATGATAACAATAATAATAATAATGGTAATAATAATGATAATAATGATAATAATAATAAATAATGATAATAATAATAATAATAATAATAATAATAATAATAATAATAATAATAATAATAATAAAGCAATAATGAATTTTAAATGTGCCAAATAACCCAACAATGTTGCTAACGCAGAAATGCGCTCATCGCAACCAGATCTAAATCGGACGAAACAAAATTTATCGCAAAGAAAAAGAAATTAAGCAAAAAATAGTATTATTGCTCACACAAAAATGCGATCATCGCAACCAGATCGAACTAACACAAATGTCACGCGTCATGCACACAAATGTGCAAACATCGTATCGACATAATTCGATCAAAAATCTTATATATATATAAACTCTAACAATTTAAAAATTATATATATATAAACGTAACAGTAATAGATAAAGAAAAAGAAATAACGGTAATAGATGAAGAAAAAGAAATAACGGTAAAAGATGAAGAAAAAGAAACAAGAGTAATAGATGAAGGAAAAGAAATAACGGTAAACGATGAAGAAAAAGAAACAATAGTAATGGATGAAGAAGAAAACTAAATAACGGCAAACGGCACTCACTCCTCTTAGGTTTTTTTCATTCTCTCCTTTTTTTCCAACAAGGCAACACATGTATATATAGGGAACAAATTAGGGTTAACACCAAATTGTCAATAATGTCCCTAAAGCCCATTTTGAAGCCCAAACTAAATAATTAGTTAAGAAAAAATAAAATTTAAATTGTCAATAATGTCCCTAAAGCCCATTTTGAAGCCCAAACTAAATAATTAGTTAAGAAAAAATAAAATTTAAATAATTTAAAATAATTAAAATAAACTTAAAATAAAAACTAATAATCCTATTGATTCCTAAAATAAAAAATATTATAAAAAGAACAAAATTTTTTTCAATATTTTTTATTTTATGATTTTTTGGATATTTTTATGAATAATTTAGAAAAAAGTGAAAAAAATAATATTTTAAAAAATGATTTAATTAAAATACGAAAATAATAATTAAATAATAATAAAAAACTATTTTTGTTATTTTTTTAATGAAAGATAGAAAAATTTAGAGTAAAAATAATAAAAAACAAAAAAAAGTGACAAAGGTGAGATTCGAACTCTCAACCTCTCACACTCATAACTCCTTACACATGTCCTCCTGCCAATTGTGCCATTTTTACTTTTTAGAAAAAAAATGCATGCCATATGATATTTACCTGCAAAAAGTCAAACGACTACACAAATTTGTTAGTAATTGATTAAATGCAATGAAATGCGACGACAAATCTTAGGGCAAAATTTGGGGTATTACAGTTATTATGATAATATTTCTCACCCAACCTCTCTTTGATGTTGGCAAAAAAAAATCATGAAGTTTGACTTTGGTTTGACCACAGTTGACCTCAGTTTGACCTTTTAACTGCATTGACTGCTTTTGACTTATCTGATCATCTGACTGAGCAAACTTTTGAGAAAAGTCTTGAAACTTGACATGGGGGTTCTTATACACATATAAGATGTTATGAAGCTCACTTGAAGTCTTGGAAGTCCATTTAGCCTGATTAAAGTCAAAACCCTAGTTTTGGATGCACTGCTTAGGAGGTGCATTGTCTGAGGGAATTGTCAACTCTTCTGACCAATTGTGAATTTTGTGAACCTTGTGAACCTTCTTGGAACACAAAGTCTTGTATTGTGAGGGCAAATTTTGGGGTGCAACAGCTGCCCCTGTTCAATTTTCTGAAACCTGAGGGGTTAGATTGGTATATTTGCCAGTCGTAACCTGGAAGGTTGAAGGGGATTGAACACAAAAGCCCAAAAATTTGCACTCACCAGTGCATGGAGTGATATTGATGGTTGGTTGAACATGATTGAGTGGGCTTAAAGATGCCACTAGGGGAAAGTTCTTCAGTAGTATAATGAGAACTGTCAGGAGTCTGGAGTAATACTGATGTAACAGCATGTCTTCATGAGGATAGAGCAATCAATAATGATAACCCTAAAGCAGTCTTGAAGTGATAAATCTGACCTCAGGAGGATAGAGCAATCAATAGCTCTAAAGCAGTCTTGAAGTAATAATGGCTTCAGGAGGATAGAGCAATCAATAGCTCTAAAGCAGTCTTGAAGTAATAGAAGGGCTTCAGTAGGATAGAGCAATCAACAACTCTAAAGCAGTCTTGAAATAATAATGTGATATGTCTTCAGGAGGATAGAGCAATCAATAGCTCTAAAGCAGTCTTGAAGTAATGATTTCAGGAGGATAGAGCAATGGATAGCTCTAAAGCAGTCTTGAAATAATAATGTAATTTCAGGAGGATAGAGCAATGGATAACTCTAAAGCAGTCTTGAAATAATAATGTGATATGTCTTCAGGAGGATAGAGCAATCAATAGCTCTAAAGCAGTCTTGAAGTAATGATTTCAGGAGGATAGAGCAATGGATAGCTCTAAAGCAGTCTTGAAATAATAATGTAATTTCAGGAGGATAGAGCAATGGATAACTCTAAAGCAGTCTTGAAATAATAATGATGGTTTCAGGAGGATAGAGCAATCAGTAGCTCTAAAGCAGTCTTGAAGTCATGAGATGTTCTCAGGAAGATAAAGTAACCCTGAAGTTACAATAAAGCAGTCCCAAAGTAATAAGAAGCTCATCAGGAGGATAAAGTAACCCTGAGGTTACAATAAAGCGGTCCCAAAGATCATAAGCTTGTTTGTTGGATAATTAACCTGAAAACAAGGTAGCATTCTGTAGAACAACATTAGTTTATGCTTTATGTATGCATGTATGACATGATGCACTTAGGTAATGTACTATAGACATATATGTTATGGTATGATGTAAATGATGTATGTATGATATGACAGTGCTGGAAGTGTCTGGATATCCTTGTATAACAACTGCTGGCCAAGGAAAATAAATCCCGATTCGTTGTTGAAGAATATATAACCCTCCGTCTGCTGGGGATAACAAGGTATAGATAACCTCCCGTTGTTGGGGATAACAAGGTATAGATAACCTCCCGTTGTTGGGGATAGTAGGGTATAGATAACCTTCGTTTTCGTTTGATAGTAGGATAAGTATAACATCCCGTCTTCGTTCATCGTGCCCTTATTGGAAAGTAATTTCCCGTATATCCGTATGAGGATAAAAGAGATGGATATAAATTCCAGGGGAGATTAGACTTTGTGAAAATGGATTAGTCCTACTGATGGTTGTTGCACCCCAAAATTTGCCCTCACAATACAAGACTTTGTGTTCCAAGAAGGTTCACAAGGTTCACAAAATTCACAATTGGTCAGAAGAGTTGACAATTCCCTCAGACAATGCACCTCCTAAGCACTGCATCCAAAACTAGGGTTTTGACTTTAATCAGGCTAAATGGACTTCCAAGACTTCAAGTGAGCTTCATAACATCTTATATGTGTATAAGAACCCCCATGTCAAGTTTCAAGACTTTTCTCAAAAGTTTGCTCAGTCAGATGATCAGATAAGTCAAAAGCAGTCAATGCAGTTAAAAGGTCAAACTGAGGTCAACTGTGGTCAAACCAAAGTCAAACTTCATGATTTTTTTTGCCAACATCAAAGAGAGGTTGGGTGAGAAATATTATCATAATAACTGTAATACCCCAAATTTTGCCCTAAGATTTGTCGTCGCATTTCATTGCATTTAATCAATTACTAACAAATTTGTGTAGTCGTTTGACTTTTTGCAGGTAAATATCATATGGCATGCACTTTTTTTCTAAAAAGTAAAAATGACACAATTGGCAGGAGGACATGTGTAAGGAGTTATGAGTGTGAGAGGTTGAGAGTTCGAATCTCACCTTTGGCACTTTTTGTTGTTTTTATTATTTTTACTCTAAATTTTTCTATCTTTCATTAAAAAAATAACAAAAATAGTTTTTTATTATTATTTAATTATTATTTTCGTATTTTAATTAAATCATTTTTTAAAATATTATTTTTTTCACTTTTTTCTAAATTATTCATAAAAATATCTAAAAAATCATAAAATAAAAAATATTGAAAAAAATTTTGTTCTTTTTATAATATTTTTTATTTTAGGAATCAATAGGATTATTAGTTTTTATTTTAAGTTTATTTTAATTATTTTAAATTATTTAAATTTTATTTTTTCTTAACTAATTATTTAGTTTGGGCTTTAAAATGGGCTTTAGGGACATTATTGACAATTTGGTGTTAACCCTAATTTGTTCCCTATATATACATGTGTTGCCTTGTTGGAAAAGGAGGGAGAGAATGAAAAAAACCTAAGAGGAGTGAGTGCCGTTGGCCGTTATTTAGTTTTCTTCTTCATCCATTACTATTGTTTCTTTTTCTTCATCGTTTACCGTTATTTCTTTTCCTTCATCTATTACTGTTGTTTCTTTTTCTTCATCTTTTACCGTTATTTCTTTTTCTTCATCTATTACCGTTATTTCTTTTTCTTTATCTATTACTGTTGCGTTTATATATATATAATTTTTAAATTGTTAGAGTTTATATATATAAGATTTTTGATCGAATTATGTCGATACGATGTTTGCACATTTGTGTGCATGACGCGTGACATTTGTGTTAGTTCGATCTGGTTGCGATGATCGCATTTTTGTGTGAGCAATAATACTATTTTTTGCTTAATTTCTTTTTCTTTGCGATAAATTTTGTTTCGGCCGATTTAGATCTGGTTGCGATGAGCGCATTTCTGCGTTAGCAACATTGTTGGGTTATTTGGCACATTTAAAATTCATTATTGCTTTATTATTATTATTATTATTATTATTATTATTATCATTATTTATTATTATTATCATTATTATCATTATTATTACCATTATTATTATTATTGTTATCATTAATTTATTAAAATTTGTTATAATATAAAAATCTGTTTTTTAAAATAAATAACGTTAACATCTTTTCCAAATTAATATGAAAACCTAATTTTAATTTTCTATATGATTCTATGTATATATTTATTATAATTCTTGTAAATTTTTGTAAATAAAATTAAACCTTATAAACACTTAATGTAAAATTTTGGTGAATGTGATTATTGATTAGTTAAAATTTGTTTTCATCATAATGTGTAAATATTTTTCTTAATAATTGTTAATATATAATTAGAGATAATTAAATTTTTGTAAATGATTAAGAAATTTATAATTATGTTATATTTAGAACTTTATATTATAGTAATTATTTAATCATTTATGTTTCTAAATAAAAATCAAATCTTATGATATTTAGAACTTTATATTATAGTAATTATTTAATCATTTATGTTTCTAAATAAAAATCAAATCTTATGATATTTAGAACTTTATATTATAGTAATTATTTAATCATTTATGTTTCTAAATAAAAATCAAATCTTATGTTTAATCACGTTATTAATTAATTATTATTGCTAATCATATTTTGTTGCTTATTATTATTTTGAAATTTCTATCTTATTATTTTTTCTAACTTTGTCTATTTTTCTCATTATTATTGTTTCAACTAATTATTTTCACTAACTTTATATTTATACTAACCTTATTTAATTTTTCTTATTATTTACTAACCCTAATATTTTATTTGCTTATTTGTTATTTTTTTTATTTATTATAATTTTGTAATTGCCTCTTGGATGTAAATTGTAATTACTTAATTATTATTATCATTATGGTTAGTAATTAGGGAGTGCTAATATGTATGATATTTAAAAAAATAAATTAGATCATTTTAATATAAGATAATTAAATTAAACATTTCACACACGTAAGTCGATTTTAATCGCCGTCTCACTTCTTAAGGATATCCCTCAAGTTGCCTATGAATATTGGTTAAGTGGGGTGTATAAAGCAAGTCCCTCAAAAAGAAAATCATCAAAGTCCCTTATGGTTGCCTTTACGAATCGAGTCCCTTTCGAAAAATGATGATAGTCCCTCTAGTTTGCTTATTACACTCCACAATGGCCTTCAAAAATCCAATTGTCCCTCACATGTCCCTTAACATCCAAAGTAAGGACTACCTACTCCATTATAGTAGGGATAGTCTTACTAAGGAAAGGATAAAGAATAAGAAAGACCTTAAAACATTAGGGTAGGCTACTCCTAGATACTTGCTCACTTCAAAACTTTTTCACACTTAAACAAATTTTCAACAAGTTTTCAAACAAGTTTTTTTCACATCCATACATGGATTATTATTAAACTATTCTGAAATTTTTTTTGCTATTCACACACTACACTTTCAAAACAATTCAAAAGTGAGCTTAAGTACCTAAGAGCCCATGGATAACCATGGATGAAAAGGGTGCTAACACCTTCCCTTTTCATAACCTACCCCCCGGACCCAAAATATTCTCTAAGGTCTTTCCTGTTCTTTTATAACCTTTCCTTATGGATAAAATAAAAGTCGGTGGCGACTCTTGCTATCCGTAACATTGTTTAAAGTCAGTTCACCGGGTTACAGAACTGGCGACTCTGCTGGGGACCTATTTAAGAGGGGTACCCTTAGGAATTAAGATCACTTTAAATTGTTTGCCTTGTTTGCTTTATTATTATATTGTTGGGGTGCTCTTATGTGTGAAAGGTCCTAACCCGGATCTAGTGTACCTTAGGTAAATGGCAATAGACTAAGGAAACTGTACGACGTATATCGATACGGTTGATCTGGTGGCCATAGTTAGTGCGACTTCTTGGTTGGTGCTTATATTCCTTAAGTCAAGTTGAGGATAATATTGAGGCTGCCATATGTTGTCAATGCACTAACTGACTTTTAGAACCCTAGTTAACTCATCTTGGCCTTTAGAAAGTAGTGAGGTAACCGGCTTTGGTACAGACTGAAGTTGGTTGACACTCGATGCTACGCTCATTGAGATCTTAAACTTGGAGGGTTTTGGTTGGCAAGTAAGTTGCCTTCTGATCAACCACCCTTGTGAAGGATCAATGATATTGAGATCCCTTAGAACCTGGTTACTTTTGTAGGACAGGATGAACCATCTAACTTCAGGGGAGGGTACTTACCTTTAAACCTCATGCAAGCCTTTAAACCTAGGGCAATTGTGTGACTTGTTTGTGTGTGCCACATGTTTGTGATTGAACATAACATCATGACATCATCATGCATCATAAGCATATCATTTTCCCTAACCATTTCAAGGACCAAAGGATTTATCTTTGTTCTTTGTTGCAGGTCATGGCTTCTGCTCGTAGAAACACCATCAGGATCAACTTTGTAGGGATACCTGCTAAGCTCAAGGAGTTGGTTTCCCTAGTGCCTGATCATTCCCAGTTCAACAAGAGGCATGGTCACTTATTGGATCTAGTTACTTCAGGGTTCAGTGAAGACATGATGAGTGTGCTGTTTCAGTTCTTTGACCCTGAGCACCATTGCTTTACATTTCCTGATTATCAGCTGGTTCCAACCATGGAGGAGTTCTCTAAACTTCTGGGTATACCTGTTCTTGATCAGAAGCCATTCACAGGCTTAGAGAAGGAGCTTAAACCAGAAGTTGTTGCTGCAGCTCTACATCTGAAGAAGTCTGACATTGTTCTAGAGACGAGAAGTGGAGTTAAAGGTATTCTTGCCAAGGTATTAGTGGATAAAGCTCAAATGTTCTTGAAAGCTATGAGCTACGATGCTTTTGAGGAGATCTTAGCCTTATTGGTTTATGGCTTAGTGTTGTTCCCCAATCCTGATCAGTTCATAGACGTTCATGCCATCAACATATTCCTGAGTCACAATCCAGTGCCTACCTTACTTGGAGACATCCTACATTCTCTTCACACCCGTACTACAAGGGCAAGAGGAACTTTGATGTGCTGCATACCTTTACTTTCTAGGTGGTTTATTTCTCACCTTCCTCGCTCAGTAATGAAGAATGAGCAAGGGTTCAGATGGTCCAAGAGAATCATGTCACTTTCTCACTCAGACATCCATTGGTGCTCCAGATCTATGGAGAATGTCACCATCATTGACCGTTATGGGGAGTTTCCTAATGTGCCACTTCTAGGCATAAGAGGAGGCATCACCTACAACCCATCTCTAGCTTTACGACAGTTTGGTTACGCCCGGAGCGATGGTCCACATGACATGTTGATTCAGGGCATTGTGTTTGATTACGACAACGATCTTCAGGGTTACCGTCAGAGATTCATCCGAGCTTGGGGAAAGGTAAACAGGATTGACAGCAAGACACTGGAGCCTAAGTACACCATTCCTATGGAGGCTTATCTCAGATGGGTACGATTTCGTGCTCAGACACTCATGATGCCATATCCTGCCATCCTACCAGTTACCATGGAACCCGTTGCTGAAGGAGACACAGCTTATACCATCCTTCACCCAGACATGCCTACTGATATGGAAGACTTGCAGAGATCATGGATCCAACTGAAAGAGCAAAGGGATACTTTCGAGGCTCATTACAAAGCAAGCCAAGCCAGGATCCTAGAGCTAACAAAGCTACTTCATGAGGAACGAAACCTCAACTCATACCTCAACACCAAGAGGAAACATCCATGGGAGACTTAAAACCCCATCTTTTGTACTTATTTCGTTTTCATTTTTTGTAAGCCTAAAAGGCAAAACAAGTTATTACTAATAAAAAGTTACTTTCTTGTTTGTTTAAGCAAATTTAAATCCTGCGGTCCTTGAAAACATTGCATATGCATTCCCATATCATTGCATCACAGGTTTATAATTGTGCACAAGTTTCTCATCTTCTCGCTGTTTATGGAGTTGAGCACACCATTGTCTGTTATCAAAAAGAGGTTAGTACAAGCTGGGATCTTTCCAGGTTGTCATGAAGATTGTCTATATTGTACCTATAAGCCGGATAGTTGCTTCATTTTGAGAGATAGGATTCAACGTCTCATGGATAAATATACTATAGTGTTTGAAAGAAGACCAGCATCTGTAGAAAGTATGGTGGATCATCTGACTCAGGGTAAAAAGATTGAAGAGGTTGACATGGTTGACAAAGTACCACTAAGAATCACTTCAAAGGATTCCATTAAAATCACTCATCAGGGCCCAATCAAGATTACTGCTGAAGGTCCTGTGAAAGTTGTTGCTGAAGCCAGAGTAGCTCCTCTGATCATTACCACTCCTGGTCCTATTCCTTATACATATGACAAAGCTGTGCCTTGGCACTATGGGTCTGATGTTTACATCCATGGTGTCAAGCAGGAGCCTTTACCTGATATGCCTGTTGACATTGATAATATTGCTGGATCTAGCAAGGTCACTCGTAGTGGAAGAGTCTTCTCTCCTCCAGTTGCTTCTAAGAGTGCAGTTACTCCTGCTGTTACTTCCACCACTGATGCTCGGGGCAAGGGTCCTGTTATTGAGCCTGTATCTACTGATGTGCCAGCTTCTAATGACCTTTCTAAGCAGATGGAAGAAGTATTGAAAATCATTCGCAAGAGTGATTATGATATTGTTGATCAGCTGGGGCATACTCCCTCAAAGACTTCTATGCTCTCCCTGTTATTATGTTCTGAGGCTCATGCCAAGTCATTGATCAAGTTTCTAAAGATGGCTCATGTACCCAGTGCAATTTCTGTGGACCAGTTTGAGAGTTGTGTTGCTCACCTGACCTATGACAACGGGTTAGGATTTTCTGATGCTGACTTGACCCCTGCCAAGAGGGATCATAACAGGGCCTTGCATATTTCAATTGAATGCAGGGGCACTACCCTGTCTCATGTGCTGGTAGACAATGGTTCCTCTCTGAATGTGTTTCCTAAGGAAGTCCTGAACAAGCTGAGTCCTGAAGATACGGTATTGAAGCCCAGTAATATTGTGGTAAAGGCTTTTGATGGTTCTAGAAGAGTAGTGCATGGGGAAATTGATCTTCCAATCAAGGTTGGTTCTCAGGTGTTCACTGCTACATTCTATGTGATGGATATTCGTCCTTCGTACTCATGTCTGCTTGGTCGTCCCTGGATCCAGGGGGCAGGTGCGGTGACCTCCACATTACATCAAAAGTTGATATATCCGGTGAATGGAAAAGTTGTTACTGTCTTTGGAGAGGAAGAATACTTTGTCAGCCATGTAAACACTTTCAAGTATCTGGAAGTAGAAGGTGAATACATTGAAACTCCATGTCAGTCATTTGAAGTGGTTCCCTGGGCTGTTAAGGATTGTGTGACTCCTCCTGCTGTGAAGAAGGTTCCTGTGGTCATCAGAAACCCTCCAACAATGGCAATGGCCTCCCTCAATGATGCAAAAGCTATGGTGGAAGAAGAGTCCCAGAAGGCTGTCCGCCGTGCCCGTGCTGTTCGTATCACCAATCAAGGGGTTATCAATGCCGTGGGAGATCAAGATGAAGACTACAACTTGGAGGCATGGATTCTTCCTACTGTGGGTGCTGGACTCAATAATTGGACAGCTGAAGATGTTATCCCTATCTCCTTTAGTCAGGAGTAAATACTATTACTGTGTTATGTTTTTAAATTTATAATTTCTGGAACAATTAAAACTTTCAAGCCATGTGCCTTACCCGGGGCACAATGGTGTGCTTGTTACGGGTTGTCATCTCATTTGCATACTTCATTCGATAAAATCAGTGGACGTTTCGTTTTCGTAAATATTGTGTTCCTTGTCTTTCTTTTTCTATCAGCTATGTGTTCTTACACACACCCACGTCACTAAAATGCCGATCCTCATCCACTCTGGATCCAATTGATAACAGTTCTACTATTGCCAATTACAATTTCGAGAATCCGATCTATCAAACTGAAGACGGAAACGAGGACGATTGTGAAATATCTGTAGGGCTTGCTAGGTTGTTACAACAAGAAGAGAAAGCTATACAGCCACATGAAGAGCCAGTCGAAGTTGTGAATCTGGGAACTGAAGAAAACAGAAAAGAGGTCCAGATAGGGGCTGATTTAGACAACACTGCTCAGCATAAGAATGCAGGGGCAACATATCAGCGTTCTATGGTGGCTTTGTTTCATGATATGATTCATCATGAGATAGAGGTATATGTGGATGATATGATAGCCAGGTCTCAGAATGAAGAACAACATCTTGATCATCTGCACAAGTTGTTTGAGAGGTTGAAGAAATACAGGTTGAGATTAAATCCAAACAAGTGTACTTTTGGAGTTAGATCTGGAAAGCTCCTGGGTTTCATTGTCAGTGGAAAAGGTATTGAAGTGGATCCTGCAAAAGTGAAAGCTATACGAGAGATGCCAGCTCCCCGTACTGAGAAGGAGGTTAGAGGTTTCTTGGGACTACATTGCAAGATTTATTTCCCAATTAACTACCATCTGTGAGCCAATCTTCAAGTTGTTGAAGAAAGATCAGGTGATGGAATGGAATGATGAGTGCCAGACTGCCTTTGATGAAATCAAGAGATATTTGCTAGAACCTCCAATTTTAATGCCATCAGTTGATGGAAGACCCTTGATTATGTATTTAACAGTATTAGACAACTCAATGGGGTGTGTATTGGGGCAACATGACGAGTCTGGTCGAAAAGAGCAGGCAATATACTACCTTAGCAAAAAGTTTACCGACTGTGAAACAAAATACTCACTGCTCGAGAAAACTTGCTGCGCTTTGGCACGGGCTGCTCGCCGACTAAGACAGTATATGTTGACCCATACTACCTTGTTGATTTCAAAGATGAATGGGGCAGTTGAAGCTGCTAATAAGAACATTAAGAAGATTGTACAGAAGATAACTGTTACTTACAAGGATTGGCACGAGATGTTACCATTTGCTCTGCATGGTTATCGTACTACAATACGTACTTCAACCGGGGCAACCCCATTCTCCTTGGTCTATGGTATGGAAGCAGTTCTGCCTATTGAAGTTCAGATCCCCTCCTTGAGAATTATGAAGGATGCAGGCTTGGATGAAGATGAGTGGATTCAGACTCGACTTGACCAGATAAATTTGATTGATGAGAAAAGGTTAGCAGCAGTTTGTCATGGCCAGATGTACCAGAAACGGATGATCAAAGCTTTTAACAAGAAGGTTAAGCCAAAGGTATATCAGGCTGGTGACTTGGTAATCAAGCGTATCATATTACCACAGGGTGATCCTAGGGGCAAGTGGACTCCAACATATGAGGGACCATTTGTAGTCAAGACAGTGTTCTCAGGAGGTGCCATGATATTGACTACAATGGATGGTGAAGACTTCCCACAACCTGTAAACGCAGACATAGTTAAAAAATACTACGCATAAAAAGAGACCCGCTAGGTTGACAGGCCTAGGCAAAAATAAGGGCATCCCGGCAAACCAAAAGGGTTTGGGCAAAAATTAGGGATATATATATAAAAAGATGTACACCCGGCAAGTCGAAAACCTGAAAAGGCGGCTTGGGCAAAAAAGGGTATCCCGGTGGATTGAAAACCTGAAAGGGCAATCCAGGCAAAAGTTAGGGATTAAAGCGTATGACTATGTCTCGTTTGGATCACTCATGAAACTGCAACCAGTTGTACTACTTACTCAAGCTCAAACAGATAAAGCTCAATCCAATCGTTTCCGTCTCAACAGCAAGAAGATGAGATACTTGAGGGGCAATAGTAGAATTGAAACTCAATAGGATTATTTCCCACATAGCTGATTCTTTTTGTAAAACTTCATGACAAAATTCTCTTACTAGGGTTTATGTCTCCTTGTACAAACTTACCCGTGTATGGGTCACTTTTGATATAAATAAATTCCATCTTTTGAATCCAGATTCACTTTTACCCTATTTACATAAGCGAAACGTCCATTGGTTGTGTTTGAATGTATGTATGCCTTTGAATATGATTGATGTTTACCAGAAACGCATGTATGCTTTTAATATGATTGATGTTTACCAGAAATGCATGAAAATGCAGTAATAGTATTTACTAAGGACGAACGAGGGAAGGATTTCAACGAAGCTTCGCCGGTTCATCTTTACAAGGCAGTTACAAACCATCAGTAGGACTAATCCATTTTCACAAAGTCTAATCTCCCCTGGAATTTATATCCATCTCTTTTATCCTCATACGGATATACGGGAAATTACTTTCCAATAAGGGCACGATGAACGAAGACGGGATGTTATACTTATCCTACTATCAAACGAAAACGAAGGTTATCTATACCCTACTGTCCCCAACAACGGGAGGTTATCTATACCTTGTTATCCCCAACAATGGGAGGTTATCTATACCTTGTTATCCCCAGCAGACGGAGGGTTATGTATTCTTCAACAACGAATCGGGATTTATTTTCCTTGGCCAGCAGTTGTTATACAAGGATATCCAGACACTTCCAGCAGTGTCATATCATACATGCATCATTTACATCATACCATAACATATATGTCTATAGTACATTACCTAAGTGCATCATGTCATACATGCATACATAAAGCATAAACTAATGTTGTTATACAGAATGCTACCTTGTTTTCAGGTTAATTATCCAACAAACAAGCTTATGATCTTTGGGACTGCTTTATTGTAACCTCAGGGTTACTTTATCCTCCTGATGAGCTTCTTATTACTTTGGGACTGCTTTATTGTAACCTCAGGGTTATTTTATCCTCCTGATAGCCTCTCATGACTTCAAGACTGCTTTAGAGCTACTGATTGCTCTATCCTCCTGAAATCATCCTATTACTTCAAGACTGCTTTAGAGCTATTCATTGCTCTATCCTCATGAGGTCATATTACTACTTCAAGACTGCTTTAGAGCTATTGATTGCTCTATCCTCCTGAAGCCATCTAATTATTTCAAGACTGCTTTAGAGTTATCCATTGCTCTATCCTCCTGAAATTACATTATTATTTCAAGACTGCTTTAGAGCTATCCATTGCTCTATCCTCCTGAAATCATTACTTCAAGACTGCTTTAGAGCTATTGATTGCTCTATCCTCCTGAAGACATATCACGTTATTATTTCAAGACTGCTTTAGAGCTATTCATTGCTCTATCCTCCTGAAATCATTACTTCAAGACTGCTTTAGAGTATTCATTGCTCTATCCTCCTGAAATTACATTATTATTTCAAGACTGCTTTAGAGCTATTCATTGCTCTATCCTCCTGAAATCATTACTTCAAGACTGCTTTAGAGCTATTGATTGCTCTATCCTCCTGAAGACATATCACGTTATTATTTCAAGACTGCTTTAGAGCTATTCATTGCTCTATCCTCCTGAAATCATTACTTCAAGACTGCTTTAGAGTATTCATTGCTCTATCCTCCTGAAATTACATTATTATTTCAAGACTGCTTTAGAGCTATTCATTGCTCTATCCTCCTGAAATCATTACTTCAAGACTGCTTTAGAGCTATTGATTGCTCTATCCTCCTGAAGACATATCACGTTATTATTTCAAGACTGCTTTAGAGCTATTCATTGCTCTATCCTCCTGAAATCATTACTTCAAGACTGCTTTAGAGTATTCATTGCTCTATCCTCCTGAAATTACATTATTATTTCAAGACTGCTTTAGAGCTATTCATTGCTCTATCCTCCTGAAATCATTACTTCAAGACTACTTTAGAGCTATTGATTGCTCTATCCTCCTGAAGCCATTATTACTTCAAGACTGCTTTAGAGCTATTGATTGCTCTATCCTCCTGAGGTCCGATTTATCACTTCAAGACTGCTTTAGGGTTATCATTATTGATCGCTCTATCCTCATGAAGACATGCTGTTACATCAGTATTACTCCAGACTCCTGACAGCTCTCATTATACTAATGAAGAACTTTCCCCTAGTGGCATCTTTAAGCCCACTCAATCATGTTCAACCAACCATCAATATCACTCCATGCACTGGTGAGTGCAAATTTTTGGGCTTTTGTGTTCAATCCCCTTCAACCTTCCAGGTTACGACTGGCAAATATACCAATCTAACCCCTCAGGTTTCAGAAAATTGAACAGGGGCAGCTGTTGCACCCCAAAATTTGCCCTCACAATACAAGACTTTATGTTCCAAGAAGGTTCACAAGGTTCACAAAATTCACAATTGGTCAGAAGAGTTGACAATTCCCTCAGACAATGCACCTCCTAAGCACTGCATCCAAAACTAGGGTTTTGACTTTAATCAGGCTAAATGGACTTCCAAGACTTCAAGTGAGCTTCATAACATCTTATATGTGTATAAGAACCCCCATGTCAAGTTTCAAGACTTTTCTCAAAAGTTTGCTCAGTCAGATGATCAGATAAGTCAAAAGCAGTCAATGCAGTTAAAAGGTCAAACTGAGGTCAACTGTGGTCAAACCAAAGTCAAACTTCATGATTTTTTTTGCCAACATCAAAGAGAGGTTGGGTGAGAAATATTATCATAATAACTGTAATACCCCAAATTTTGCCCTAAGATTTGTCGTCGCATTTCATTGCATTTAATCAATTACTAACAAATTTGTGTAGTCGTTTGACTTTTTGCAGGTAAATATCATATGGCATGCACTTTTTTTCTAAAAAGTAAAAATGGCACAATTGGCAGGAGGACATGTGTAAGGAGTTATGAGTGTGAGAGGTTGAGAGTTCGAATCTCACCTTTGGCACTTTTTGTTGTTTTTATTATTTTTACTCTAAATTTTTCTATCTTTCATTAAAAAAATAACAAAAATAGTTTTTTATTATTATTTAATTATTATTTTCGTATTTTAATTAAATCATTTTTTAAAATATTATTTTTTTCACTTTTTTCTAAATTATTCATAAAAATATCTAAAAAATCATAAAATAAAAAATATTGAAAAAAATTTTGTTCTTTTTATAATATTTTTTATTTTAGGAATCAATAGGATTATTAGTTTTTATTTTAAGTTTATTTTAATTATTTTAAATTATTTAAATTTTATTTTTTCTTAACTAATTATTTAGTTTGGGCTTTAAAATGGGCTTTAGGGACATTATTGACAATTTGGTGTTAACCCTAATTTGTTCCCTATATATACATGTGTTGCCTTGTTGGAAAAGGAGGGAGAGAATGAAAAAAACCTAAGAGGAGTGAGTGCCGTTGGCCGTTATTTAGTTTTCTTCTTCATCCATTACTATTGTTTCTTTTTCTTCATCGTTTACCGTTATTTCTTTTCCTTCATCTATTACTGTTGTTTCTTTTTCTTCATCTTTTACCGTTATTTCTTTTTCTTCATCTATTACCGTTATTTCTTTTTCTTTATCTATTACTGTTGCGTTTATATATATATAATTTTTAAATTGTTAGAGTTTATATATATAAGATTTTTGATCGAATTATGTCGATACGATGTTTGCACATTTGTGTGCATGACGCGTGACATTTGTGTTAGTTCGATCTGGTTGCGATGATCGCATTTTTGTGTGAGCAATAATACTATTTTTTGCTTAATTTCTTTTTCTTTGCGATAAATTTTGTTTCGGCCGATTTAGATCTGGTTGCGATGAGCGCATTTCTGCGTTAGCAACATTGTTGGGTTATTTGGCACATTTAAAATTCATTATTGCTTTATTATTATTATTATTATTATCATTATTTATTATTATTATCATTATTATCATTATTATTACCATTATTATTATTATTGTTATCATTAATTTATTAAAATTTGTTATAATATAAAAATCTGTTTTTTAAAATAAATAACGTTAACATCTTTTCCAAATTAATATGAAAACCTAATTTTAATTTTCTATATGATTCTATGTATATATTTATTATAATTCTTGTAAATTTTTGTAAATAAAATTAAACCTTATAAACACTTAATGTAAAATTTTGGTGAATGTGATTATTGATTAGTTAAAATTTGTTTTCATCATAATGTGTAAATATTTTTCTTAATAATTGTTAATATATAATTAGAGATAATTAAATTTTTGTAAATGATTAAGAAATTTATAATTATGTTATATTTAGAACTTTATATTATAGTAATTATTTAATCATTTATGTTTCTAAATAAAAATCAAATCTTATGATATTTAGAACTTTATATTATAGTAATTATTTAATCATTTATGTTTCTAAATAAAAATCAAATCTTATGATATTTAGAACTTTATATTATAGTAATTATTTAATCATTTATGTTTCTAAATAAAAATCAAATCTTATGTTTAATCACGTTATTAATTAATTATTATTGCTAATCATATTTTGTTGCTTATTATTATTTTGAAATTTCTATCTTATTATTTTTTCTAACTTTGTCTATTTTTCTCATTATTATTGTTTCAACTAATTATTTTCACTAACTTTATATTTATACTAACCTTATTTAATTTTTCTTATTATTTACTAACCCTAATATTTTATTTGCTTATTTGTTATTTTTTTTATTTATTATAATTTTGTAATTGCCTCTTGGAAGTAAATTGTAATTACTTAATTATTATTATCATTATGGTTAGTAATTAGGGAGTGCTAATATGTATGATATTTAAAAAAATAAATTAGATCATTTTAATATAAGATAATTAAATTAAACATTTCACACACGTAAGTCGATTTTAATCGCCGTCTCACTTCTTAAGGATATCCCTCAAGTTGCCTATGAATATTGGTTAAGTGGGGTGTATAAAGCAAGTCCCTCAAAAAGAAAATCATCAAAGTCCCTTATGGTTGCCTTTACGAATCGAGTCCCTTTCGAAAAATGATGATAGTCCCTCTAGTTTGCTTATTACACCCCACAATGGCCTTCAAAAATCCAATTGTCCCTCACATGTCCCTTAACATCCAAAGTAAGGACTACCTACTCCATTATAGTAGGGATAGTCTTACTAAGGAAAGGATAAAGAATAAGAAAGACCTTAAAACATTAGGGTAGGCTACTCCTAGATACTTGCTCACTTCAAAACTTTTTCACACTTAAACAAATTTTCAACAAGTTTTCAAACAAGTTTTTTTCACATCCATACATGGATTATTATTAAACTATTCTGAAATTTTTTTTGCTATTCACACACTACACTTTCAAAACAATTCAAAAGTGAGCTTAAGTACCTAAGAGCCCATGGATAACCATGGATGAAAAGGGTGCTAACACCTTCCCTTTTCATAACCTACCCCCCGGACCCAAAATATTCTCTAAGGTCTTTCCTGTTCTTTTATAACCTTTCCTTATGGATAAAATAAAAGTCGGTGGCGACTCTTGCTATCCGCAACATTGTTTAAAGTCAGTTCACCGGGTTACAATGGTTTGTAACTGTCTTGTAAAGATGAACCGGCGAAGCTTCGTTGAAATCCTTCCCTCGTTCGTCCTTAGTAAATACTATTACTGCATTTTCATGCATTTCTGGTAAACATCAATCATATTAAAAGCATACATGCGTTTCTGGTAAACATCAATCATATTCAAAGGCATACATACATTCAAACACAACCAATGGACGTTTCGCTTATGTAGATAGGGTAAAAGTGAATCTGGATTCAAAAGATGGAATTTATTTATATCAAAAGTGACCCATACACGGGTAAGTTTGTACAAGGAGACATAAACCCTAGTAAGAGAATTTTGTCATGAAGTTTTACAAAAAGAATCAGCTATGTGGGAAATAATCCTATTGAGTTTCAATTCTACTATTGCCACTCAAGTATCTCATCTTCTTGCTGTTGAGACGGAAACGATTGGATTGAGCTTTATCTGTTTGAGCTTGAGTAAGTAATACAACTGGTTGCAGTTTCATGAGTGATCCACACGAGACATAGTCATACGCTTTAATCCCTAACTTTTGCCTGGATTGCCCTTTCAGGTTTTCAATCCACCGGGATACCCTTTTTTGCCCAAGCCGTCTTTTCAGGTTTTCGACTTGCCGGGTGTACATCTTTTTATATATATATCCCTAATTTTTGCCCAAACCCTTTTGGTTTGCCGGGATGCCCTTATTTTTGCCTAGGCCTGTCAACCTAGCGGGTCTCTTTTTATGCGTAGTATTTTTTAACTATGTCTGCGTTTACAGGTTGTGGGAAGTCTTCACCATCCATTGTAGTCAGTATCATGGCACCTCCTGAGAACACTGTCTTGACTACAAACGGTCCCTCATATGTTGGAGTCCACTTGCCCCTAGGATCACCCTGTGGTAATATGATACGCTTGATTACCAAGTCACCAGCCTGATATACCTTTGGATTAACCTTCTTGTTAAAAGCTTTGATCATCCGTTTCTGGTACATCTGGCCATGACAAACTGCTGCTAACCTTTTCTCATCAATCAAATTTATCTGGTCAAGTCGAGTCTGAATCCACTCATCTTCATCCAAGCCTGCATCCTTCATAATTCTCAAGGAACTGAATCTTCATATCAATAGCAACTTGCATACCCATGATACATGCCTCATACTCAGCCATGTTATTGGTACAATAGAAACAAAGTCTGGCAGTAATCGGGGTATGACAACCTTCAGGGGAACTAATCACAACACCAACACCATTACCATGTGCATTGGAGGCACCATCAAAAACCATAGTCCATCGGGATCCTTGTTCAGGTCCGTCATATTGTCCAGGTTCTTTGGTAACAGACATAATGTCTTCATCAGGGAACTCAAAATTCATTGACTGGTAATCATCTACTGCTTGATGAGCCAAATGATCAGCAACAACACTCCCCTTAATGGCCTTCTGAGTGGTATACTGTATATCATATTCCGTCAAGATCATTTGCCATCTTGCAATTCTTCCGGAGAGAGCAGGTTTCTCAAATATGTACTTGATTGGATCCATCTTCGAAATCAACAAGGTAGTATGGGTCAACATATACTGTCTTAGTCGGCGAGCAGCCCATGCCAAAGCGCAGCAAGTTTTCTCGAGCAGTGAGTATCTTGTTTCACAGTCGGTAAACGTTTTGCTAAGGTAGTATATTGCCTGCTCTTTTCGACCAGACTCGTCATGTTGCCCCAATACACACCCCATTGAGTTGTCTAATACTGTTAAATACATAATCAAGGGTCTTCCATCAACTGGTGGCATTAAAAATGGAGGTTCTAGCAAATATCTCTTGATTTCATCAAAGGCAGTCTGGCACTCATCATTCCATTCCATCACCTGATCTTTCCTCAACAACTTGAAGATTGGCTCACAGATGGTAGTTAATTGGGAAATAAATCTTGCAATGTAGTTCAATCGTCCCAAGAAACCTCTAACCTCCTTCTCAGTACGGGGAGCTGGCATCTCTCGTATAGCTTTCACTTTTGCAGGATCCACTTCAATACCTTTTCCACTGACAATGAAACCCAAGAGCTTTCCAGATCTAACTCCAAAAGTACACTTGTTTGGATTTAATCTCAACCTGTATTTCTTTAACCTCTCAAACAACTTGTGCAGATGATCAAGATGTTGTTCTTCATTCTGAGACCTGGCTATCATATCATCCACATATACCTCTATCTCATGATGAATCATATCATGAAACAAAGCCACCATAGCACACTGATATGTTGCCCCTGCATTCTTCAAACCAAATGGCATTACCTTATAGCAAAAGGTGCCCCACTGTGTCACAAATGTAGTCTTCTCCATATCTTCAGGTGCCATCTTGATTTGATTGTAACCAGAGAAACCATCCATAAAAGAGAATACCTTATGCTGAGCAGTGTTGTCTACCAGAATATCAATATGAGGAAGTGGAAAGTCATCTTTAGGGCTAGCCTTGTTCAGATCTCTGTAGTCTACACACATACGTACCTTACCATCTTTCTTAGGAACTGGTACCACATTTGCAACCCACTGAGGATAAGAAGTTACGGCCAAGAACCCTGCATTGAACTGTTTCATTACCTCTGCTTTGATCTTTTCTGACATTTCAGGACGCATACGACGAACCTTCTGCTTCTTTGGACGACAATCTTCTTTCACTAGCAAACGGTGAACCACAATGTCTGTATCCAACCCTGGCATATCTTCATAAGACCAAGCAAAGATCTCCACATAGTCACGTAGCATCTGAATCAACCTGCTCTTGACACTGTCCTCTAAATCAGCCCCTATCTGGACCTCTTTTCTGTTTTCTTCAGTTCCCAGATTCACAACTTCGACTGGCTCTTCATGTGGCTGTATAGCTTTCTCTTCTTGTTGTAACAACCTAGCAAGCCCTACAGGTATTTCACAATCGTCCTCGTTTCCGTCTTCAGTTTGATAGATCGGATTCTCGAAATTGTAATTGGCAATAGTAGAACTGTTATCAACTGGATCCAGAGTGGATGAGGATCTGCCTTTTAGTGACGTGGGTGTGTGTAAGAACACATAGCTGATAAAGCAAAAATAAAAGAAAAAGAAAGACAAGGAACACAATATTTACGAAAACGAAACGTCCACTGATTTTATTGAATGAAGTATGCAAATGAAATGACAACCCGTAACAAGCACACCATTGTGCCCCGGGTAAGGCACATGGCTTGAAAGTTTTAATTGTTCCAGAAATTATAAATTTAAAAACATAACACAGTAATAGTATTTACTCCTGACTAAAGGAGATAGGGATAACATCTTCAGCTGTCCAATTATTGAGTCCAGCACCCACAGTAGGAAAAATCCATGCCTCCAAGTTGTAGTCTTCATCTTGATCTCCCACAGCATTGATAACCCCTTGATTGGTGATACGAACAGCACGAGCACGACGAACAACCTTCTGGGACTCTGCAGTGAAACCCAAACCAAACTTGTCAGACTTGTATGGAATATCAGGAAGCTGACCCCAAATAGTACAACCACCTTCTTCCACCACAGCTTTTGCATCATTGAGGGAGGCCATTGCCATTGTTGGAGGGTTTCTGATGACCACAGGGACCTTCTTCACAGCAGGAGGAGTCACACAATCCTTAACAGCCCAGGGAACCACTTCAAATGACTGACATGGAGTTTCAATGTATTCACCTTCTACTTCCAGATACTTGAAAGTGTTTACATGGCTGACAAAGTATTCTTCCTCTCCAAAGACAGTAACAACTTTTCCATTCACCGGATATCTCAACTTTTGATGTAATGTGGAGGTCACAGCACCTGCCCCATGGATCCAGGGACGACCAAGCAGACATGAGTACGAAGGACGAATATCCATCACATAGAATGTAGCAGTAAACACCTGAGAGCCAACCTTGATTGGAAGATCAATTTCCCCATGCACTACTCTTCTAGAACCATCAAAAGCCTTTACCACAATATTACTGGGCTTCAATACCGTATCTTCAGGACTCAGCTTGTTCAGGACTTCCTTAGGCGACACATTCAGAGAGGAACCATTGTCCATCAGCACATGAGACAGGGTAGTGCCCCTGCATTCAATTGAAATATGCAAGGCCCTGTTATGATCCCTCTTGGCAGGGGTCAAGTCAGCATCAGAAAATCCTAACCCGTTGTCATAGGTCAGGTGAGCAACACAATTCTCAAACTGGTCCACAGAAATTGCACTGGGTACATGAGCCATCTTTAGAAACTTGATCAATGACTTGGCATGAGCCTCAGAACATAATAACAGGGAGAGCATAGAAATCTTTGAGGGAGTATGCCCCAGCTGATCAACAATATCATAATCACTCTTGCGAATGATTTTCAATACTTCTTCCATCTGCTTAGAGAGGTCATCAGCAGCTGGCACATCAGTAGATACAGGCTCAATAACAGGACCCTTGCCCCGAGCATCAGTGGTGGAAGTAACAGCAGGGGTAACTGCACTCTTAGAAGCAACTGGAGGAGAGAAGACTCTTCCACTACGAGTGATCTTGCTAGATCCAGCAATATTATCAATGTCAACAGGCATATCAGGTAAAGGCTCCTGCTTGACACCATGGATGTAAACATCAGACCCATAGTGCCAAGGCACAGCTTTGTCAGATGTATAAGGAATAGGACCAGGAGTGGTAATGATCAGAGGAGCTACTCTGGCTTCAGCAACAACTTTCACAGGACCTTCAGCAGTAATCTTGATTGGGCCCTGATGAGTGATTTTAATGGGACCCTTTGAAGTGATTCTTAGTGGTACTTTGTCAACCATGTCAACCTCTTCAATCTTCTTACCCTGAGTCAGATGATCCACCACACTTTCTACAGATGCTGGTCTTCTTTCAAACACTATAGTATATTTATCCATGAGACGTTGAATCCCATCTCTCAAAATGAAGCAACTATCCGGCTTATAGGTACAATATAGACAATCTTCATGACAACCTGGAAAGATCCCAGCTTGTACTAACCTCTTTTTGATAACAGACAATGGTGTGCTCAACTCCATAACTGAATAAACATGCAGATCTTCATCAATATCTTCATCAATGGCGTTGACAGTCTTCTCGTGATTTGGCATTGGAGCTGTAATCACATTTGGAGTACCTGGTGGATCAAACTCAATTTCTCCAGCATCAATCATATCCTGAATTTTGTTCTTCAAGACCCAGCAGTTATTAGTATCATGTCCTGGACAGTTTGAATGATATGCACATCGTGCATTGGGATTGTACTTGGGAGAGGTAACATTGGGATTCTGAGGGGCTTCCCTCAGGGTAATAAGTTCAGCTTTCAACAAGTGTTGCAATGCCTGAGCCATTGACATGTTGATCTTCGTGAACTGTCTTCTAGCCCTCTGTTGGTTGCCCTGAGGCTGCTCTGTTGTTGCAGGAGTTGGATTTGAAATATGAACTGCACTAACAGACTGATGCCTTCTGTTACGATCAGGCTGACCATACACAACATTAGATTCTTTCTTCCCAGTGGGAGGCTTCTTTGCAGCACCTGATGAAGAAGTGCCCACTTGGATCTTACCACTCTTGATACCATTCTCTACTCGCTCTCCTGTCATGATCAACTCAGTGAAGCCAGATGATGAGCTTCCAATGAGATGACTGTAAAACGGACCATTCAGCGTACACATGAACATATTAACCAACTCCCTATCAGTCAAAGGGGGTTGAACTCTTCCAGCTAAGTCTCTCCACTTCTGAGCATACTCCTTAAAGCTTTCTTTGGCACCCATAGACATGCTTTGAAGCTGCATGCGAGTGGGGGCTAAGTCAGCATTGTATTGATACTGCTTGTAGAAAGCTTCAGCAAGGTCATTCCAATCTCTGATGTTGACACTCTCCAACTGATAATACCACTCTAGCTGAGCTCCAGATAAACTCTCTTGAAAGAAATGGATCCACAACTTTTTATCAGCAGTGTGGGGTTGCATTCTTCTGACATAAGACCTCAGATGCAATTTGGGACAAGAGACCCCATCATAGACAACAAATGTAGGAACTTTGAACCCAATGGGTATGACCACCCCAGATATCAAGCTCAAATCCTCAAAATCCAGCCCAGATGATTTCTGTAATTCCATAGCATCCATTCTATCCACCAGCATCTTGAATTTGTCTTCGTTAGGCTCATGGTAGTAGTTAGCCTCAGAATCAGAGTCCCCCATAGTGTTGTGGAGACTGCCTCTCTCCTGCTCAGATTCTTCAGATTCATAGTCTTCAACCTGTTCCTTGGTCTTGGCAGGACCTTTGAACCTTCTTCCCATGTTGAGCAACCCAGCAGACCTTCTAGCCTTCTTAGTCTTCTTGGCCAGCAGTGTCTTCAATTCATTCTGCCCCTTAGATAGGTTCAGGATCAGCTCTTGGAACTGTGCATTCTGTGCCTGGAGATCCTTAACTGATTGTTCAAGAGCCATTGCTGAAATAAACAGCGAGAAGATGAGAAACCTGTACACAATTATAAAACCTGTGATGCAATGATATGGGAATGCATATGCAATGTTTTCAAGGACCGCAGGATTTAAATTTGCTTAAACAAACAAGAAAGTAACTTTTTATTAGTAATAACTTGTTTTGCCTTTTAGGCTTACAAAAAAATGAAAACGAAATAAGTACAAAAGATGGGGTTTTAAGTCTCCCATGGACGTTTCCTCTTTGTGTTGAGGTATGAGTTGAGGTTTCGTTCCTCATGAAGTAGCTTTGTTAGCTCTAGGATCCTTGCTTGGCTTGCTTTGTAATGAGCCTCGAAAGTATCCCTTTGCTCTTTCAGTTGGATCCATGATCTCTGCAAGTCTTCCATATCAGTAGGCATGTCTGGGTGAAGGATGGTATAAGCTGTGTCTCCTTCAGCAACAGGTTCCATGGTAACTGGTAGGACGGCAGGATATGGCATCATGAGTGTCTGAGCACGAGATCGTACCCATCTGAGATAAGCCTCCATAGGAATAGTTTACTTAGGCTCCAGTGTCTTGCTGTCAATCCTGTTTACCTTTCCCCAAGCTCGGATGAATCTATGACGGTAACCCTGAAGATCGTTGTCGTAATCAAACACAATGCCCTGAATCAACATGTCATGTGGACCATCGCTCCGGGCGTAACCAAACTGTCGTAAAGCTAGAGATGGGTTGTAGGTGATGCCTCCTCTTATGCCTAGAAGTGGCACATTAGGAAACTCCCCACAATGGTCAATGATGGTGACATTCTCCATAGATCTGGAGCACCAATGGATGTCTGAGTGAGAAAGTGACATGATCCTCTTGGACCATCTGAACCCTTGCTCATTCTTCATTACTGAGCGAGGAAGGTGAGAAATAAACCACCTAGAAAGTAAAGGTATGCAGCACATCAAAGTTCCTCTCGCCCTTGTAGTACGGGTGTGAAGAGAATGTAGGATGTCTCCAAGTAAGGTAGGCACTGGATTGTGACTCAGGAATATGTTGATGGCATGAACGTCTATGAACTGATCAGGATTGGGGAACAACACTAAGCCATAAATCAATAAGGCTAAGATCTCCTCAACAGCACCGTAGCTCATAGCCTTCAAGAACATTTGAGCTTTATCCACTAATACCTTGGCAAGAATACCTTTAACTCCACTTCTCGTCTCTAGAACAATGTCAGACTTCTTCAGATGTAGAGCTGCAGCAATAACTTCTGGTTTAAGCTCCTTCTCTAAGCCTGTGAATGGCTTCTGATCAAGAACAGGTATACCCAGAAGTTTAGAGAACTCCTCCATGGTTGGAACTAGCTGATAATCAGGACATGTAAAGCAATGGTGCTTAGGGTCAAAGAACTGAAACAGCACACTCATCATGTCTTCACTGAACCCTGAAGTAACTAGATCCAATAAGTGACCATGTCTCTTGTTGAACTGGGAATGATCAGGCACTAGGGAAACCAACTCTTTGAGCTTGGGAGGTATCCCTACAAAGTTGATCCTGATGGTGTTTCTACGAGCAGAAGCCATGACCTGCAACAAAGAACAAAAATAAATCCCTTGGTCCTTGAAATGGTTAGGGAAAATGATATGCTCATGATGCATGATGATGTCATGATGTTATGTTCAATCACAAACATGTGGCACACACAAACAAGTCACACAATTGCCCTAGGTTTAAAGGCTTGCATGAGGTTTAAAGGTAAGTACCCTCCCCTGAAGTTAGATGGTTCATCCTGTCCTACAAAAGTAACCAGGTTCTAAGGGATCTCAATATCATTGATCCTTCACAAGGGTGGTTGTTCAGAAGGCAACTTACTTGCCAACCAAAACCCTCCAAGTTTAAGATCTCAATGAGCGTAGTATCGAGTGTCAACCAACTTCAGTCTGCACCAAAGCCGGTTACCTCACTACTTTCTAAAGGCCAAGATGAGTTAACTAGGGTTCTAAAAGTCAGTTAGTGCATTGACAACATATGGCAGCCTCAATATTATCCTCAACTTGACTTAAGGAATATAAGCACCAACCACGAAGTCGCACTAACTATGGCCACCAGATCAACCGTATCGATATACGTCGTACAGTTTCCTTGGTCTATTGCCATTTACCTAAGGTACACTAGATCCGGGTTAGGACCTTTCACACATAAGAGCACCCCAACAATATAATAATAAAGCAAACAAGGCAAACAATTTAAAGTGATCTTAATTCCTAAGGGTACCCCTCTTAAATAGATCCCCAACAGAGTCGCCAGTTCTGTAACACGGTGGGAGAACTGACTTTAAACAATGTTGCGGATAGCAAGAGTCGCCACCGACTTTTATTTTATCCATAAGGAAAGGTTATAAAAGAACAGGAAAGACCTTAGAGAATATTTTGGGTCCGGGGGGTAGGTTATGAAAAGGGAAGGTGTTAGCACCCTTTTCATCCATGGTTATCCATGGGCTCTTAGGTACTTAAGCTCACTTTTGAATTGTTTTGAAAGTGTAGTGTGTGAATAGAAAATTTTCAGAATAGTTAATAAATAATCCATGTAAGGATGTGTTAAGAACTTGTTTGAAAACTTGTTGAAAATTTGTTTAAGTGTGAAACAGTTTTGAAGTGAGCAAGTATCTAGGAGTAGCCTACCCTAATGTTTTAAGGTCTTTCTTATTCTTTATCCTTTCCTTAGTAAGACTATCCCTACTATAATGGAGTAGGTAGTCCTTACTTTGGATGTTAAGGGACATGTGAGGGACAATTTGACTTTGAAGGCCATTGTGGGATGTAATAAGCACATATAAGGGACCATCATCATTTTTCGAAAGGGACTTGATTCGTAAAGGCAACCATAAGGGACTTTGATGATTTTTTTATTTGAGGGACTTGCTTTATACACCCCACTTAACCATTATTCGTAGGCAACTTGAGGGATATCCTTAGGAAGTGAGACGGCGATTAAAATCGACTTACGTGTGTGACATGTTTATTTTAATTATCTTTATTTAAAAGTGATCTAAATTTATTTTAATATTACATACATGTTGTTACACTCACTAATTACTAACCATAATAATAATTAAATAATTAAACAACTTTACATCCAAGAAACAATTACAAAATAATAAGCAAAATAATTAAATAGCAAAGATAAATAAAATATAAATAAGCAATAATAAATAATAAAGGGGGTTAATTCTAAGTTTACTCGGCAAGACATCGCATCTTATGCCTACGTATCCTTACGGGAGTGGAATCAGAGTAATCGTAGTTCCCCTCAATAGGGAGGTTAGAAACTTCTTGACTGTGGTCAAGGTCTCAAGGGGAATAAACGCATCTTAAGGACACGCTTACGTGGAGTGTAGAAACTCCAAATCTCTACGTTGAAATGTTAAGTTGTAATTAGGGTTAAATTAGGGATTCCACGGCGGGAAACCCTAAAATGAGCGCGGCGGCTCTTTGACCTAATGCTAAGGGTAAAATTGTAATTTTGCCTGCGGCGAGGCATTTGTGAAAATTAGGGTTTGTAAGGAGAAAGGGTTTGAAGTTGAATGTGTGAAGTTTTACGGACTATTGGCGCGGCGGCCAAACAGTTAGACCTAACCTTCGGATGTGTGCAATGTGACAGAAATAATAGTAAACGCGTGAGATAATTGAATCATGCAAACAGAGAGATAATGTCATAATTTAAACCATGCAAGCAGAAATTTAAAGGCAGAATTTAAAGAGCGATTGTTAAGTTCGCGAGGTTACATGAGAGGAGCAGATACAATATGATAATGAAATTTGAATTGAACAATAATAAAATAAAATAAATAACGGTTCTAGTTATTATTTTAAAAAAAAAGATTTTAGTTATTATTTTAAATTTATCTAAAAAAAAGTTTTTCTTAAAAATAATAGGTTTTCATATTAATTTGGAAAAGATGTTAATGTTATTTATTTTAAAAAACAGATTTTTATATTATAACAAATTTTAATAAATTAATGATAACAATAATAATAATAATGGTAATAATAATGATAATAATGATAATAATAATAAATAATGATAATAATAATAATAATAATAATAAAGCAATAATGAATTTTAAATGTGCCAAATAACCCAACAATGTTGCTAACGCAGAAATGCGCTCATCGCAACCAGATCTAAATCGGACGAAACAAAATTTATCGCAAAGAAAAAGAAATTAAGCAAAAAATAGTATTATTGCTCACACAAAAATGCGATCATCGCAACCAGATCGAACTAACACAAATGTCACGCGTCATGCACACAAATGTGCAAACATCGTATCGACATAATTCGATCAAAAATCTTATATATATAAACTCTAACAATTTAAAAATTATATATATATAAACGTAACAGTAATAGATAAAGAAAAAGAAATAACGGTAATAGATGAAGAAAAAGAAATAACGGTAAAAGATGAAGAAAAAGAAACAACAGTAATAGATGAAGGAAAAGAAATAACGGTAAACGATGAAGAAAAAGAAACAATAGTAATGGATGAAGAAGAAAACTAAATAACGGCAAACGGCACTCACTCCTCTTAGGTTTTTTTCATTCTCTCCTTTTTTTCCAACAAGGCAACACATGTATATATAGGGAACAAATTAGGGTTAACACCAAATTGTCAATAATGTCCCTAAAGCCCATTTTGAAGCCCAAACTAAATAATTAGTTAAGAAAAAATAAAATTTAAATAATTTAAAATAATTAAAATAAACTTAAAATAAAAACTAATAATCCTATTGATTCCTAAAATAAAAAATATTATAAAAAGAACAAAATTTTTTTCAATATTTTTTATTTTATGATTTTTTGGATATTTTTATGAATAATTTAGAAAAAAGTGAAAAAAATAATATTTTAAAAAATGATTTAATTAAAATACGAAAATAATAATTAAATAATAATAAAAAACTATTTTTGTTATTTTTTTAATGAAAGATAGAAAAATTTAGAGTAAAAATAATAAAAAACAAAAAAAAGTGACAAAGGTGATATTCGAACTCTCAACCTCTCACACTCATAACTCCTTACACATGTCCTCCTGCCAATTGTGCCATTTTTACTTTTTAGAAAAAAAATGCATGCCATATGATATTTACCTGCAAAAAGTCAAACGACTACACAAATTTGTTAGTAATTGATTAAATGCAATGAAATGCGACGACAAATCTTAGGGCAAAATTTGGGGTATTACAGTTATTATGATAATATTTCTCACCCAACCTCTCTTTGATGTTGGCAAAAAAAAATCATGAAGTTTGACTTTGGTTTGACCACAGTTGACCTCAGTTTGACCTTTTAACTGCATTGACTGCTTTTGACTTATCTGATCATCTGACTGAGCAAACTTTTGAGAAAAGTCTTGAAACTTGACATGGGGGTTCTTATACACATATAAGATGTTATGAAGCTCACTTGAAGTCTTGGAAGTCCATTTAGCCTGATTAAAGTCAAAACCCTAGTTTTGGATGCACTGCTTGGGAGGTGCATTGTCTGAGGGAATTGTCAACTCTTCTGACCAATTGTGAATTTTGTGAACCTTCTTGGAACACAAAGTCTTGTATTGTGAGGGCAAATTTTGGGGTGCAACAGTATCAAAGGTCGAAGTTGTATCGCAATGGGAGGCTCCAAGATCTGCTGTTGAGATTGGGAGTAATTGGGTTTTAAAATATTCAAAGATTGAAAGTGTGTTGGATGGTCTCCTAGGTATGAAATTGTTGTTGTACGCTGAATCCGAGATCGCGACTTTTTACGGAATCGAAATCGGACGTCGTAGAAATCATGTTTAATGATTCTAATTCGAGGCTATATGTTAGGTGAGTATGAGTATGTGTTTGTTTCGAAGAAAGGAATTGAATCGGTCGAATTTTCGGACAAGAATGCAAAATCCCGTAGCAGTTTTTCGGCAAAATTCTGGTTTTTCAAAAAACTTCGAAAACTCATAACTCTTAAACCGTATGTCCGTTTTGACCCCCGTTTGAAGCGTTGGAGAGCTAACGAGATGCTCTTTCCGGGAAAAATGGTTTTTATGTCAGTGGATGATCCAATTATAGCAGAATATTCGAAACATATAATTTGGTCAACTTTTACCGTCGTGATCGGGTGCGTTTGATGTGTTATCTTACTGTATGTTTTCGGTATATACCGTGGTAGCTGATGCTTCAATTTGGAAACCTTGCTTGTACCGAGGAAAATGGCGAAAAAAGTTGGAACCAGTTGGGAAATTTTGTGATGCGAGTCTTGTCTGTGAAGAGACTTCTTATGGAGTTAAGCCTTGTATGTTAGACCGTACTAGTAGTATCCTTGAGGAGATTCGAGGAGGTCAGAAATCTGGGTTGAGTTGGTGAATTAGTTGAAATTGATAAATCAGAGTCGAAGAGTGGATTGTCGGGTTTATGGAAATAGTACCATGATATGTTGTGATGGGATATGTGGACCGGATGTTGTTGAGGGGAGTAGGAGTACTCGTGAAGAAATACATTGAGGTAGATGAAGTGTCCATCTCGGTGCTATGAAGAAGTAACCGATTTTGAGTAGATTGTTTTGGTGACCATAGACGAGGAGAGGAGTGGTTGAGGTTGAATATACTGGTTAGAATTGTTGGAATTCGAAGAGTGAACATCAGAGACTGTTGAGTCTGATTCAGCCGTTGAATATTCCAGAGTGGAAATCAGGTAGTATTTTCACGGATTTGGTGTTGAGATTTCTAAAGAATTGGAAAGACATAATTTTAATTTGGGTTGTTGTGAGTGGATGAACTATTCCGTGTTAAGGATATATGAGATACATATTGAGGAAGTAGTGAAGTTGGATGAGATACTGCCGAATGTTGTGTTAGATTGAAATTTGAGATTTATATTGAGATGTTGGAGGGGCTTACAGGAAGCTTCAGATACTAAGTTGAAGTTGAGTTCGGCTTACCATCCGCAAACTGATGGTCAGTCAGAGAGGACTATTGAGTCTGTAGAGAATTGGTGAGAGCTTGGGTGTTGGATCAAGGTGGATCGTGGGATGAGTAATTACCGTTGATTGAGTTACCTATAATAATGATTATCATCCTAGTGTCGGAATGGCACTATATATGGCTTAGTGAGATAGGGAGTGTAGGAATCTTCTGTGTTGGAATAAGTCGAGTGGGAGTGTTGTGCTCAGACCGAGAATTATGCTTGAGATGGCTGAGAAGATCAAGAGGATATAAGGAAATATGTGTTTTGAGAGTCACGTCGGTGACTGGTGCTGGTCGGGCTTCGAAATCTCGGAAGTTCGCATCGGGTTCTGTGGTTGTATTAGAGTAGCGCAGCAGAGGCATGGAAGGAGTAACATGTTAGATCGTTTTGTCGTTGTCGCTGTGAATTGGCATGACGTGTTTCACGTGTCTTCGTTGAGGAATTACATTGAATCAGGTGGATGATGTACCAGTGAAAAATAATTTGATTGTGGAGGCATTGCTAGTTCGTTTGACGAACGAGAAACAACTCCGAGGGAAGGAGATAAATTTGGTGAAAGTGGCTTGAGGGGGGTGCTGCAGAAGGCAGTGTGACCTGAGAATTGGAATGAAGGATGCGGGAAGCGTATCCGGAACTATTTCCATCAGGTAATTTTGGAGGACGAAAATAATTAAAGTGGGGGAGAGTTGTAACACACATTTTAATTATTTAGTCATTTTATTACTATTTTAATTATTATATGTTGGTGTGCCCTTTGGTGGGGGTGTGTTTGATGATGATTGGTGGGTGTCCCTGATATGGGAGGATTATTGGTGGTGAATTGGTGTGAATATAATAATAAAATAAATAGTAGTAATATGGTATTATTATTATTATTATTATTAATTGTAGTAATATTATTAATATCGGAGAATATTATTATTATTAATATTATTACTATTATTATAACTATTAGTGGGAGAATATTATTATGATTATTATTATTATTATTATTATTATTATTATTATTATTATTATTATTATTATTATTATTGGTGGAGTATTATTACTATTATTATTAATATTATTATTATGGGTGAAATAATATTATTAATATTGCTATGTGTATTATTATTATTATAATGATTATTATAATTATTTATGTTAGTAATATTATATTAGTATTACTATTAAGATTATTATTATTATATTATTTTATTAAGTTATTATTATTATTATTAAGATTAGATAATTAAAATAGGGAATGTGAGGGGTTAGTGGTTTTTTTTTACGATACATTTGGAGAGTTGGAAGAAAGAACGAGAGAAGTGAGAAGAGCGTAGGACGAGTAAAGGAACGAGGAACGGAAGAGAAAGGAGAAAGCCAAGAGACCAAATCTAGGAGGATTTCCATCGATCAAACCGATTAACAAGGTAAGGGGGGAGAAACTTGATTGGGATGGTATTTACATGTATAGGATAGTGGGGATTCCTTAACCCCGTAGGAATGTATCGGTGTATGAAGTTTTATGTTGTCATGCCTATAATTGTTGATTGATGTTGAGAATTGGTATTTGATAAACCAATGAGGAATTGATATATGTCGATGTTGATGAATTGTTGTTTTTGGTGAGTTTGGGGTATTGGTTGGGTTTACGGTTTTGGTTTTAGGGAAGTTCCTGTATAACCTCTGTGGTTTGGATAATGACCATGAGTATTTGTGAGATTTTGTGTAACCTCTGTGGCTTGGGTAATGACCATGATATAGGTTCTGAGATGTAGTTTAAGGAACAATTGATTAGAGTAGTGTGTGATAGTTGTAGTAATGATAGGGCATAGGATGGATGAAGAGTGATAAGCTTGGAATTGAGCAAGACGACAGTGTTGGACGATAAGGGTGGGTTTTCGTATGATCATTGTGATGGTGTAATAGTGTATGATGGGTAGGATCACATTTAGGATAGAAACTTCTAAATGCCATGGTTTTGAAAAGTATGGTTATATGATATATGATGACATGATCTTTAAAAATGTGTTGTTGGCTATTATAATTGTCATATTATGGTAGGATTTCGAATTCTGAAACCGGGGCATTTTACGGAATTAAAATCGGAGGTCCGGAAGGCCTCCAACGATGGAAAACACAGAATTTTCTGCATTCTGCGCTGTTTGCGTCGACTCAAAGCTGTATATTGGTGAATTTTCTGTTTTGACGATTTTGGCCATAACTTTTGATCCGTAAGTCGGATTTAGTCCCCGTTCGAAGCGTTGGAAAGCTCTTGAACAGATCTATAACATGGTATAAATAATATAGTTATTTGCAAAATATTTTTATATCCAATATTTTTGGGGAGTCATTGTTTAATTAAATAGTAACTAAATCATGGATCGATTGAAATGATTTATTGATTATTTACTTGAGTTTAATTGTTGTGCACTTAGTGTGCTTGTGTTTATTGGTGGTGTAATATATATAATGTGTGGTGATGTGATCAGGAGGATCGTGTGCACTTAGTGTGCTTGTGTTTATTGGTGGTGTAATATATATAATGTGTGGTGATGTGATCAGGAGGATCGTGTGCACTTAGTGTGCTTGAGTTTGTTTGTCGTGCATTGGTGTCGTACATATAATGGTGTCTGGTGGGATGAATCATTGCTCAGGAGGAGTGTATGTGATTCATCCGTACTCCTTTGTGGAGAATGGTGGGGATAGATCATATCTCAGTAGGAGCGTAAGTGATCTGTCGGAGATAGATCATATTTCAGTAGGAGCGTAAGTGATCTGTCGGGGATATATCATATCTCAATAGGAGCGTAAGTGATCTGTCGGGGATAGATCATATCTCAGTAGGAGCGTAAGTGATCTGTCCAAGGTTCGATTGAATGAACCAATGAGTCGGTACCGCATGCATTGTGTTGAGTTGCATATTTGCATTATAATATGTTATATTGTAATTTGAACAGTAGGTTCGTGATTGGTGTTGTGGGGTGAATATTGGTGTGTTTTAATTATTATATGTTATATGGATGTTTGAACAGTAGGTTCGTGATTGGTGTTGTGGGGTGAATATTGGTATGTTTTAATTATTATATGTTATATGGATGTTTGAACAGTAGGTTCGTGATTGGTGTTGGTGGGATGAATATTGGTGTGTTTTAATTATTATATGTTATATGGATGTTTGAACAGTAGGTTCGTGATTGGTGTTGATGGGGTGAATATTGGTGTGTTTTACTACCTTTATTGCATGTATTAAATTACCGATATATTTTGATCATGTTTTCTCACCTCTTTGTTGTGTTGTGGTCTGTGCTTCCTCGGAAGTACAGATAATCCAGGTACATAGATAGCTTGGATGATGGTGTGCAAGTCGAGTCTTAGGATGCTCTGATATGTAACACGGGATATGGGTGTTTTATTTGTTTATGTTAAACTTGTTGAAAATCCTGTGACGTATCACATTTCGGTGAATTATAATAATAAAGATTTTATGTAAATCTGGCGGATGGCCGAGAATGTTGGAATAATAATTTCCGCTGTATTATTTTGAAAATAATGAATAAAGTATTTTTGATAACTATTGGTGATGTGATATCCCACAGTTTTTGTGAAAACTCTGATGTTTATTTATAATGTTTATATTTTATTTAATTTGGGAAGTGGGGTGTTACACTTGCAACCAGTTGAAGAGAGGCGAACTCATCCGAAATCAGAACACGCTTTTTCTTGGTGGCAGAGAACTTCCCTAAACCAAAGATGAGATTGCGGTGGCGGCTTGGAGAAGGATTCAAGAATCCATCATTTAACTCCGTGGTTGCGTTCTTCTTTCATTTACCTTAAGCGACTTGTTAAATTATTGTACAAAATGTTCAAATATGTTGGATAAATAAGCTGGCAGTGCATCATCTGTTCAATGCCTTGTAATAATATCACATTCTCGAATAATCTTCATCATCCATTTATGTTACCAGTTGATAGGATTAACTCGAAATTCTCTAGGCTATAACCAATTACTTTGGTGATGTGTAACAACTCTTAATATATTGCTTGAATATGGTCTCCATTATCAATTATCGTAAATGATGTATCCCTAGCCATAGGATGCCAACGAGCATAACAACTAAAATCCAAGGTGGACAACATGAGGACTTACACCAGGTGATGAAAAACCACTAATAATGACGTAGTCACTTTGGTTTAGATACTCAAACCATGAACTAATCTAGGATCCAACCCCTCATTAAGATTAGATGACGATCCAAAGCAAAAATGATAAAGTGCACGACATGCCCTCTTACCACTTTTGAGCTTAAACTTGCAACTTTCCGGATTAGAATGAGAACTTAAATGCTTTGATGACTGAACTTAAACTTGGACTTTTTCAACTTGAATTTCATGAAGGAAATGATTTTGGAGATCTTGTTATGAAGCTTTATTCTTTGGGATCTTGATCACCTAAAAATTGTAATTGCTAAAACTCCCATGAGTTGTAACCTCGAAAACACCCTGGACAAATTCTAAAAACCCCTGGAGACTAATGCGTCCAAAAACTTAGGACCTCTCAGGATCAACACGTTCCTCAAAACATTTGACTGTGAGCAATAAGTATCATTTGCACCTGCACACATTCATTAGTCATAATAAACATGCACACAGAGATATAAAGATAAAATTCAAGAAAAACAAGGAGGTGAAATCTTAAGGTCAAAAATTAGGGTGCTATAATAACCCATCCAAGCCTAAAAGCAAGCAAAATGGTTCCCGTCGGGTACGACAGATGCGTAAAGTGCTAGTACCTTCCTTCCGCATAATCGACCCACTTTCCTGTTTCTCTTCCTCTTGGGTTTTATCGACATTTCTCTGTCCTTTGGGACTAAATAAAGTTCGGTGGCAACTCTGTTGTATCTTTGAGTATGTGATTCACTCAGGTATAACCCTATTAGCTTCACCATGCAACCTTTTGTTTAACGTTGGTAGTTTAACGGTTGTTTGAATCAGGTTGTTGGAGCAACAAGGGTGGTTCTGTCAAAGTATGGCGAGAATAGTAAGTAGGAATATCATCGCCGTTATAATGTTTTAATCTTTGTCCATTCACAGTGAAAGGACCAGTTGAATGGTTCTGAATCTCAATGGCACTAGATTGCATGACCTTTGTGACCGCAAACGATACAAACCATTTGGGACGTAATTTACCTGGAAAAAGGCGTAATCTGGAGTTGAATAGAAGTATTGGGTCGCCTATATTGAATTCTTCTCTCGCAATTCGCTTATCATGTCATGCTTTGGTTCGTTCTTTATAAATCACAACATTTTTGTAGGCATCACGACGGAGTTCATCTAACTTGTAGATATCTAATATGTGTTTGTTACCAGCTGTCAAATAATCCATATTCAAGGCTTTTATAGCCTAATAACCTTTGTGTTCTAGCTCAAAAGGTAGGTGACAAGATTTCCCATAAATTAACTGAAAGGGGGTTGCCCTTATAGGGGTCTTATAGACAGTTTTATAGGCCCACAATGCATCTTGTAGCTTAGAGGACTAGTCTTTTGTAGAAATGGAAACAGTTTTATCTGGAATTTGTTTTATTTCTCTATTTGACACTTCTACTTGTTCAGTTATTTGAGGATGATAGGGTGTTGTTACTCTATGTTTTACGCCATACTTTTTTAAGAGATTCTCTAAGATCTGTCAAATGAAATGGGATCTGCCATCGCTTATAACGAGGTGAGGTACTCTGAACCTGGAGAAGATATAGTTTTTAAACATTTTAATAACCACTCATGCATCGTTTGTAGGTGAGGAAATCGCCTCGATCCATTTAGACACATAATCGATAACAATAAGTATATACTTATTTCCCATTGAATGACGGAAATGGACCCATGAAGTTTATTCCTCAGACATCAAAAACTTCTATTTCTTGAATATCCCTTAGGGGCATCTCATTGCATCTCAAAATATCTCCAGTGCATTAACACCAGTCACATTTGATTATGTAAGCATGAACATCGCGCCATAAAGTTGGCCAGTAGAGGCTTACTTGAAGGATCTTAACGCAGGTTTTGGATGTGCTCGCATGTATGCCATAGGGTGCAAGGTGGCAATGAGTAATAATGTTTTACATTTCCTCTTCGGGCGCACAACGACAAAATATGACGTCTGCTTCTCTCTTGAAGAGAAGGGGTTCGTCCCAGTAGAAATGTTTTACATCGTGAAAGAACTTTTTCCTCTGTTAATAGGTCAAGTCAAGAGGTAGAATATTGGATGCTAGATAGTTAACTAAGTCAGCGTACCAACGTACATTTGTTACCACTAGGCAGCTTCAAAATTCAGTTCTAACTCATCAGAGTTATCATCGTAACTCATCCTATTGTCGACTGACGCTATTAGTTTATCGTATGTGAAGTCATCATTTATAGGAATATGGTTCGGTTTCAAATGTTTGAATCTCAAAAGGTGGTCAGCTACCACATTTTCAGTCCCCTTCTTATCGCGGATTTCCAAATTAAATTCCTGTAACAAAAGGGTCCAACAAAGTAGTATATGTTTTGAATCCTTTTTGCTCAGTAGGTATCGAATGGCAGGATGATCTGTGTATATGATAATTTTAGCTCCAACTAAATAGGAACAAAATCTGTATATCGTAAATACTACTATGAGGAGTTTCTTTTTGGTAGTGGCATTGTTTATTTGGGTGGTATCTGAAGTCCTGCTAGCATAATATACCGCATGCAATCTCTTGTCCTTTCGTTGTCCTAAAACAGCACCAACAATGAAATCACTTGCATCGCATGTAACCTCTAATGGTTCGTTCCAATCTAGTGGTTGCATGATAGGTGCAGAGATCAATGCGCTTTTGAGGAGGTTAAATGCTTCAAGACATTTTTCGTCAAAAAGGAAGTCGACGTCCTTCATTAGGAGATCGATCAAAGGTTTAGTGATTTTAGAGAATTCCTTGATAAAACGTCGGTAAAAACTGGTGTGTCCAAGAAAACGTCGGACTTCCCTAACTGTTCTAGGTGGTTGGAGGATTTCTATTACCTCAATATTTTCTTTGTCAACCTCAATACCCTTTTCCGACACTATGTATCCCAGGACTATACCTTCTGTAACTATGAAGTGGCACTTTCCCTAGTTTAATATGAGGTTAACTTGTACGCATCTTTCCAGAGTTCTCTATAGGTTAACAAGACAGTGTTTAAAACTGGATCCGCATACCGAGAAATTATCCATGAAAACTTTCATGACCTCGTCAAGGAAATCTGTGAATATTGCCATAATACATCATTGGGAAGTTGCATGGGCTTTGCATAGCCCGAACGACATATGCCGATAGGGAAATGTTCCATATAGACATATGAAGGTTATTTTCTCTTAGTTATCCAGGTCAATAGGAATTTGAAAGAATCCTGAATATCCATCTAAATAGCAGAAACAAAAGTGTCTAGCTAAATGTTCGAGCATTTGATCAATGAAAGGAAGGGGAAAATGGTATTTCCTGGTTGCTTTGTTTAGCTTTTTATAGTCAATGCACATGCACGTTTTACCATTGATTCTCCTTTTTCATTTTGTACAACTGTAACACCTCTCTTCTTTGGTACGACATATATAGGGCTAACCTATTTACTATAGGAGATTTGGTAAATAATGCCAACATCGAGTAATTTGAACACTTCCCTCTTGACCACGTCACTCACGATAAGGTGTATCCTTCTTTGGTGTTCTCTAGAGGGTTTAAAATCTTCCTCCAGCATAATCTGGTGCATGCATACAGACAAACTTATCCCTTTTAGGTCGGAGATATTATAGCCTAGAGTTGTAGGGTATTTTTGTAAGACATCTAAGAATTGATTCGTTTAATCACTTTCTAGGTTTGCATTTACTATAAATGGACGCTTAAGTTCTTCATCAAGAAATTCATATATCAGATTCTTGGGTAATTCCTTAAGTTCTATTGAGGGTTTCTTAGGACTGGACATGTGGTCGGGGTGAGTGATATGCATTCGTAAAGACTGTTATCCATGTATGGTGTCATTAATTTAAATCCACCGTCTTCCATTATAGGTGTAGAGGGAAATTTTATCGTTGCGGTGGGTGCTTTTGTGTCTAACTCTCTTATGCACACATCAATAATATTGATGGCACAACATGATTCATCTATGGCAGGCGCCCTTAGAAATTTGGATAAGATAAACTTAAACTTCTTGTCACCTACTTCAAAAGTCATTTTCTCTCTTTTGACATCTATTATGGTTCCAGTTGTTGATAAGAATGCTCTACCTATAAGGATAAGGATTTCTTCGTTTTCTTTAATGGCCTTTACAACGAAGTCTGTTAGAATATAAAGTTGACCAATTCTAGCTAGAATATCTTCTAATATATCGATTGAATACTTAATTGATCCATCATCCAGTTGAAGGGACATCCTAGTTGATTGTATGTCTCTCAGGTTCAACCTATTTTAAACAGCTAAAGGCATCAAACTCATACTGGCACCTAAGTCCAACACTGCTTTATCAATAACATGACTTCCTATAACACATGGTATAGAAAAAATTCCAGGGTCTATCTCTTTCTTAGCTAATTTGTTCTCAATAATTGCGTTGCATTACAAAGGTGTAGGATCGTCAAGCTTGTGCTTGTTTGTTAAGATATCTTTCAGAAATTTAGCGTACGATGAAATATGGGCAATAGCTTTAGTGAAGGGTATTTCGATGTTGAGTTTCTCGATTACCTTTACAAACTTCTTTTATTAGGTGTCTAATTTGGTTTGTTTAAGCCTTTATCGATATGGGATTGGTGGTTTATAAGCAGAGGGTGGTACATATACTTGGTTATCATTATTTGCTTCTTTATCTTTAGTTTCTTCCTCTCTCTAATTCTCTGGTTCTACTACTCGTTTTTCTTGTGTAGTCACAATGTTTCCTTTTGCTGGCTCCGGTTTTCTTAGGAAGTTGTTATTCAACCAAGGATCTACATTTTTATCATATGTAGTTCCACTTGGCAAGACAATAGCATTAGCATGGCCTTTAGGGTTAGATTGAGGTCCAGGGAATGGTCTTCATGGTGTAGCCTGAGCAGCTTGTTATTGTGCTACTTGAGAGATTTGGGTTTCTAGCATCTTGTTGTGGGGTACTACAAAATCAACTTTGTTGCCTAATTGAGTAGTCAACTCACTCATATGAATGTTTTGGTTCATGAATTCTTTGTTTTGCTGAGTTTGAGATGAAATGAAGCTCTCCATGATCTTTTCTAGGTTTGATTTATGAGGGTAGCTTGAATTGGCTGCGTCGGTCTTTGAGCTTGGAAACTTGGTGGTCTCTGAGGTGTAGTGTTCTGAGTAGGGTTATTATTATTATAAGAGAAGTTTGGATGATTCCTTCATCCAGGGTTATAAGTGTTTGACTAAGGGTTTCCTTGGGCATAATTGATCTGATATGGGCTTGGTTCGAATAAAAGACTGCATTCAGCAGTGATATGTCATGGGGTTTCACATATTTCACATATGGGTTGTACTGTAGCTACAGTAGTTGTAGGGTTAATGATTAAGCTCTCGACTTTTTGTGATAGGGCGCCCATCTTAGCTTTCATATGGCCTAGGCAACTTACTTCGTATATACCTCCTTTTTTTTCTTTCTTCTCCATCGATGCTTGTTCCATCCCCCATTGGTAGTAGTTTTGCGCCATGTCTTCAATGAGTGTGCAAGCTTCAGGATATGGTTTGTTCATTAGTGTATCATCGGAGGCAGCGTTGATGGTCATCATCATGTTATAGTGAAGTCCATTATAGAAGGTATGAATGATCAACCATTGTTCTAATCTGTGGTGTGTGTGTGTCGCAACTGCGAAAACCAACCGGCAAAAAAAATAGAAGAGTCTTCACCAAACGTTATTAATACCGACGAGGGAAAGAAAATGATCGAAGAAACCTCAAAAAGGGAGAAGACATAGTCTTGCAACCAAATCCTGGGTTCGGGAGTCGATTACATGAGAGGAAGGTATTAGCACCCCCTCGCGTCTGTTGTACTCAACGGGATCCGCTCTTGTTGTTCTAATCAAAGGGTGTGTTTATCTAAAGCCTATTTGCTAACAAAAATGGAAAAGGGAAAAACAAAATGATACTCGATAGGAATTCGCCTTCTCAGGACTACATATTCCCTTGTGCAATGGAAAAGTCAAAGTCAATGTAGTTCGGAGAACTACGGGTGAAATGGAAGGTTGCTCGCCAAGACTTCGCCGTCTTGTGCCTATGTATCCTCATTCAGATGAGAATGAGGAAATCAGAGCGTTCGTAACTCGGCCTACGAATTGTTAAGTGTCTTTTATGAGCGATGCTAAGTTTACGTTCCAGTAGTTAAGGTCGATGCCTGTTTGCAGTATAACAGAAACAACATGCTCTTTCTGAAAAGTTTGACAAACAATCCCGAAAGATAAAATGGTTTGTAGTTTGTTCAAGAGTTTTAAAGAAGTGAATTGATTTTGTTTGAAATATGCATCGAACTAAAGTCTATGACATAGGATTGAATACTCCGCTAACGATCCAAACGTCTCGCGCGCAAAGTACCCTAAGACGAAGTTAGAAATGCATTCGCTCATCTTTTCCCATGTTCTTAAGGGTCGCGGCATACAATACACATCATCTTTTATTAAATGTTTTGATTTTGTTTTGAGAAAGAAGAGAAAGTCACACAAAAGGTCTAAGGGGAACTCGGTCCTACATATTATCATGCAAAATGGTCCTAAGGTTGGGATACAAAAGGAATCTCTATCTTAATATTAGCATGCAAGGATGAACCTAAGGTTGAGGTTGAAAGGGAGCTATCCTAATATTATCATGCATAGATCAACTCATAATGTCTACCCTACTCCAAGTTTAATCGAAAATTAAGTTGGACTAAGAGGCCATAAGGGAACATGCAAAAATAAATCAAAACAAAGAAAATAAACCAAAAACAACAGCTACAACAGCGCTTCATCTCAGTACAACAGTAAAATCTAGCAATAACATAACCCAACATTTAACAGCTCATGTTTTCATAATAGAACATGTGTAAAATGCAGCAAGACAGAATGAGCATACTTTACAACACATCTTCAACATGTCAGTAGTGTATACAACAGTATGCAATGCATCAAGCATAGATGAACATGAACATGTATCATTACAAGATCAAACTAAGCACTTAAATGTATACTAATCAAAATGAATCATGCCTCCACCATTATGCACCCAAACATGAGTATTTACCAACATTTAATCAAATGCGTATAACCATGTGATGGCAATTGCAAGTGTGCATCAAGAATGAAAGTAACATGAGCTTGTTGTAAACATCATCAAACAAAGCAATTATCAACATGTAAATGATTGGCAACATGACTTTTATGTCAAAGATACAAACCAAACATCATGAACATGCATTATGGAATCAATAAGCAAACCTGAACATGTATCATAAACCCAACAAGGTAAACACCAAGAACAAGCAATCATCATTGTGCAAATGATTATCCAACACAAATAACACACAAAAAATGCAAAACAAATAAGTCATGGACATGCATCATGAAAACCACGAGTCGCGTGTTAAAGAATTGCATTCGTACTGTAGAGTGAGGTGAAATAGCTCAAGAACAATCCACAAATACGCATCATATCAATCAATGAAGTTTAAAGTGGAAAGAAATCAAAACAAGATTGAAAATGTACAAAAATCACATTTTGCATCAATGTTAATCGATTAACCATTTGCAAGACAAAAGTGGTCAATCGATTAACCCTTTGAAAATCAGTAAAAATACGCAAAAATACATTGTTAATCGATTAACCATTTTTTCCTTGCAAATGGTTAATCGATTAACCCTGTAACAGAAGCTGAAAATCACCCTTTCAAAACCATTTTTAGCAACAAATCACTTCTCCAATCATCCACATATTATGGCATGCAATTGCATGAAAAGTACATCAAATAACAGTAATCAAACACCAATTGAATCCATCAAACAACAAGATCAACAACTAAATCAATCAATGGACCAATTCACATCAAAATCTCATGGATCTACATTGTATAAGTTGCAAAATAAGCTAAAATGAGCTTAGATCTAAAAATTACCAACCTACAAAGCGAAGAATTGCTTTGGTAAGTGTTACAAACAAAATTTGACAGATCCAAAAAAGCTCTTCAAGAAGTGATTCCAAAAACTTGATCAAGATCCAAATAAGCTTCAACTTTAGAATTGAATAATGAAAGATGATATAATGGAGGTTTAACTCAAGAATTCACAAATTGCAATGTACAATTTGTGAAGCTTTTGGATATTGAGCTTTGGTGAGGGTTTTGGAAAGAGAGCAAAAGTGATAGAAACATGAGAGAATTGGAATGAAAAGTGTAGAGAAATCAGAAAAATGAGTGAAGTTATGTGAGGTTTAGAGCAAATTTACTTAAACAAGCTCTAGGTTTATAGTGTAAATGAGGTTTGGAATGTGGGTTAAAAAATTTTATTTGGGATTAGGAATGGAATTATTTGAATTTTTGGAGGGAAGTGAAATTAATTTGGAAAATAAATCAAATTTTGGAGGTATTCTAGATCCTTCTACCGATGCAAATGTGGATTCAAGTGATCAAAGTGGGATTGCAACTGCTGCAGTGCTGAAATTTGAACTTTTTGGGCAAAGTTCACCTAGGTTAATCAATTAACCACTTTTTCCTTACAAATGGTTAATCGATTAACTCATTCAAAAATTCAAGTTTAGCACCAAAAGGAGGGTAACTTGGATAATTGACTGTTGCCACTTGTTCTAAGCGTAATTTTGCCTCTGAAACTTGTCATTTGATATTGCACCTGAATAATGTCTGAAATAAGCTATGAATGCCCTCTTGCACTCGAAATATCCTGCTGAGAAAATATTGTCCGTTACCAAATCACCGAGCAAAGTAAATGTCAGAGCCTCTGATGCTCGCTGCTTAAAAACTTGGAATAAATTGAAGTCCTGAGCCATAGAAACAACTTGATCTCATGTCTCAAGTACCAATGCCATGGTATAATTAATGATGATACAAATGAAAGAAGTATAAGCCAGTTAGGGTTGGAAGCAAGAGGGCAGATTTTAGGGTGTTACAGTGTGGGAAAGCCCTCAATAGCTATTTGTATCTTTCCCCAGCGTCGAAAAGGGATTCACCATCCTGTAGAGTAAATCTGATTATTTGGTTTCGTAGGACAACAGTCTTGCTTGGTGGAAAGTATCTAGCAAGGAATACTTTCTTCAGGTCATTCCAAGTAGTGATTGAATTTTTTCGGAGTGAGTCTAGCCATGATCTTGCTCTGTCTTTAAGGGAAAAAGGGAATAGATGTAAACGTATTGCCTCAGAAGAAGCACTATTGGATTTAAATGTGTTAGCTAGTTGGATGAACACTTTGAAGTGCTAGTTTGGGTTCTCTGTCGGGAGACCAACAAACTGGTTTTATTGCACGACTTGTAACATAACGGGTTCCAGTTCAAAGTTATTAGCTGGGATTGTAGGGTTAACAATACTTGAATGGGGTTTTTCATAATAAGGTAAGGCAACATCCTTAAGTGCTTTACGGTCTTGTTCTTCTATCACTGCTCTCCTGATTCATTGGATCAGAAGTCGTGCACGTGCTATCTTTCCGATTCATCTATTGGATCTTCTAAAGTTCCAGTACTGCGAGTTCTTACCGGTAAAAGGGTGCCTTAATCTAGACGGTGTAACAATAGGGTTATGATATTTGACTTAATTGATCACCGACAACAGCGCCAAAAACTTGATGGGTGCTTTCTGCAAGTATACACAGTGTATCAGAGTAATATAAAAAGTGTTGAACCCACAGAGACCTAATGGTCAATCTACCGTTTACTATTGCTATAGTGTTTATCTAAGGTGATCGAGATAAGAATTAGAATAGAAACAACAAAATAAAATAATAAACTTAAATAAATTTAGAAATTTAATATTGGAATGCGACTCTCATGGATCTATAGTACTCTTATTATTCCTGAGTAGAACAATCTACAAAGCAATATTTTCTTCCTTGAAAATAAATTAATTAAAAAGGAAATGTCGCTCTCGCATATTCGAAACCAGGTTTTACTCTCTAATTAATATTATCCGCTCTCACGTGCCTAATTGAGTTTGCGTAAAAGTAGCAAAACCTTTTTTTAGAAATTAAATTCTTTTACTTAGTTGAAAAGTGATTTTGATTGAAAAATTTAACTTAAAAGGGTTCCTGACTTTTGCTCGGTCAACCGGATTCTGAACTTATTTACACGTCCAAAAATAGTTTTAAAATCACTTTCTAGAAATATTAAACTCTCCTGATTAATTAATAAAGTGCTATCATGGTGTTTTTTAATCAAAAGCTAAACAAATTTAATCTTAGGTACCTGACAGCTTTCGATCTTACCCGACGTATTTATGGTTCTACTCTCACAATAACCAATCAATTTAAACTCCAAAAAAATGAAATGAAATCAAAACAACCTCAAAAGTAACTATAAAGGAATAACAAGTAGAGTACCGTCAATCGACGGTCTTCACATTCCAGCACTAATAGCTTAGCCGGACATATTCATGATGAACAATAAAGCATTTGATCGAAACTTGGAATTAGACATATTATGCAAATCAAGTAAAATTCTGGACACACGATTGATAAATTAAACTTTGAAATTAAATTGAGACAAGAAAATAACAAGCATGCATATAAAGTGAATAGACAAAAGGAATTAAATAAATGCTGATAATAATAAAAACCTGCTCCTAACGAAGACTTGAATCTGGTACAAAGTAAATTGACGGAAAACTTGAATTAATATAAATGTTTGCAAAATAAACTGCTCCAAATTTAATACAAGAACGACGCAATAACTCCCATATATGATGAGTTAAATCTTTCAAATGATAAATATATGGCTTAAATTGTACTAAGCTTGGATGATCTCAAAAGTGAGTTCTAACATGTATTTATAGTGTTACAAGATCTTGGGAAAGAAGTTAAGGTTGTTAGGTTCGTATGAGAGGAAAATGGGAGAAGTGGGATGATTATTCTCCAACTGCCTTAACTGCTCTATTTTTACAAGGGATAACGAACGCCAAACCCCCTGTCGCGAACACCACCTGCTCAAAATTCCCAGACCCAGTCTTTTGTAGTCGTTGGGACGTGGGCACATCAGTCATCTTACGGCTACCTTTGTGGCAAACGCCATGTTAGACGTCCTGAGTGCAAAATATGTATTTTTCTCCATTCTTTGTCTGATTCGTCTCGTTTATTCGTATAATGGCTCTCACTTCGTTAGGTACATGAAATATAGATAAAACACCAGCATAACACTAAAAATAAAAACAAAATGACAATAAAACATGTGCGAGTCAAGGCAAATATGCGGTGTGTTTTGGTGTTATCAATGAGACTTACATGACTCATGCATCATAGAAAGGGACTTTCTTGCTTGAATCCCAATGAAACAAGACCTCTGCTCAATCAATCCACCTGACTAAGATTTTAATTGCTCAAGCACATATCATGAGACTTACATGGCTCAAGCCTGCTAAACAAGTTCAGCAGAATAAATAACAAAGTGTACTTGATACTAATATCAGAGATGCGGAAAATCACCATAAAAGACCAAAAACTCTTAAGATTTCTAAGATATTTAATGTGTAAGAAATCTTAAGGTTTTTACAATTACAACCTACAACAGAAAATCGACATACACCATAGAGTTGATAAATGCTAATCTTGTTACTCCATCATCTAGTTAATCCTTGTTAAAAATTCAGGTTGAACCTTCAGCCACGTATATAGCAGTTGCAGTAGACTACATTGGAAGAGAAAACTTGATAAAGTGTCTTTGCTTTACTCCATAGTACAAGAGTCGTTGAAGATAAATACACCAAAAGATATTGGTCCATTGTGTAACATGTTTATTCAATGAATCTTCAAAAAGATTTTGTACTATAGAGTCGTTGAGAGTAGATATCCGTAAAGCATGTCAACCTTTCTTGAGTCTTGTGAACTCAGACTCCAGCTGACAAACTGATTTGACAATGCAACTTGCTTTATGCAGTACAAACAACTTCAGCTTTATCGATCTCAGTGAGGTGTTTCAGTTTATAAGAAACACTACCTATTAATATAGGGTGGCTAGAAGTTAGGAACGGAGCTATGCTTAGCACTTTATACGCTAATGTCCCCACTAGTTATATATTTTTTATATGAATATTACTTATATGAATATAAATATTATTTATTTATTCAAAGTAAGTTTGAAGGTTTTAAATATTCTTGGAAAAAATATAAGCCTTGGTTGCGTCATTTTAAACATTTTTAGTTATATGATTATAATATTATATTATTGTAAAATTTTAAAATTTAGATGATTATCAATTTTTTTTATAAAATTTATAGCAATTAATAAATATTTTTCATGTATATATATTTTAACAAAGATGGTCAATGTCGAAAAGAAACAGAAAATCTACACACACACCATCCTAGCAGGGAGACACCTCTAGCATCCTCATCAAAAAGACTCAACAAACTATTAGACGTCAAATTAAAATATACAATGTTAGGGTCTATGACGCAACCGACATTAGTTAATACATCTGCATATTTATTTGACTTTTTAAAAGAGTGAAACACACACACTTCCTCATGTTCTTCCATCAGCTTCCAGATCTGGTTGATAAGCATCAGGCTTTCTCTCATGCTCGAACTTACCTTATCAATAGAATGAACCATCATGATGGAATCCACATTAACTTCAACCTTCCTTAATCTTAAAGATAGCGTAAGTTTGAGGCTTTCATACATACCCCTCAATTCCGACATGAAGACATTACACTGTTCCAGAAAATTTTGCAACCCCTCTCATCTTTGATCACTCCCTCGCCTTCAAATATCATATCATCTTTGCATATATACTTATTTGATATTATAATTTTTTGGATACTACTTAAAAGTGTAATTGCTGAGAGTTTTCTTACAAAACAACAGGAATCACTAAAAACAAAGCGTTTCATTAACGAATCAAACTCAAAAAAAAGCCTAAGACATTGGAATTACACTACTTAGTTTACATTTAATAATTCTTGCCACATGAGAGGTGTGCCAAATCCAACGTATCCACACATAACAAGTAAATAAATAAAACCTAAAATTTAAGCTTTCTTGGGAGATTTCCTGGCTTTTGATGGAGACTTGGGAGTAGTAGAAGCACTTTCAGTCCTCTTAGGCAAAAGAACAGGGTTAATATTAGGAAGAACACCACCATGAGCAATGGTAACACCAGCAAGCAATTTTCCGAGCTCTTCATCATTCCTCACCGCCAACAACAAATGCCTTGGACTAATCCTATTCTTCTTGTTATCACGTGCTGCATTTCCAGCCAACTCAAGAACCTAAACATTAAAAAAAAAAAATTAGGGTACAGATTCAATTTACAAAATTCCAACTCTACAGTAGCAACAAAAAAGTGAAAAGAGGAAATAATTTACCTCAGCGGCAAGATACTCGAGAACAGCGGCTAGGTAAACAGGAGCACCAGTACCAACACGCTGAGCGTATCTACCTTTCTTCAAAAACCGGCCGATTCTTCCGACGGGGAACTGAAGTCCGGCTCTGACGGATCTCGTGACGGACTTCTTCCTTGGTTCTCCCCCTTTCCTTCCACCAGCTCCCGCCATTTTGAAATTCGAAAACTAGTTTTTAAGAAATGCTGAGAATGGAAGATGGTGAGATGAAATTGAAACAGGTGTTAGCAAGGTTTTATAGTTCCACGGTAACTATACGGATGTCGCTCTGAAAAACAAACCCACCGTTAGATTAGAAACTAGAATTCATATCTATGGCTCAATGTCACTTATCTGGCGATCCGTGTCTCCTAAAACTAACCAATGGGAATTGAGAACCAATCAGACAGTCTCACTTTTTTTATTTTTGTATAAATTTGGGTGGATTCTTTCTTGTAATACACTAATACGAGAGCATCCAAATGCAAGAGTCGCTTATAAATATAAATCACATTTCATTTTTTTATTTTTATAAGCAACGTGTGTTATTCTGAAATTTTATATTTTTAAGAATTAATTTTTCAAAATTTAATAATTAACTTTAATAATAGTCAATATGCATTATTTTTTAATATTTATTATTATTATTATTATTATTATTATTATTATTATTATTATTATTATTATTATTATTATTATTATTATTATTATTATTATTATTATTATTATTATTATTGACTGAATAATAATAATAATAATAATAATAAAGGTTAAATGCACAACATATTCCTTAAATATTACATTACTTTAATTAACTTTTTGTAAAATATTTTTTTTTTAAAATTTCGCTTCGAAATACCTAAATTTCGTCAGAGAAGCTCCCGAATGCCAGATTACAGCAAATATTTTTTTAATTTTGCCAACGTGGCATAATAATAATAATAATAATAATAATAATAATAATAATAATAATAATAATAATAATCTATACTAATATATAAAGGCAAAATATTAGTTTAGTGTAGTATTTTTTTCTACCAAATTTACAATTTTTCAGTTTTTGTTTTAAATTTTAATTTTTTTTCTCACAACGGCGGTAACACGACGGTTTATTAACAGCCAACGATTTATTATTTTTCATATCATTATCTTTAATTATTTTATAAATATTTTAAAATTAAATAAAAAATAATACAAATTATATTTTATGAAAGTTGGTATTAGAAAAAGTGGACAGACGAGCACTCGTATAGACACTAGTAATAATAATAATAATAAGGGTCAAATACACAACACATTCCTTAAATATTAGCAAGTTTCACTTTAATTAACTTTTTGTAAATGATTTTTTATTCTTAAATTTCGCTTCGAAATACCCAGATTCCGTCAGATAGGCCCCCGAATGCCAGATTGCAGCAAAGATTCTTTCATTTTGCCAACGTGGCAGTCCATGTGGCATTTTTTTAATTACTTTTTTAAATCGTCATGGATTTATTTTTTTTATTAATACTTTTCATAAATTATTTTTAATAATGTAATTAACTAATTTATGTAAATTTATTAATAAATTCATTATTAAAATATTGGTTTGGGACTCGGGCCCTTGTTCTTATCAAGAGTAGCCCAATTTTTAATAAATTGTTAACTATTGTGTAAAAGTTATTTATAAACACTTGCATTTCTACATGAAATTTCGATGTGAGACTATTTTTGTTTCTGCTTTTTCTCTGGATAACAGCTTGAGTGCTTTCATGTGTCATTATAATCACAATCTTACCATCAACCTTACAACCACCATGAACACCACCAACAAAGAACTATTGTTGATGTTTATGCTCGTCTCTTCACAAGCATGAACATCATCAACCTTACAACCGCAACACATTCATTTCTCCTTCAACATTGCAAACACACTTCAATGGTGTGGGCCAGGAAATAGTGTCGGAGTCGTCTGGACGCGTTGATGAGGGATAAGGCGACTTTCTCGATCTGTTGGTACCTCAATTCCGGGGCGTGGAGGGCTTTGCTCGTGAAGTAGATCGGTTTGTGCCCCCTAGAGGTTTCTCGAATCAGTACGGCGCTGACGACTTTGTTTGCTACGACAAGGTACAGGTACAAGGTTTCCCCCGCCTCTGGCCGCGTCAACACGAGCGGCTCTAACAGGATGTGTTTGAGGTGGAGGAGGGCTTGCTCGCATTCCTCTGTCCACTCGAAAGCGGCTTCCTTTCTCAATAGTTTGAAAAAAGGGAAGGCGTGTTGCGCGGACTTGGCGACGAAGCGGGAAAGTGATGCGGGCATCCCGTTGAAGGACTGTATCGATTTCTTTGATCTCGGCGTTGCAATCTCAGAAAAATCCCGACACTTGTCCGAGTTTGCTTCGATCCCACGCTCGGTAAGGTAGAACCCGAGGAACTTCCCCGCGCGCACCCTGAAGGTAAACTTTTATGGATTGAAACGCATCCGGCATTTCCTCGCTGCCTCGAAGACCTTCTTGAGATGTGCCATGTGGTCGACTTCTGTGCATGACTTGACGATCATGTCGTCCATGTAGACCTCGAGCATATCGCCGATCTCTCCTCGAAAGACCTTGTTTATCATCCGCTGGTAGGTGGCGCTGGTGTTAGGGCATTACGTTGTAGTAGGAATTGCCCGACTCGGTCCTGAAAGTCGTGCTTTGTTTGTCGGCCTCGGCCATGAGTATCTGGTTGTACCCCGAGTACGCGTCCATGAAGGACAGGAGTTTGAAGCCTGCTGAGTTGACGACGAGCTTGTCGATGTTGGGGATGGGGTAGGTGTAACGCCCATTTTAATTATTTTTGGTTTCAGAAATATTTTATTCGCGGATGTGTTTTGAGAAATTAATTGGAGAATCAGGAAATCATAATATTAATATATAGTGATAAAATATGATAATTAGTAGTAATGTTAATATTGCTATTAATTATTATTATTGTTATTACTAATATTAATATATATGAGCAAAAATATTATTATTGGATTTTTGGAATTAAAAGGAATAAGATTATTAAATTATGGAATTAAGAAATATGGAGGATATTATTTATTTGGAAATATAAGTGATTTTTGGGGTATTAAGGGCAATTGTAGCATTTTGGAAAAGGGATAGAGAAGAACACGATAGAACAAAGGAGGGAGGACGAAGAACGCACGGTTGAAGCGATCAAGTGAACAAGCTCGGCAAGGAAGACGTGAAGGCTGTGAATTTGTGAAGGTTCATCATCATCAGAATCAAATTTGAGGTAAGGGGGGGATTGATCGGTTAAATTCGGTATTGCATGAAAAATTTGGTAGAACGGGGAATTCCCTAAACCCCATAGATGAATGATGAAATTATGTGGTTGCATGTTGTTGATTTCTGTTGTAATTGTGATTATTGTGTTTGAGTTCATTGCATGTGCTATGGAATGGTTGTTTGATGATTTTGGGTTTCCGGTAAATTCGGAGTTAATGCCGAAAGTTGGAAAATTGAGTAGAACTGACGATTTATCGAGTATGAATTAGGATAATCGGTGTAGTCTTGTGGGATAGTATTGTACTGGTATAGTGTAGGATTTTGTGGGATTTAATCGGACGAAATCGGAGTGAGGGGTTGTTTCTGAACAACAGTTTTTTGCAGAATTCGCGTGCATTCGCTGGGCGAATGGGGGTGAGCCTTCTCCAGGCTTCGCCAGGCGAACTGGGCAGCGAATGCTGCCTTTTGCTTCTGTTTGGCTTCGCTAGGGGTTTCGCCGGGCGAGTCCCACCGAGTGTTCGCTGCGGGGCTTCGCTAGGCGAATGGCAGCGAGCATTGTAACACCCATTTTAATTATTTAGTCACTTTATTATTATTTTAAAAATTATATGTTGGTGTGCCCTTTGGTGGGGGTGTATTTGATGATGTTTGGTGGGTGTCCCTAATGTGGGAGGACTATTGGTGATATTTTGGTGTGAAATATAGTAATATAAAAATAATAGTAACATTGGTGGGGGTGTTATTATTATTATTATATTTATTATATTTGTTACTATTATTAATATTATTATTATTTTGGTGAAATAATAATATTAGTATTATTATATTATTATTATATTATTTTTATTAATATTATTATTATTATTGGTGTGATAATATTATTATTATTATAATTATAATTATTGTTGGGTGTATCACTATTATTATTATTATGTTGAATATTACTATAATATTATAATAGTATTATATTATATTATATTATTATTATTATTATAATGATTATTATAATTATTATTATTAGAATTATTATTGGGAATATTAGTGGTTGGAATAAGTAAAATAAGAGGTGAAAGGGTTATTGGGAAGTTAGAATGGAAATATGAAAAGTCACGATAGAAACCGTGAGGAAGGAAATATGAAGGGGTAGCAAGGAGATATTAGAAAAGTTGGAATGGAGAGGAAAGGGATTACCATAGGCGTGGGATATTGGTGTGATAATAATAATAGTATTATTATTATTATTATTACTATTATTATTATTAGTGTTATTATTATTATTATTATTAAAAGTATTATTATGATTATTGGAGAGATAATAATATTATTATTATTGTTATTATTAATAGTATTATTATTATTAAGATTATTATTATTATTATCATTATTATTATTATTAGAATTATTAATATTATTATTATTATTATTATTATTATTATTATTATTATTATTATTATTATTAATATGTGGTATTATTAATATTAGTAAGATTATATTAGTATTATTATTATTATTAAGATTATTAATATTATATTATTTTATTAGTTATTATTATTGGGATTAGAATAATTAAAAAGGGAAATAGAATATGAGGGGTTAGGAGAGTTACCATACATTTTTAGAAAATTGAGAAAAAAGAGCGATAGAAAGAGAGAAGAGGAAAGAACGAGGAAAGTGAAAAAGAACGAAGGAAAAAGGGAACGAAGAACGGAAGAGGAAGGAGAAGGCCAAGAGACCAATTCTAGGAGGAATTCTATCGATCGACCAATTGTCAAGGTAAGGGGGGAGAAATTTGATTGGGAATGGTTTATACATGTATAGGGTAGAGGGGATTCCTTAACCCCGTAGGAATTTATCGTTATATAAAGTTTTATATTGGCATGCTATGATTATTGTTGATGTTGGGGGATTGATGAATGCTGATGATGCATTTTGGGGTATATATATATATGGTGATGATGTTACTGTAGTATTTATGGAGTATATGAACAGAATTTTCCATTCTTATTTGGATCAATTCATTGTAGTGTTTATTGATGATATATTAATTTATTCTAAATCTGATGAAGAACATGCAGGACATTTGAGAATTGCCTTGCAAGTGTTGAAGGAAAATAAATTATTTGCTAAACTGTCAAAGTGTGACTTCTGGTTGAAGAGAGTGAGTTTCTTGGGGCATGTAATATCTGAAGATGGAATAGCGGTGGATCCGTCAAAAGTAAGTGCAGTATTGCAGTGGGAACCGCCGAAGACAGCGACAGAAATTAGGAGCTTTCTGGGTTTAGCTGGTTATTACCGCAGGTTTATTGAAGGGTTCTCTAATTTGGCGTTGCCATTAACTCAGTTGACGAGAAAGAACCAAGTTTTCGTATGGGACGCTGCTTGTGAAGAAAGTTTTGAAGAGTTGAAAAAGAGATTGACTACGACACCGGTGTTAGTGTTACCGACTCCGAGTGAACCGTTTGTGGTGTACTGTGATGCGTCTAAGATGGGATTAGGAGGAGTTCTTATGCAGAATGGTAAGGTAGTAGCATATGCTTCGCGGCAACTAATGTGAAGGCAAAGTATCTACCAACACAAGCGTGCCTCTGGTTTTTGATGATGACAACTTGCTAAGAGATATCCTTCTTTCGTTTAAATCATTCACGCTACTTATGATTCAATTTTTACAATGACGTAATGCACAAAAAGCTGTAGAAATTTATGTTTTTGCAGATTTTTGAACCATGAGCCGACCATACCGTCAGCACACAGTTTCATTCAGTTCACACGGCTCAGCGCATGAAGGTCATGCGTCGACCGTTAACTTGGCGCATGCAGGTTTAAGAATCAGACGGCTCAGCGCATGAAGATCATGCGTCGACCGCTGACTCGGCGCATGACAGTTTAAGTGTCACACGGCTCAGCGCACGCCGACCCTATGGTCGACCGTTCGCGCGCAGAAACAGAAATTCTGCTATGTTTCATTGATCTGTCAACTGTCTGTTTTGTATATTACTATAAATAGCTGTCTTTTCAATTTTAACAACCAACATTTTTGAAAGCATTGTGAGAAAGTGTTCAGGTCAAGAAACGTGAAAGAGGTGCATCAGTGTTCTTCATCTTCATCGTTCAATCAACTCACAAATCCTCAAATTACAGATAATCAATTTTTTTGCTGCGGTTTGTGGTTTGCTCGACGGTGATAAGGTTCGAACGCGTGATTGAAGATCCGGTTCGAGTGGAAGCTGGTGCAGGTGTTTCTTGGGAGAAAACCTTTGAGGTTTTACCTATCAAGACTACAGGTTTTGAAGGCTTTTGTTACGGAATCGTCGGTTCAACAATCAAGCGAGTGCGAAGGTGATTGATTAGCGGAAGGTTGATCAATCTAGTAGCTAGGGCGTTGAAAGGTTGAAGACGTTCCGGGTTCAATTTGGGTGTGTCTAAGATCAGCCGTGCCGAAGGTTTGATCAACGGAAGAGTTGTCAATAAGGTGGCTGCAATCGGAGGTCATTCACATCAAATTGGAGGACTTGATTCATCTTGAATCAAGGGGCAAGAAGTGGTAGAAATTATCAGCAACATTGAGATTGTTTGTATCAATTGTCTATCGATTCTTGTGTATAACTGTTCTACCAAACAGGTGATATCTATTCAATACATATCTCAATTCTCATTGTAGAATTGAGGGCAGACGTACCCCAACGCGAGGACGACTGGGGGAACTGCCTCATCAAATCTTGTGTTCCTTTATTTTCTGCATTTTCAATTACAGCTTAAAAATTAAGTGATTCTAGAATAAGTGATTTTGTCAAATTGTAGTATTGATTGAGTGAGTTGGTGAAACACTGTTTTTTAACTACTAAGTACAATAGAAATACTGTACTAAGGCTTTTTCAATCACTCATTCAACACAAATATCATTTAAGGTATTTGTGCACACCAACTGTTCGACAAAAGTGCTGAACTAAAATTTTCAATCACTCATTCAACACAAATATCATTTAAGGTATTTGTGCACACCAACTGTTCGACAAAAGTGCTGAACTAAAATTGCCTTAATTTTGCTGCTAGTTTTGGTGTAATTTTTTATCATTGGAATAAGGAAATAGTACGAGTGAATCACATCTGAGTTTTGCATAAAAGTGTGTAGTGATTTACTATCCGTTATCGTCTTAAATTCATCTGCTTGACGCATATCCGGCTCTCCAATAGTTGTTCGTTTTAGACTATATTTTCCAAGGCCGCTTCCGCATTTGAAAACAATTTTGAAAACCAATTTTATTGGTAGCGCCACTCAAATTTTTAAAAGGGATCTATTCAACCCCCCCTTCTAGATCCGTGCCTTAGTCTAACAAGTGGTATCAAGAGCTCCGGTTCTCCGGTGCTTCAAATACAACATTGATAGAATAATGGCTAACGAACCAAAAGGGGCGTACAATAGAGCTCCCGTTTTTAACGGTGAAAATTATAGCTATTGGAAAGACTGTATGCGGGTGCACATTAATTCCATAGATAGAAAGATATGGAACGTTATTCTCAATGGTCCGATTGAAATAACCATGACAAATGAGAATAACGAAGTTGTGCCAAAGCCCGAAGCACAATGGACCGACGACGATGAGCGAAAGTATAATTACGATTGGAAAGCTAAGAACATTCTAATCTCCTCATTAGGTGTAGATGAATACTACCGTGTATCCCATTGCCCTACGGCTAAAACTATGTGGGATGCACTACAAATTGCCCATGAGGGGACAAACGATGTTAAGTTGGCTCGAATCAACACTCTTATACAAGAGTTTGATCTTTTTTTCATGGAGCAAGGGGAAACCATTGCTGACATGCAAAAGAGATTTACTCATCTCATAAACAGATTACATTCACTAGGAAGACCTATTTCCAATGATCTTGCTACTAATAAAGTTTTGAGATGTCTTAGCAGGGAATGGCAGCCGAAAGTGACCGCCATCAAAGAGGCAAATGATCTTACGGTATTAGACCTGACTACATTGTTTGGCAAACTACAAGAGCATGAACAGGTACTCTTGAGTCTTGACCAACATGAAAGGAAAGAAAAGAAGGACAAAGTAAAGATGAGTGAAAAGAAGTCCATAGCTCTTAAGGCTTCTTCCTCGAAGTCTAAAGCAAAAGAGCAAAGTGATTATTCTTCAAGCGACGACGAAGAAGAAGACATAAATGAGGACATGGGGCTGTTCGTTAAACGGTATAACCGGTACGTGAGAAAGAACGGCATCCAACATTCGGAGAAGAACCTGGTAAATTTCCGAAGGCAATCAAGGTTCTCCAAAGATGACAATCAAAAAGGCAAAAAGACTAGAGGAACGTGCTATAAATGTGGAAAGCCCGGTCACTACAAACCGGACTGTCCAATGAACAACAAGGGAAAAGAAAAGGAACAATCGAAGTCACATAAGAGAGCATCAAAGCCTAGGAGGGCGTACATCGCGTGGGAAAGCGACAGTGATTCTTCCTCCTCTAATGAAAGCTCTAGTGATGAAGAAGAGTCCGTGAATCTATGTCTCTCCGCAAATCAGAAAAAGAAAAAGAAACAGGTACGTCACTCTAGATATAATATGTCATCTAATATGTCTCATTCCGAATTACAAACCGCATTCGATGTTTTACACAAGGAAGCAACTGAAGCCTTTAAGAAACTTGCTTCTAATAGAAGAATTTTTACATATTTAGAGCACAAAGTCTTAGAGTCCGAAAAGAAATTAGAGGACCTTAAGGCTTCCATTGTGAAAGATAATGAATCGGATTGTAAGGACAATAGTAATCCTTTCAACTTTGGTTGTGATACTTGTCATATTTGGCAAGGTGAGGTTAGAAACCTTAAGGCCAAATTAGACAAGGCACTTGAACCTAAAATTACATTTGCAATCGATAAAAAGGATTTTAGAAAAAGTATGATAAACCCATATCAAAAATATGCATATGTAATTAGGGATCAAGCAAGTGAAAGTGATTCTAATGTCGACTTTGTATGCTTTTACTGTTGCAAGAAAGGCCACTCCATTGGTAAATGTCGATTTAGGAGATTTCTTGTTCCTAAAGGCATCTACCAATGGTTGCCCAAACGCAACCGTCTTGTCGCTAACCCATTAGGACCCAATATGCCATTGGGTACCTCCCTTTTCTAAGTTATATTTTGACAGGTGAAATGTGTCGAGTCCACCGAGAGAAGATGGGTTCTTGATAGTGGGTGCTCAAGGCACATGTCTGGAGACATATCCTTATTCATAGACTTCGTGGCTAAGAAGAAAGGGTATGTAACATACGGTGATAACAACCGCGGAGCGATACTAGGTAAAGGTAGTATAGGTAATCCCTCCTCTACTACAATTTCCGATGTGTTGCTTGTCGAAAACCTTAAACATAATCTCCTTAGCATTAGCCAATTATGCGACAAAGGTTACAATGTTTCCTTTTCAAAAGATTGCTGCAAAATTGTGCATGAAAGTGATAAGAAGAATGTGTTTATTGGTTTTAGAGTAAACAATGTGTATATGCTTGACTTGAATGTGGTATCCCCAACAAGCGATCAATGTCTCATATCTATGAGTGAAGACTCATGGCTATGGCATAGGCGCTTAGCGCATGTCAACTTTGACTTACTCAATAAGATTGTCTCAAAAGATCTAGTACTAGGACTTCCCAAAATTAAGTTCACCAAGGATCACCTTTGTGATGCTTGTCAAAAAGGAAAACAAACGAGGATCTCCTTTAAATCCAAAAAGATTATTTCAACAACGAGACCTCTTGAACTACTTCATATGGACTTGTTTGGGCCGTCTAGGATCAAAAGTCTAGGAGGAAACTATTACGGATTCGTAATAGTGGACGACTTTTCTAGGTTCTGTTGGACCATCTTCTTAGTGAGTAAAAGTGACACGTTTGCCGCTTTTGAGAGATTTGCCAAGCTCTCCCAAAATAAGTTAAATACAAACATTGTGTCAATAAGAAGTGACCACGGAGGTGAATTTGAAAATCATTTATTTGAAGAATATTGCGGTAACCATGGCATCGATCATAACTTCTCGGCTCCACGAACTCCTCAACAAAATGGGGTTGTGGAGCGTAAAAACAGAATTTTAGAAGAATTGGGAAGAACAATGATTAATGATAGTGGTTTACCAAAATACTTTTGGGCCGACGCCATTAGTACGGCATGTTATGTTTTGAATAGGGTACTCATCCGCCCCATTCTAAACAAAACTCCGTATGAACTTTTAAAAGGGCGAAAGCCTAATGTTTCTCACCTTCATGTTTTTGGATGCAAGTGCTTTGTATTAAACAATGGAAAGGAAAACTTGGGCAAGTTTGATTCAAAAGCCGATGAAGGCATTTTTCTAGGGTACTCGCAATCAAGTAAAGCATATAGGATTTATAATAAAAGATTACTAGCTGTTGAAGAGTCTGTGCACGTTACGTTTGATGAGTCCTATCCGAGAAATGTCGGAAAGGATAGTGTTGTTCATGGTGCAGGTACATCCACAGAAGACATACTCAAAGGTGGCGAAACGGGGATTGATCAACCCGATAGAGTCAAAATTGAGGAGGATAAGGATGCACACCATGAGGTAACTGAGGAAGATCATCCGCCTACAAACGATGATCTCCCTCAAGCTTGGAAGTCGTGTAAAGATCATCCAATTGACAATATTCTCGGAGACATCACAAAGGGAGTCACCACTCGATCTAAGCTAAGTAACTTTTGTTATCACTTCGCTTTCGTTTCACAAATAGAGCCTAAAAACCCCAAAGAGGCCCTACTCGATGAGCACTGGTTTTTATCGATGCAAGAGGAACTAAATCAGTTTAAAAGAAACGAGGTATGGGACCTTGTCCCTCCTCCGCGAGGCCATCGAGTAATCGGCACCCGATGGGTGTTTAGGAACAAGTTGGACGAAAACGGGGTAATAACCCGTAATAAAGCGAGATTGGTCGCTCAAGGGTATAACCAAGAGGAAGGCATCGACTATGAGGAAACTTATGCGCCGGTTGCCCGACTCGAGGCTATACGCCTTTTACTCGCCTTTGCATGTGCAAAGGATTTTAAGTTATTTCAAATGGATGTTAAAAGTGCGTTCCTTAACGGTCACATAAATGAAGAAGTATATGTGTCTCAACCTCCCGGTTTTGAATCTCATGAATACCCTGAACATGTTTACAAGTTAAAAAGAGCTTTATATGGTCTCAAACAAGCTCCTAGAGCTTGGTATGAGCGACTAAGTAAGTTTTTACTTAATCAGGGGTACTCACGAGGAAAGGTTGACACTACACTCTTCATTAAACGTCAAGGAAAGCACTTGATTTTGGTGCAAATCTATGTTGACGATATTATATTTGGATCCACTAACATGAATCTCGTGAGAGAGTTTTCTGACCTCATGCAGGGCGAATTCGAGATGAGTATGATGGGGGAGCTCACATACTTCCTCGGCCTGCAAATTAAACAACTCCAAGAAGGGACATTCGTGAGCCAAACAAAATATTGTTTGGACTTGATCAAGAGATTTGACATGGCAAAATCCAAGGCCATAGACACCCCAATGCCTACATGCGTAAATTTGGATAAAGATGAAAATGGCAAGGACGTAGAGGTAAAACGATATAGAGGTATGATTGGTTCACTTCTCTATCTTACTGCGTCACGTCCTGATATTATGTTTAGTGTGTGCATGTGCGCACGATACCAATCATGTCCCAAAGAATCCCACCTAAAAGCTGTTAAACGAATTCTTCGATACCTGTCAGGTACCCCGAAGTATGGATTGTGGTATTCTAAGGGTAGTGATTGCTCGTTGGTAGGTTACTCCGATTCCGACTTTGCCGGGTGCAAATCGGATAGGAAAAGCACTAGTGGTACATGTCATTTGTTTTCAAACTCCTTGGTTAGTTGGCATAGCAAGAAACAAGTTTCAGTTGCTTTATCAACGGCCGAGGCGGAATACGTTGCCGCTGGTAGTTGTTGTGCTCAAATTCTGTGGATTAAGCAACAACTACTAGATTTCAATCTTAAACTTGAACGTATTCCTATCCTATGTGACAACACTAGCGCTATTAACCTTACCAAAAATCCCGTATTACACTCTCGCACTAAACATATAGAAATTCGACACCATTTTCTTAGGGACCATGTTGAGAAAGGTGATGTTGTATTTGAACACGTTGACACTAAAAACCAACTAGCGGACATTTTCACAAAGCCGCTAGCAACGGAACCTTTCTTTCATATCCGCCGAGAACTTGGCATCCTCGACATTTCGGAACGGGAATAATATTTGCTGATGTTATCTTATTTCATTCAAATAGTCATGCTGTTGTACTTCTAACAATTTGATATTCGTGTAAGTATAAGTATGTTGTGTATCAAGCAAATCAGGCATCAAGGTGATATTGTTCTTTCTCTCTCTCTTTGTTTGATAATCCTGTTGATCTCAAATCATATCGCTTATACTACGCTAAATTTGTATGACATCTACTGCATATGTATATAGATATTTTTTTTCTTATATGTCATGACATCATTTTTGCATAGCATGTACCTCTGAATATGGTAAAATACAAAAATCTGCTGTTTGTTGCATATTGAGTCGACCATAACTGGCCGTACTATATTACAAGCCGGATGTATGAACTAAGAGACTCCAAGCGAGGCACCGCGCTCGCCTATGGCTCATTCATTCAGGAAGCTTTAAACTCTGCAGGTATCAATTACCCGTCTTTTCCGTATACTCCAATTTCTTCCGATAAAGAGTTCAGTTCAAAGGTCTTTGCTATGATGGGATATGTGTGGGATCAGTCGCTCAAAAAGTACAGATTTTATCGGCGCTCAACCATGGCTGCAGCTGCCTCCTCGAGTGAAGAAAGTGCTGATGAGTCAGAGGGTGGAGAAGATGAAGAAGCATAAGGAAGCTCAAGTGAAGATGAAGACAATCAAGGTGACAATGCAGGAGAGGCACAAGAAACCGCTGATGAGACTCAGCTGGACCACGATATTAATGAAGGTCATCAACCATACGTGCCTTCTGAAAACTATCAACAAACATATCAAGATGACAATCAACACAATAACTGGTCTGCCTACTCAAACCAACAGGAAAATGAGGATGAGGAGAATAACCAAGGCTGGGGTGAATGGCAATACACCGGGTGGACCACCCTTGGCAAATTCTATCAGCCGTATCAACCAAGCACTGCAGACCCACCTTCTCCTCAACAACCGTCAAACAATTCGGAGATTTTAGAAATGATGCAGTCGATGCAGTTGGAACAGCGAAATTTTATGACCAATATGCAGGAACAACAGCAAAAATTCATGAGGGATCAAAATGAAAGAATGGCACAAATTCGTTCTGAACTGCATAACCAAAATGAACGGATCAGTGGAATGTCGACTCAGCTGGACGCTCGATTCGAGACTCTAACTCACTGTCATCAAGCTGAAGAGCGCGCCATTGTCGACAGTCTTGACTTTTTGAATAACATCACAGAAGAATTTACTGATCTAGCTCATCCCCAACGCCATCCTCATTACTATGACAGGCGTGGTCGTGGTCGCGGACGTGGACGGGGCTATTAGCATGCGCTCATATGTCATTTGTTGTTTCCTGTTTTGGCTTGCATTCATTTTGTTTGTTGTGTTTTGCTTTTCTGCCCAAACTCACTATGATTGTTGCTTACTTCTATGTTGCTATCATGACATTTTTGTGGTTCTGTAATCTATTAACTGTTATCTCCATCGTATGTATAACTGTTGTTTACTTCTCATCTGTTGGTATCTCATTTATGCATGATTCAATGTGTTGTTATTGTGTCACGAGTTTACCTCTTTTTGATGTTGTCAAAGGGGGAGAACCGAGCAGTAGATAGACGATGATTACGACCGCTATAATTGTAAAAGAAAGGGGGAGCATACCTATACCTATCACGTGTTGCGTAACAGTAGGTTGCCATCATCAAAAAGGGGGAGAATGTGAAGGCAAAGTATCTACCAACACAAGCGTGCCTCTGGTTTTTGATGATGACAACTTGCTAAGAGATATCCTTCTTTCGTTTAAATCATTCACGCTACTTATGATTCAATTTTTACAATGACGTAATGCACAAAAAGCTGTAGAAATTTATGTTTTTGCAGATTTTTGAACCATGAGCCGACCATACCGTCAGCACACAGTTTCATTCAGTTCACACGGCTCAGCGCATGAAGGTCATGCGTCGACCGTTAACTTGGCGCATGCAGGTTTAAGAATCAGACGGCTCAGCGCATGAAGATCATGCGTCGACCGCTGACTCGGCGCATGACAGTTTAAGTGTCACACGGCTCAGCGCACGCCGACCCTATGGTCGACCGTTCGCGCGCAGAAACAGAAATTCTGCTATGTTTCATTGATCTGTCAACTGTCTGTTTTGTATATTACTATAAATAGCTGTCTTTTCAATTTTAACAACCAACATTTTTGAAAGCATTGTGAGAAAGTGTTCAGGTCAAGAAACGTGAAAGAGGTGCATCAGTGTTCTTCATCTTCATCGTTCAATCAACTCACAAATCCTCAAATTACAGATAATCAATTTTTTTGCTGCGGTTTGTGGTTTGCTCGACGGTGATAAGGTTCGAACGCGTGATTGAAGATCCGGTTCGAGTGGAAGCTGGTGCAGGTGTTTCTTGGGAGAAAACCTTTGAGGTTTTACCTATCAAGACTACAGGTTTTGAAGGCTTTTGTTACGGAATCGTCGGTTCAACAATCAAGCGAGTGCGAAGGTGATTGATTAGCGGAAGGTTGATCAATCTAGTAGCTAGGGCGTTGAAAGGTTGAAGACGTTCCGGGTTCAATTTGGGTGTGTCTAAGATCAGCCGTGCCGAAGGTTTGATCAACGGAAGAGTTGTCAATAAGGTGGCTGCAATCGGAGGTCATTCACATCAAATTGGAGGACTTGATTCATCTTGAATCAAGGGGCAAGAAGTGGTAGAAATTATCAGCAACATTGAGATTGTTTGTATCAATTGTCTATCGATTCTTGTGTATAACTGTTCTACCAAACAGGTGATATCTATTCAATACATATCTCAATTCTCATTGTAGAATTGAGGGCAGACGTACCCCAACGCGAGGACGACTGGGGGAACTGCCTCATCAAATCTTGTGTTCCTTTATTTTCTGCATTTTCAATTACAGCTTAAAAATTAAGTGATTCTAGAATAAGTGATTTTGTCAAATTGTAGTATTGATTGAGTGAGTTGGTGAAACACTGTTTTTTAACTACTAAGTACAATAGAAATACTGTACTAAGGCTTTTTCAATCACTCATTCAACACAAATATCATTTAAGGTATTTGTGCACACCAACTGTTCGACAAAAGTGCTGAACTAAAATTTTCAATCACTCATTCAACACAAATATCATTTAAGGTATTTGTGCACACCAACTGTTCGACAAAAGTGCTGAACTAAAATTGCCTTAATTTTGCTGCTAGTTTTGGTGTAATTTTTTATCATTGGAATAAGGAAATAGTACGAGTGAATCACATCTGAGTTTTGCATAAAAGTGTGTAGTGATTTACTATCCGTTATCGTCTTAAATTCATCTGCTTGACGCATATCCGGCTCTCCAATAGTTGTTCGTTTTAGACTATATTTTCCAAGGCCGCTTCCGCATTTGAAAACAATTTTGAAAACCAATTTTATTGGTAGCGCCACTCAAATTTTTAAAAGGGATCTATTCAACCCCCCCTTCTAGATCCGTGCCTTAGTCTAACAACTAAGAGTGCATGAGCGAAATTATCCTACTCATGATCTTGAGTTAGCTGCGGTTGTTTTTGTGTTGAAAATTTGGAGGCATTACCTGTATGGTTCAAGATTTGAAGTGTTTAGTGATCATAAGAGTCTGAGATACCTGTTTGATCAGAAAGAGCTGAATATGAGGCAGAGAAGATGGTTAGAATTTTTGAAGGATTATGACTTCAGTTTGAGTTATCATCCGGGAAAGGCCAATGTAGTGGCAGACGCTTTGAGTAGAAAGACAATTCATATGGCAGCTCTGATGGTGAAAGAAATTGAGTTAATTGAACAATTCAGAGATTTGAGCATGGTTTGTGAAACTACTGCAGAGAGTGTAATGTTGGGTATGTTGCAGGTAAATAATGACTTCTTGGATATGATTAGAGAGAATCAGAAGTTGGATGTGAAATTGGTAGATTTGATGCCTGGAGTAGGAAGTGACTCCGATAGTGACTTTAAATTGGATAGTACAGGTGTGTTGAGATTTAGAGGCAGGATTTGTGTACCAGATGATGAGGAACTGAAAAAGCTGATTTTGAGTGAAGGACACCGTAGTAATCTGAGTATTCATCCCGGAGCTACGAAGATGTATCATGATTTAAAGAAATTATTTTGGTGGTCTGGTATGAAAAGAGACATTGCTCAATTTGTTTATGCCTGTTTGACGTGTCAGAAATCGAAGGTAGAACACCAGAGACCTTCTGGATTTATGCAACCGTTGGAAATTCCGGTTTGGAAATGAGATTGCATTTCTATGGACTTTGTTACAGGATTGCCAAATACGGCGAGAGGTTTTGATGCTATATGGGTGATTGTGGATCGGTTAACGAAGTCTGCACACTTTGTGCCAATTAATATTAGTTTTCCGTTGACGAAGCTGGCGGAGATTTATATTCGGGTAATTGTGAAGTTACATGGTGTTCCGTCCAGTATTGTGTCGGATAGAGATCCGAGGTTTACTTCAGAATTTTGGAAGAGCTTGCAAGAAGCTTTGGGTACTAAGTTGAAATTAAGTTCAGCTTATCATCCACAAACTGATGGTCAATCGGAAAGGACTATTCAGTCGCTTGAGGATTTATTAAGAGCTTGTGTATTGGAAAAGGGTGGTGCGTGGGACACTCATTTATCATTGATTGAATTCACGTACAATAATAGTTACCATTCGAGTATTGGAATGGCACCCTTTGAAGCTTTGTATGGGAGGAGGTGTAAGACTCCTCTGTGTTGGTATGAGACCGGTGAGAGTGTGGTGCTTGGACCAGAAATTGTTCAGCAGACTACTGAGACGATTCAGATGATTCGTGAGAAAATGAAAGTGTCTCAGAGTAGGCAGAAGAGTTATCATGATAATCGGAGGAAAGAGTTGGAATTCAGTGTAGGTGATCACGTATTCCTAAGAGTTAACCCGATGACTGGTGTGGGTCGGGCGTTGAAGTCCAAGAAGCTGGATCCTAAGTTTATTGGACCTTATGAAATTTTGCAAAGAGTTGGTGCTGTGGCCTATAGGGTGGCGTTGCCGCCGGAGTTGTCGAATCTACATGATGTGTTTCATGTGTCGCAATTGCGAAAATATGTTTCTGATCCATCTCATGTGATTCAGAGAGATGATGTTCAGGTTCGGGAGAATCTTACTATTGAGACGATGCCGTTGAGGATCGAGGACCGTAAGATGAAACAGCTCCGAGGGAAAGAGATACCTTTGGTGAAGGTAGCTTGGGGAGGTACTGCAGGAGGCAGTGTGACCTGGGAGTTGGAAAGCAGGATGCGAGAAGCGTATCCGGAGCTATTTCCATCAGGTAATTTTCGAGGACGAAAATAATTAAAGTGGGGGAGAGTTGTAACACCCATTTTAATTATTTAGTCACTTTATTATTATTTTAAAAATTATATGTTGGTGTGCCCTTTGGTGGGGGTGTATTTGATGATGTTTGGTGGGTGTCCCTAATGTGGGAGGACTATTGGTGATATTTTGGTGTGAAATATAGTAATATAAAAATAATAGTAACATTGGTGGGGGTGTTATTATTATTATTATATTTATTATATTTGTTACTATTATTAATATTATTATTATTTTGGTGAAATAATAATATTAGTATTATTATATTATTATTATATTATTTTTATTAATATTATTATTATTATTGGTGTGATAATATTATTATTATTATAATTATAATTATTGTTGGGTGTATCACTATTATTATTATTATGTTGAATATTACTATAATATTATAATAGTATTATATTATATTATATTATTATTATTATTATAATGATTATTATAATTATTATTATTAGAATTATTATTGGGAATATTAGTGGTTGGAATAAGTAAAATAAGAGGTGAAAGGGTTATTGGGAAGTTAGAATGGAAATATGAAAAGTCACGATAGAAACCGTGAGGAAGGAAATATGAAGGGGTAGCAAGGAGATATTAGAAAAGTTGGAATGGAGAGGAAAGGGATTACCATAGGCGTGGGATATTGGTGTGATAATAATAATAGTATTATTATTATTATTATTACTATTATTATTATTAGTGTTATTATTATTATTATTATTAAAAGTATTATTATGATTATTGGAGAGATAATAATATTATTATTATTGTTATTATTAATAGTATTATTATTATTAAGATTATTATTATTATTATCATTATTATTATTATTAGAATTATTAATATTATTATTATTATTATTATTATTATTATTATTATTATTATTATTATTATTAATATGTGGTATTATTAATATTAGTAAGATTATATTAGTATTATTATTATTATTAAGATTATTAATATTATATTATTTTATTAGTTATTATTATTGGGATTAGAATAATTAAAAAGGGAAATAGAATATGAGGGGTTAGGAGAGTTACCATACATTTTTAGAAAATTGAGAAAAAAGAGCGATAGAAAGAGAGAAGAGGAAAGAACGAGGAAAGTGAAAAAGAACGAAGGAAAAAGGGAACGAAGAACGGAAGAGGAAGGAGAAGGCCAAGAGACCAATTCTAGGAGGAATTCTATCGATCGACCAATTGTCAAGGTAAGGGGGGAGAAATTTGATTGGGAATGGTTTATACATGTATAGGGTAGAGGGGATTCCTTAACCCCGTAGGAATTTATCGTTATATAAAGTTTTATATTGGCATGCTATGATTATTGTTGATGTTGGGGGATTGATGAATGCTGATGATGCATTTTGGGGTATATATATATATGGTGATGAAGTTACTGTAGTATTGATCCATTTTGTTGGATTGTTGATGTTACTGTAGTGTTGATAGTAACTAGGAATATAAAGCTGATGAGATTATGTGTTGTTACCGTAGTGTTGGCAATGACCGTGATTATAGCTTTGGGAAAAGTTATGTGTTGTTTCCCTATAGCGTCGTTAATGACTATGGTTAGGACCTTGGTGAGATTCAGAGTGACTCTGAAATGTCGGTAATGTACCGTAATGTCGGTTCTAGAGTAGAAATTATAGGATAATTGGTAAGTATAATATCTATTGGCATGTTTGTGATTGTGGATTGATGTTGATGAATTATTGATTTTGGTGTATAGGCTGAGGTGTTGGTTTAGGGAGGTTCTGAGTAACCTCAGAGACTTTTGGTGAGATGTCTGAATTGGTCTCGTGTGATCCTTCTAGCCTTGCTGTAGTGTGAAAATGATGAGTATGGGATATAACTTGTGTACTTGGGGATAGTACGCGTTTCCCTTAATATTGTTGGTGAGCAATTAGTAATGTATATGTGTGTAGTGATCAGTAGGATCGTGTATCCCCGAGTGGGGGGGGACGTAGTTATATCCGGTGTGATAGTATGAATTCGTTTACTATCTGATTGATTTATATGGTGTTGGTGTAATATATCTATACATATGCATTGTTGTATGATGATATGATCAGGAGGATCGTGTGCACTTAGCGTGCCAGAATATAATAATTATGCATTGGTGTCTTGCATATCATGGTGTTTTGGTGGGATGAATCATGTCTCAGGAGGAGCGTAAGTGATTCATCCGTACTCCTTTGTGGAGAATGGTGGGGGATAGATCATGTCTCAGGAGGAGCGTAAGTGATCTATCCAGGTTCGATTGAATGAACCAATGAGTCGGTACCGCATGCATGGTGTTGAGTTGCATAATTGCATTATAATATGTTATATTGTAATTTGAACAGTAGGTTCGTTATATGGTGTTGTTGGGGTGAATAATTGATGTGTTGGTGTGTTTTACTGCCTTATTACATGTATTACATTACCATTATATTTTTGATCATGATTTCTCACCCCTTGTTGTTGTTGTGGTCTGTGCTTCTTCGGAAGTACAGATAATCCAGGTGCTTAGCTAGCTTGGATATTGGTGTGACTGTCGAGTCTAGGATGCTCTGATACGTAGCACGGGACTTGGGCATTTTTATTGTTTCATGTTGAACTCCTATTTTTTTCCTGCGAACGTATCAAAATTTTTATTTAATTGTATTATTTAAATATTCCGCTGTATTTGGAGAAAAACCTTTTTTATAAGGAAACGTGATTTTTATGTGATATCCCACTTGGGAAGGAAACTCTGATTTTTATTATGTTATTCATATTTTATTTGTTTTGGGAAGTGGGGTGTTACAATTGGTATCAGAGCAGGTCGGTCCGTCCGGCCAGTGTTGTTGAGTCGAGTTGAGTCTGTCCGTTATGATGTAGTTGAATATCTTTTAACCTGGTGTTGTTATGTTTTGAGCAGTATGGCAGGAAGGAACGATGCTGCATTAGCTGCTGCTATGCAAGCAATGGCGCAAGCTGTTGCTAATCAGAATCAAACTGCAGATGCCCAATTCAGGAGTTTGGCGCAGTTTCGGAGCAACAAGCCGCCAACGTTTGAAGGAGGAATTCTGGACCCAGAAGCTGCTCAGAAGTGGCTGAAGGCAATTGAGAAAATCTTCAGAACTATGGATTGTACTGATGAGCAGAAGGTGAGGTTTGGTACTCACATGCTGGAGGGTGAGGCTGAAGCTTGGTGGGACAATAGTCGCCAAAGATTGGAAGCTGCTGGAACTGCCATTACTTGGGAGGTAGTTCGGAAGGGTTTTCTGGAGAAGTATTTTCCGGAAGATATTCGGAGTGCTAAGGAAATTGAATTCTTAGAGCTGAAGCAGGGTAGTATGACTGTAGCAGAGTATGCTGCTAAGTTTGAGGAGCTGGTGCAGTATTGTCCTCACTATAATGTGGAAGGGGCAATGACTTCTAAGTGCTTAAAGTTTGAGAATGGACTGCGTCCAGAGATTAAGCTGGGGATTGCTTGTCAGAAGATCAGGAGCTATCCTGAGCTGGTAAGCAGGAGCAGGATCTATGATAACGATAACCGGGCAAGGATTGCACACTACAAAGCTGTTAATGACCGTAAGGGTAAGCAGAGGTTTAGTGGTACTCCTTATGGTGTTGCTGCTGATAAGGGAAAACGTAAAGTTGTTGTTGATAAGAAGCCTAGAGATGGGAGAGCATCTGCTGAAGGGAAATGTTTTCGGTGCGGTGGTATGGGACACCGTGCTAATGATTGTCCTAATGAAGCCAAAAAGTGTTTTAAGTGTGGAAAACCAGGTCATGTGATAGCTGACTGCAGAGCAACTATGCCGACCTGTTATAACTGTGGTGAGAAGGGTCACATCAGTACCCATTGTGAGAAGCCGAAGAAGCCTCAGACGTCTCCGGCTGGTGGAAAAGTGTTTGCTTTGGCAGGAACTCAAGCTGCCAGTGATGAGCGTGTTATCAAAGGTACTTGTATTATCAATAATATTCCTTTAACTGCTATTATTGATACGGGTGCAACACACTCGTTTATTTCTGTGGATTGTGTGGAGAGGATAGGATTGGTGCCGTCTACTCTGGAGAGACGAATGACTATTGAGACACCCTCTATAGGTTCAGTGACTACTTCTTTGGTATGCCTGAAGTGTCCGCTGACTATTTTCGGTAGAGAATTTGAAGTGGATTTGATTTGTCTACCACTTGGTAAATTGGATGTTATTCTGGGTATGAACTGGTTAGAGTTCAACCGAGTCTACATCGACTGTTTTCGGAAGGAATTGTTGTTCTTGACCCCTGAAGAGGAAGCTTTAGCAAGTTCTTTGTCTAATAAAGAATTGAGGGCCTTGTTGGAAGATGAAACTAGAGTGTTTGCTTTATTTGCAACTTTATCGGTGGATAGCAAAGTGTCAATGGAGGAATTGGCAGTGGTGAATGAATTTCCGGAAGTGTTTCCTGACGACATTACGGAATTGCCTCCGACGCGAGAAGTGGAATTTGGTATTGATCTTGTTCCTGGTACGAGGCCTATTTCTATGGCGCCGTACAGGATGTCTGCAGTGGAATTGGCTGAGTTGAAGTCTCAGATTGGAGAATTGTTGGATAGAAAGTTTATTAGGCCAAGTGTATCGCCGTGGGGAGCTCCAGTGTTGTTGGTGAAGAAGAAGGATGGTAGTATGCGTTTGTGCATCGATTACCGTCAGTTGAATAAAGTGACGATTAAGAATAAGTATCCTCTCCCGAGGATTGATGATTTGATGGACCAGCTGGTGGGAGCTCGTGTGTTTAGTAAGATTGACTTAAGGTCGGGTTATCATCAAATAAGAGTAAAAGAAGGTGATATTCAGAAGACTGCTTTTAGAACTCGATATGGACATTATGAATATGCTGTAATGCCGTTTGGAGTGACTAATGCGCCGGGAGTATTTATGGAGTATATGAACAGAATTTTCCATTCTTATTTGGATCAATTCATTGTAGTGTTTATTGATGATATATTAATTTATTCTAAATCTGATGAAGAACATGCAGGACATTTGAGAATTGCCTTGCAAGTGTTGAAGGAAAATAAATTATTTGCTAAACTGTCAAAGTGTGACTTCTGGTTGAAGAGAGTGAGTTTCTTGGGGCATGTAATATCTGAAGATGGAATAGCGGTGGATCCGTCAAAAGTAAGTGCAGTATTGCAGTGGGAACCGCCGAAGACAGCGACAGAAATTAGGAGCTTTCTGGGTTTAGCTGGTTATTACCGCAGGTTTATTGAAGGGTTCTCTAATTTGGCGTTGCCATTAACTCAGTTGACGAGAAAGAACCAAGTTTTCGTATGGGACGCTGCTTGTGAAGAAAGTTTTGAAGAGTTGAAAAAGAGATTGACTACGACACCGGTGTTAGTGTTACCGACTCCGAGTGAACCGTTTGTGGTGTACTGTGATGCGTCTAAGATGGGATTAGGAGGAGTTCTTATGCAGAATGGTAAGGTAGTAGCATATGCTTCGCGGCAACTAAGAGTGCATGAGCGAAATTATCCTACTCATGATCTTGAGTTAGCTGCGGTTGTTTTTGTGTTGAAAATTTGGAGGCATTACCTGTATGGTTCAAGATTTGAAGTGTTTAGTGATCATAAGAGTCTGAGATACCTGTTTGATCAGAAAGAGCTGAATATGAGGCAGAGAAGATGGTTAGAATTTTTGAAGGATTATGACTTCAGTTTGAGTTATCATCCGGGAAAGGCCAATGTAGTGGCAGACGCTTTGAGTAGAAAGACAATTCATATGGCAGCTCTGATGGTGAAAGAAATTGAGTTAATTGAACAATTCAGAGATTTGAGCATGGTTTGTGAAACTACTGCAGAGAGTGTAATGTTGGGTATGTTGCAGGTAAATAATGACTTCTTGGATATGATTAGAGAGAATCAGAAGTTGGATGTGAAATTGGTAGATTTGATGCCTGGAGTAGGAAGTGACTCCGATAGTGACTTTAAATTGGATAGTACAGGTGTGTTGAGATTTAGAGGCAGGATTTGTGTACCAGATGATGAGGAACTGAAAAAGCTGATTTTGAGTGAAGGACACCGTAGTAATCTGAGTATTCATCCCGGAGCTACGAAGATGTATCATGATTTAAAGAAATTATTTTGGTGGTCTGGTATGAAAAGAGACATTGCTCAATTTGTTTATGCCTGTTTGACGTGTCAGAAATCGAAGGTAGAACACCAGAGACCTTCTGGATTTATGCAACCGTTGGAAATTCCGGTTTGGAAATGAGATTGCATTTCTATGGACTTTGTTACAGGATTGCCAAATACGGCGAGAGGTTTTGATGCTATATGGGTGATTGTGGATCGGTTAACGAAGTCTGCACACTTTGTGCCAATTAATATTAGTTTTCCGTTGACGAAGCTGGCGGAGATTTATATTCGGGTAATTGTGAAGTTACATGGTGTTCCGTCCAGTATTGTGTCGGATAGAGATCCGAGGTTTACTTCAGAATTTTGGAAGAGCTTGCAAGAAGCTTTGGGTACTAAGTTGAAATTAAGTTCAGCTTATCATCCACAAACTGATGGTCAATCGGAAAGGACTATTCAGTCGCTTGAGGATTTATTAAGAGCTTGTGTATTGGAAAAGGGTGGTGCGTGGGACACTCATTTATCATTGATTGAATTCACGTACAATAATAGTTACCATTCGAGTATTGGAATGGCACCCTTTGAAGCTTTGTATGGGAGGAGGTGTAAGACTCCTCTGTGTTGGTATGAGACCGGTGAGAGTGTGGTGCTTGGACCAGAAATTGTTCAACAGACTACTGAGACGATTCAGATGATTCGTGAGAAAATGAAAGTGTCTCAGAGTAGGCAGAAGAGTTATCATGATAATCGGAGGAAAGAGTTGGAATTCAGTGTAGGTGATCACGTATTCCTAAGAGTTAACCCGATGACTGGTGTGGGTCGGGCGTTGAAGTCCAAGAAGCTGGATCCTAAGTTTATTGGACCTTATGAAATTTTGCAAAGAGTTGGTGCTGTGGCCTATAGGGTGGCGTTGCCGCCGGAGTTGTCGAATCTACATGATGTGTTTCATGTGTCGCAATTGCGAAAATATGTTTCTGATCCATCTCATGTGATTCAGAGAGATGATGTTCAGGTTCGGGAGAATCTTACTATTGAGACGATGCCGTTGAGGATCGAGGACCGTAAGATGAAACAGCTCCGAGGGAAAGAGATACCTTTGGTGAAGGTAGCTTGGGGAGGTACTGCAGGAGGCAGTGTGACCTGGGAGTTGGAAAGCAGGATGCGAGAAGCGTATCCGGAGCTATTTCCATCAGGTAATTTTCGAGGACGAAAATAATTAAAGTGGGGGAGAGTTGTAACACCCATTTTAATTATTTAGTCACTTTATTATTATTTTAAAAATTATATGTTGGTGTGCCCTTTGGTGGGGGTGTATTTGATGATGTTTGGTGGGTGTCCCTAATGTGGGAGGACTATTGGTGATATTTTGGTGTGAAATATAGTAATATAAAAATAATAGTAACATTGGTGGGGGTGTTATTATTATTATTATATTTATTATATTTGTTACTATTATTAATATTATTATTATTTTGGTGAAATAATAATATTAGTATTATTATATTATTATTATATTATTTTTATTAATATTATTATTATTATTGGTGTGATAATATTATTATTATTATAATTATAATTATTGTTGGGTGTATCACTATTATTATTATTATGTTGAATATTACTATAATATTATAATAGTATTATATTATATTATATTATTATTATTATTATAATGATTATTATAATTATTATTATTAGAATTATTATTGGGAATATTAGTGGTTGGAATAAGTAAAATAAGAGGTGAAAGGGTTATTGGGAAGTTAGAATGGAAATATGAAAAGTCACGATAGAAACCGTGAGGAAGGAAATATGAAGGGGTAGCAAGGAGATATTAGAAAAGTTGGAATGGAGAGGAAAGGGATTACCATAGGCGTGGGATATTGGTGTGATAATAATAATAGTATTATTATTATTATTATTACTATTATTATTATTAGTGTTATTATTATTATTATTATTAAAAGTATTATTATGATTATTGGAGAGATAATAATATTATTATTATTGTTATTATTAATAGTATTATTATTATTAAGATTATTATTATTATTATCATTATTATTATTATTAGAATTATTAATATTATTATTATTATTATTATTATTATTATTATTATTATTATTATTATTAATATGTGGTATTATTAATATTAGTAAGATTATATTAGTATTATTATTATTATTAAGATTATTAATATTATATTATTTTATTAGTTATTATTATTGGGATTAGAATAATTAAAAAGGGAAATAGAATATGAGGGGTTAGGAGAGTTACCATACATTTTTAGAAAATTGAGAAAAAAGAGCGATAGAAAGAGAGAAGAGGAAAGAACGAGGAAAGTGAAAAAGAACGAAGGAAAAAGGGAACGAAGAACGGAAGAGGAAGGAGAAGGCCAAGAGACCAATTCTAGGAGGAATTCTATCGATCGACCAATTGTCAAGGTAAGGGGGGAGAAATTTGATTGGGAATGGTTTATACATGTATAGGGTAGAGGGGATTCCTTAACCCCGTAGGAATTTATCGTTATATAAAGTTTTATATTGGCATGCTATGATTATTGTTGATGTTGGGGGATTGATGAATGCTGATGATGCATTTTGGGGTATATATATATATGGTGATGATGTTACTGTAGTATTGATCCATTTTGTTGGATTGTTGATGTTACTGTAGTGTTGATAGTAACTAGGAATATAAAGCTGATGAGATTATGTGTTGTTACCGTAGTGTTGGCAATGACCGTGATTATAGCTTTGGGAAAAGTTATGTGTTGTTTCCCTATAGCGTCGTTAATGACTATGGTTAGGACCTTGGTGAGATTCAGAGTGACTCTGAAATGTCGGTAATGTACCGTAATGTCGGTTCTAGAGTAGAAATTATAGGATAATTGGTAAGTATAATATCTATTGGCATGTTTGTGATTGTGGATTGATGTTGATGAATTATTGATTTTGGTGTATAGGCTGAGGTGTTGGTTTAGGGAGGTTCTGAGTAACCTCAGAGACTTTTGGTGAGATGTCTGAATTGGTCTCGTGTGATCCTTCTAGCCTTGCTGTAGTGTGAAAATGATGAGTATGGGATATAACTTGTGTACTTGGGGATAGTACGCGTTTCCCTTAATATTGTTGGTGAGCAATTAGTAATGTATATGTGTGTAGTGATCAGTAGGATCGTGTATCCCCGAGTGGGGGGGGGGGGGGGACGTAGTTATATCCGGTGTGATAGTATGAATTCGTTTACTATCTGATTGATTTATATGGTGTTGGTGTAATATATCTATACATATGCATTGTTGTATGATGATATGATCAGGAGGATCGTGTGCACTTAGCGTGCCAGAATATAATAATTATGCATTGGTGTCTTGCATATCATGGTGTTTTGGTGGGATGAATCATGTCTCAGGAGGAGCGTAAGTGATTCATCCGTACTCCTTTGTGGAGAATGGTGGGGGATAGATCATGTCTCAGGAGGAGCGTAAGTGATCTATCCAGGTTCGATTGAATGAACCAATGAGTCGGTACCGCATGCATGGTGTTGAGTTGCATAATTGCATTATAATATGTTATATTGTAATTTGAACAGTAGGTTCGTTATATGGTGTTGTTGGGGTGAATAATTGATGTGTTGGTGTGTTTTACTGCCTTATTACATGTATTACATTACCATTATATTTTTGATCATGATTTCTCACCCCTTGTTGTTGTTGTGGTCTGTGCTTCTTCGGAAGTACAGATAATCCAGGTGCTTAGCTAGCTTGGATATTGGTGTGACTGTCGAGTCTAGGATGCTCTGATACGTAGCACGGGACTTGGGCATTTTTATTGTTTCATGTTGAACTCCTATTTTTTTCCTGCGAACGTATCAAAATTTTTATTTAATTGTATTATTTAAATATTCCGCTGTATTTGGAGAAAAACCTTTTTTATAAGGAAACGTGATTTTTATGTGATATCCCACTTGGGAAGGAAACTCTGATTTTTATTATGTTATTCATATTTTATTTGTTTTGGGAAGTGGGGTGTTACAAGCATGACAACATTTTGTGATTTTTCAGCTGTGTTATTCCGTTCTCGCGTGGTTGGACCCTTGTTGGTCGTGAGTGAGTACGTGGTTATTGTGGATCGGTTGAGAGCATGAAGGTGATGTAGAGGGTGTGTGCTTGAATACTCGTTGATACGAACGATTGAACTGAAGTACGTTGTGATGCCTAAAGTGGCTATGTATCCTTCGACTAGGAATGAATATGTGTGGAAGCGTACGTGAGATGTATGCATATTATGCGAAATATGCGGGTCAGTAGGATCGTTACGCATTGAGTGTGTTGTAATGATGTGTTGTGGTAAGTGGGTCCGTATGACCGATACGCTTATTATGCGTTATATTCGTGTGCTGTTATGTGATGTATTTGGGTCATTAGGACCGACATGCCTTGTGTGCATTGTATGTGATAATTTGTGTGGTGAATGGATCTGTGGGATCGACGTACTGTGTATGCTTGTTGTGTATGTATTTTGTGATAGGGATAGATCCGTGGGATCGGTACGCCTTGTGCGTCGTGTATATGCATATGTTGTGTGAGGGGTGGATCGATAGGATCGGTGCGCACTTGGTGTTCCAGATGTTTGATGCGTGTGAATATTGTATTGTGCTCTCGGTGGGGAAGGTGATGGCCATATGTCCATCGATGATATTGTGTTGTGCTCCCGGTGGGGAGGGTGATGGCCATGTGTCCATCGATGATATTGTGTTGTGCTCCCGGTGGGGAGGGTGATGGCCATGTGTCCATCGATGATATTGTGCTGTGCTCCCGGTGGGGAGGGTGATGGCCATGTGTCCATCGATGATATTGTGTTGTGCTCCCGGTGGGGAGGGTGTGGCCATGTGTCCATTGATTCTATTGTGTTGTACTCCCGGTGGGGAGGGTGATGGCCAAGTGTCCATCGGTATTTTTGTGGTGCTCCCCTTGTGGAGGGTTGATGGCCAGTTACCCACCAGTGTGGTGTGCTCCCTGAGTGGATGGTTGATGGCCAAGTGCCCATCGTTGATATGTGCTCCTGAGTGGAGGGTTGATGGCCAAGTGCCCATCGTGATTATGAGTCGGTATCGTGTGTTAAGAGTTGTGTGAGTGCATTTGTTGCGTGATTGTATGTTGTGGTTGATGGTGGGACCGTGAGTCCGGATGATATGTATATGGAATAGTATTATTAAGATTTCTGCCTTTTATTTCATGTACTACTATACCATTATTATTTAACCGTGATTCTCACCCATTTGTTGTTGTTGTGGTCTGTGCTTCTTCAGAAGTACATACAATCCAGGTGTTTAGCTAGCTTGGATTGTGGCGTTATTATAGGACATGCTCTGATACGTAACACCGGGGCTTTTGGGAGTTTGTTGTCATTTGTTGTTTATGTGTGCCCCCTGTGGCGTATCTGTTCTTTTGTGGGATGTGAGATGATGCTTGATGGATATATATATATATATATATATATATATATATATATATATATATATATATATATATATATATATATATATATATATATATATATATATATATATATATATATATATATATATATATATATATATATATATATATATTGGGCCGATGGCTGATTTTTGTATATATGATGATGTATTTATACATGTTATGTGGTTTATGGCAGACTAGTTTTATTTTTCCGCTGCAATATTACTGAAAATGATTTTGAGAAATGTTATGTGGAATCTTGTGGAAAAATTGTGACATCCCGTAAGTGGGAGAAACTCTGATATGTGTTTTATTTGTTTGTTTTATTTTATTTTGGGAACGAGGTGTTATAAGTTGGTATCATAGCAGATCAGTCCATCCGGCCAGTGTAGTGTGTTGAGTCTGTCTATAGGATAGAGTTGCTTGCTTTCTGTTAACTTGGATTGTTGTTGTTGAGCAGTATGGCTGGGAGAAATGACGCGGCGTTGGCTGCGGCGATGCATGCTATGGCACAAGTGGTGGCCAACCAGAATCTGGCTGTGGGAGCTCAGTTTAGAGACCTGACGCAGTTCCAGAGCAATGAGCCGCCAAAGTTTGAAGGTGGAATTTTGGATTCGGTAGCTGCACAGAAATGGCTGAAGGCAATAGAGAAGATCTTCAGAACCATGAGGTGCAGTGACGAGCAGAAGTTGAGGTTCGGTACTCACATGCTCGAGGGGGATGCCGAGGCTTGGTGGGATAATTGTCATCTGAGGATGGAGGCTTCGGGGACTCCGATTACTTGGGAGGTGGTTCGGTCTGGATTTTTGGAGAAGTATTTTCCAGAAGATGTCAGAAGTGCTAAAGAGGTGGAATTTCTGGAGTTGAAACAGGGCAGCATGTCGGTAGCCGAGTATGCGGCTAAGTTTGAGGAGTTGGCTCAGTATTGTCCTCATTACAATACTGAGGAAGCTATGACTTCGAAGTGTCTGAAATTTGAGAATGGGTTGAGGCCAGAGATCAAGATGGGGATTGCATGTCAGAAAATCAGGAGCTATCCTGAGTTGGTGAGTAGGAGTCGTATCTATGATAATGATAACCGTGCGAGGATCACACACTACAAGGCGGCAAGTGATCGTAAGGGTAAACAGAGGTTCAGTGGTACTCCTTATAGTGTTCCGACTAGTAAGGGGAAGTTCAAGGGTGCTGTTGATAGGAAGCCCATAGAGGGTAGGGCGTTGGCTGGTACGAAGTATTTCCGGTGCGGTGGCATGGGTCATCGTGCCAATGATTGTCCTCCTGATGCGAAAAAGTGCTTCAAGTGCGGGAAGCCGGGTCATGTGATGGCGGATTCTAAGACTAATATGCCTACTTGTTATAACTGTGGTGAGAAGGGCCACATTAGTACTCATTGTGAGAAGCCGAGGAGGGCTCAAGTGCCTCAGGTGGCGGGTAAAGTATTTGCAGTTGTGGGAACTCAAGCGGAAGATGGAGAACGTTCGATCAAAGGTACTTGTTTTATCAATAACATTCCTTTGACTGCTATGATTGATACGGGTGCAACCCACTCGTTTATCTCTGTTGATTGTGTGAAGAGGTTAGGTTTGGTGCCGACTACTCTTGAGCGGCGGATGACTATTGAAACTCCCTCGATTGGTTCAGTGACTACTTTGCTAGTGTGTTTGAAGTGTCCACTGACTATCTTTGGCCGAGACTTCGGTGTTGATTTGATTTGTTTGCCACTTGGTGGTTTGGATGTTATACTGGGTATGAAC